>PVKZ01001218.1:0-447154 GCA_004027375.1 Macroglossus sobrinus | reverse complement strand
CCAAGAACCTCCTTTATTTGCTTTGAGACAGACCTTCAAGAATCTTTACTAAGTAAGAAGTTGGCACTAGTAAAACGACTCTGTGTTATCCTGTTTTCTCCACCCCTCGCTCATGAGCCTGTCCAGGCTGGATTTCCTGCAGCACTCGGGTGGGCCATGTGCCTTCCTGTCACATGACCTCTGTTTTTTCACCTCAGGCCCTCCTCTCCCCTGGTTTCTCTTATGACACTTTCCTTTAAGCACTTACCAAAATTATAAATAATTTCGCTAAATTATCTGTTCCACCATTTTCCACAAAGAATTATTCATTCAAGGGAGTGAAGACTTGCCCACCACCATTTTCCTGGTCCTCCTCCAGCGCCTGGCACATTCATATTTTTAAGAGAATGAATTTGTTTAATGGATCCACCGATGTGCCATCAACTGTCATGAATCTCATTAGTGTTAGGGAAGCACCACTTTATCTTGGGTTGGTCTCTAAGGAACAGTTATCATTTTAGATTCAGGTCTGCTGATGGTCCTTGGAGGTCTCTGTCAAACTGTTTCTCAATATCTCCATAACGAATGTACGTTTGGGGGTAGGTAGAAAAATCAAACAAGTGAACATGCAGTCATTTAAGTGGGGAATGTGTTGGAAAGAACACGGTGACTCAGTCACAGACAAGGCCAGAAAAAGCATCATGCCTGGGCTCATTCGAAGGCTTACCAGAGCTCACCGCAACTTCTGGCATCTCACGGGTGTGGCCAGATGATGATGAAAGTGGCTCGTAATTTTTTTCTTGCTGTCAATCATTAAGGAGGGAACATTATATTTTCTTCTCCTAGGAGAGTAGCCAGATATCTCAGATACTAAAATCTGGATTTGTATCTTCCTATGGGATAGTAAATACAGCTGTGTCACTGCAGTGTGGCAATCTCTGGAAATGGCACCTAGCAATTTGTTTAAGAAATCTTCCAGGTAATTCTTAAGCATATTCAAATTTGAGAAGCACCAGTCAATAGTGTTACCCCATTGGAGGAGTGGTTAAAAATTATACATGCAGGTATGTGTATAGACATACACATATATTAAAAATCATATATACATACACAAACATGCAAAAGGCCAGAATATCATATTCTCTGTTCACAGAAACGTCTTAAGGTGCCAAAGAGTACAACTTTGTTTTCTACTTTATATTGCTTTGTGTCAATTTTATCTTTAAAGATATTTCCAAAAGAAAATATAAGGTGTAGCATAACTGGGGCTCCACTTCCCAGGGACTCTCTGGGCTCTGCCCTCTGTCATCATCTGGCTCCCACGAGAACTGCAGGGGCTCTGAATGCCACATTCACACATGACAATGCAGGAGTGAAACTCCATTGGGAACCCGTTTGTCAGGTGCTTTCTCATCATTAGATTCAGGATATTCATTCCCCGCTGGAAACCTGTGGGAGTTAGGCCTCCAGAAAAAGTGACTTGCCTTGCTCCCGTCATTGGTCATTAGGTATGGAGGACACAATTTCCATCTGCCTCTCACTGATGGTGTTAATTGTGATCTTCTAGTCAAGGGTTTGTAGTTTCTAGGTGGTTACTGTGCTTTCTCTAGCAACTAATCAGCTTTCTGTGGATAGACACTTTAAGACTATATGAATATTCTAAGTCTTACTAGATTACCCCCTATATTGAGCATCCACTGGGGATTCTTACCTGGACCGATCTTTACTATAATGGTTGCAAAATGATTTTCCAATGCCAGCATTCCTAGTAAGTTTATAAGTTAGCATTTGGTGTTCTGCTAGTATTGATTTACTTCTGATGGACTGTTTGGCCAGAAGTGTAATTCTAAGTTGAAAACAGTTCTTTTCAGAATTTTGAAGGCATTGCTTCACTATCAAGGAGCGTCCCATGTTGCTAGTGAGAAGTCTGATGTCATACATCTAGTTAGTTCCTTAATGTATGTCTGACCTATTTCCCACCCCTGCCCCAGAAGCTCTTAGAATCTTTCTGTTAATCGTTGGTGTTCGGACATTGTATAATGATGTGCCTGGAATGACAATATTTTTTGTCCTTTTTTTTTCTGGAGGCCTAACTCCCACAGATTTCCAATTGGAACTGGCTGTTGCCCAGGACAGGTATATAAGTGTCTTCTCATCCCTTCACTATTCTGAGAATATTGGATCCTCCATTTCCTAAATCTTTCTCCTCTTTGGTCTACACCCTCATTTTGCTGAACCACATATCCTTTGGCAATCTCTCTCAAGCATAATGTTAAGAGAAAAGAGGCAAGTCGCTGAATAATGAGTGACCAATAGCTCAGAGACTAACAGAGAATCTCTGTACGTGGCTATACACAGCTTAACAGTCTCCAGTTATTTATGGATTAACTCTGGAAAAACAACGAAAGAGGGAAATAGGGAAGAACAAGTGACCCCTACTTTATCAGAAATATTCCACTTGTTTTATTTTTAAAATAACTGTACAAACTTAAAAAAATAAATTATAATTTTCTATTATGTGCTAGATTTTCATCAAAGTATTTAAGAGATTCAAAATGGAAATATCCTAAATGTTCAATAAGAGACTGGTTATGGAAAGAATGCAAATCCATGCAATGTAATATTATGCAACTATTAAAAATATTACACATTACTTGTTGACTAAGACAAGTGCTGGATAATCTGCTAGCTGAAAAAGGGGTCTGTGACAGAATATGCATATTATGTGCATTCATGCATATGAGTGTGTGTAATTGTGTGTGTTTGTGTACACCAAAGTATTAAAAGTAGTAGAATTCAGGTCAACATACTGATCTAGGTAAAATTTTGCTCTAAGCACGTATTTTTTTTAATATAGCTAGACAAGTACTTTTTAAAGTTTAATTCCATTTCAAAGCCACTATGGCCAAGATGTTAAAAGCAGACAATCTGTTCACGTGATGTAGATACCTCAACTGTTTATAAAACAATCAGGCATCTAATTTATCAAAAACAAGACAGCTGAGAAGTAAAGGAACATTGCCCAGTTCCCAGCAGACAGTGGCCATAAAGAGAACCTCTTGTCTCAGGAACAGCAAAACTTGGCTTCAGATTCCTGCTGCCTATACATTTGAGACTCATTACACGTTTATAATCTAATGGGCATGACTCCTTCCATAATTAACCAATCTGCTAGTCGTTACTGAAGAACGAATTACAGCCAAACTGCTAAGATTGCCTGCAAAACAGCAGCAAGAAAAAAAATAATTATCTCATGTAAATAATTACATGATGCACTGAAAACTCCTGCTATACTGGAGACTGTTTTTCTTAGAAAGTTAACATTAGAGCTGAAAGTGGGCATCAAAAGACCACTGTGACCTTGAGAAAAGTCATTTATCATCCCTGGAGTTTCGTTTTATACAAACGTTAGAGAGAAAAATCTAACTTGCAATGTATTGTGCTTAAATGTTAAATAGTACTAGGAAAGTATTTTTATCATTATTAAGATTAAAGATATTCTTGCAGAGGTAGCTAAGTGGAGTAAATTGAAACATTTTAGCTAATGAAAATTTCCTGTTCACACCACAAATCAATTGTAACCAGTAAGCAGATCTACAGAAATGAAATTATAACATTGATTACTGGTTCATTTAAAAGTAGGTGCCAGCCTTACAACTGGGCTTCATCTAATAAAACTTTCACAATGTTTTCTTTAAACAATATATTCAGTCATCTGGCTTTCAAAACGATACGATGTTTAGATCAAAACAAGTTACATAACTTCTTTCTGACAGCCACGAAATAAGATATTAGTACAATCTACTTAGAAGGATGTTGAGACCACATTTCATAGCGGACTTTAAGAATCAATTCAAGATTTCTAGAAACAAAATATCTGATTACTATTGCTTGTTTCCAGGCAAGAAATAGATGGCAAAGGTAAAGAGTGTTGGACAATTGATGGGCAGTATTTGGGACTGGGTTCCTGGCATTTGGGACAGACCAAAAGCAATATAAGGAAAATAAAGCAATATAAGGAAAATATGATACTGACACTTGATCTCTATTTCTCTATAATTTTGCATTTTGTACGTGTATATTTTGTATAAAATATGTATATTCCTAAACAGTATATTTAGACTTTTAAATTTATACAAATCACATTCCAGTATAACTATTTTTTTATAACTTGGGGGTTTTTTGGTCTTTGTTTTGTTCTGTTTTTCATGATCACTATATTTGGTATCTGGTAGCACAAAATCTTCCACCTTGTTCTTCAAAATTTTCATAGCTATTCTTTGTTCTATATAAATTTTAGAATCAGCTTGTCAGGTCACACATACACAAACCTCTTTAGAATTTTGATTGGAATTGCTTTGAATTTATAAATTCATTAGCAAAAACTGGAATCAGGATATTGATCTCCCCTACCCATGAAGGCTAGAGGGTGAGGGAGAAAGATCTAACATTCAGTGCCATACACCCACCTCCAAAATTCCTGATTCACTGCTCCAGAGACTAGCGGGATAAGAGGTGACCTGAAGATACGGGTGCTTCTTACAGACTTTCAGCCAATTCTCCTGTTCTTGGTCCCACCAGCATCTCGTGCTTCCAGAGATACTGAATCCTCAGTGCCTAAGCCTTTTGGGGAGTTCTGCCATGTAAGATGCCTGCTCAGCTTCCCCCAGTGTGACTTAGGATTCTCATTTCTCAGGTCTGCTAAGAGTTAAAACTCTCACCTGCTTTTGAGTTTCCAAACGTTATGAGTGTTCTTATTGTCAGTGTCCTTGTGAGTTTGGGGTTTCGGGAGGGTGTGAATGCTGACGTAAGTCAACCACCATCCTCACCAAAAACTCTGTTGTTTATCTTATTTCTCTATGTGTATTTTGGATTGGGATGGGGGGGGGTGTCTATTTGCTTGTTTTTATTTTTTTTGGTTACGTTTTTTTGTTTCCCACCACCAAAAAACGCCTCCAGCCTTCTGAATCATAAGCCTTGAAACCTGTTTTCTAAAGAATGCATCCAAGACTGTGGGTATCGCTCTGAGCAGCACCTTTTGCCACATCCCATAGATCCCACTATGTCTTGTTCTTACTCGTTACTATTCTAAATCACCTGTAACATCCTTGTCGTCCTCTTTGACCCAAGAGCTATTGTGAAGTGTATTAACTCTATATAAGAAAAAAAAAATTTTTTTTCTCCTGACTTCAGCCAAGAAGCAAATAAATGGTAAAAGGTAGCCACTGGCCAACCACACACCTTCCGGCAGTGGAAACCTCAGAGCTCGTCACAGGCCACACCGGGTCTCTTCGTCCTTTTCTTTTTTTTTTTCCCTACAGGCCAATTTTCACTAGCTTTTCTCTCTTCTTCTTCACAGACACCACCCGAACTACTGTCAGAGGTCTCTCTCCTGAAGATCCGCTGGGAAATAAGGGAGCTCCACCAGGATGCTTTATCAACGTATGCCTCCCAACAGCCCGTGGGTCTTTTCTGCTTAAAGTGTGTCTCTCACATCATGGTCCACACGGAAGGTCCGAGCATCATCACGGACATCCCCAATCAGAATTTCTGAGAGTTAGGCCAGAAAATGGCTCTTTTCACACCAGATTATTCAACACAACAGGTTATTCACATGGCAAAGTTTTAGTACCACTAATTTAAAGGCTTTTCCATGAACTGCTATGGAGAAACACCACGCTGGCAAAAGCAAAGAAAAAAAAACAGATGCCCTTCTCATCAACGTTTAAAGAGTTACTTTACATGAAGGCTAATGATGAACTTGAGTTCTTTTTCCAGGAATTACTTCACAGTCCTTTGCATAGTCATAGAGGATTCTCATCAAGGTCAAAAGCAAGAGCAACCCAAAGTTCCACTTCACTGGCCTATCACATAAGCTTACTCATTTCACAGCCCCTTTTATTCCCTGAAAATAATTTTGGAGACTTATTCAGATTTCCCTCAAGTTGGCTTTATACCATTGCTTCTAGTTCTTTGGTAATTTGCCCAATTCATATAGATAATTCGTGATATCTAGAGAAAATAAAACGTAAAAGCCAAGTACTTGCAAACAGAAAACCAGAATACCCACCAAGAAACATTTACATGATGGAGAGAAAAAAGATGAACGCTCTGGTATATATTTACTTAGGAAACCAAAGTTAAAAAAAAAAACAAACATCTGAACATCAAGATCAAGATCAAGACTAAAGACATAATTGACATCAATCAGGTAAACGACTGCAATCACTGCAGACGTTATTTTTCACTGGTTATTTTGCTTGATCTTGTGCATAGATGAGTGAAATCCTCAATGATCTGTGCCAAGGGAAATGTTACTTCAATGGCATTAATACACCACCTTAGTCGACTAAACGATCTGCATTAACTTCTCAAGTCTGTCATTGGAAGTTTATTCTAATTCTCTACCCCGTTTCTCTCAGGCTGCTCCTCTCTAAT
The DNA here is from genome assembly GCA_004027375.1 of Macroglossus sobrinus. Taxonomy (NCBI): domain Eukaryota; kingdom Metazoa; phylum Chordata; class Mammalia; order Chiroptera; family Pteropodidae; genus Macroglossus; species Macroglossus sobrinus. The sequence continues at coordinate 440,737 of PVKZ01001218.1, read as the reverse complement.
CACAATGGCCTAATACAGGGGTGTCCTCTCTTCCAAACTTCTCTAATACACCTAAAGGTCCTACCAGCACTTCTGACACCAGCACCCCAACAATGCAGAGACAGCCGTATCGTTCAAGCCTGAAAGGAGCCAATGCAGACATCAATTATTTCTACTTTCTACCCAGAAGAAAAGAGATTATATAGACACAATCTTTAAATACAGATAGATTACAAATGGAGTTTATGCTGAAACAGTTGCTAACATATGTAAGGTGAGAACAAAATACAAAAGAAACTCAAATTAGGTTGGAGATTTTCTGGGCATTAAGAGCCAAGATAAAACTCATGAGGGGTGAGAAGGAGTCAGAATAATCGGGAAAGCCTTCACAGCGGGAGTGAGACCCTGGAGGACTCTCACTGTCTGGACAGGTGATGAAGGTATTCCAGACGCAGGCAGCAGCATGAGCAAAGGCCCAGAGGGAGGAATGAGCACAGCGTGCGCAAAGGTCAGTGAAGGCACAGCCACGGCTGGAGCAGAGCACGGACTCTGGAGATGACCCGGAGACGAGGCTGAAGAGGGGCCCTGGGGACTCAGTAGGGATGGCCCAAGAACCTCAACGGGCTTCTTCTCCACAGGGTGCAATTTCTGATGCTGAACAAAACTGCCATACCATTTGAAGGCTTTCCCACACACCTTACATGCGTAAGGCTTCTCTCCAGTGTGAACTCTCTGATGCTGAATGGAGGCTATCTTCTGCGTGAACGCCTTGCCACACTCCTCACACTGGTAGGGTTTCTCCCCGGTGTGGATTCTCTGATGGACAATAAAAAGTGACCTACAGCCGAAGGCTTTCCAGCACTCCTTACATTTATAGAGTTTCTCCCCGGTGTGGAGTCTCTGGTGCTGAAGATAGGCTGCGCTCCTGCGGAACGCCTTCCCACACTCCTTGCACTCGTAGGGTTTCTCCCCGGTGTGGATCCTCTGATGCTGCGTCAAGGCGGTGTTGGAACTCAAACCTTTGCCGCACTCCTTGCATTCGTAGGGCCCTTCTCCGATGTGATTCTTCTCGTGTACGATACAGTCATAGCTGGACTTGAAAGCTTTGCCACATTCCTTGCATTTGAAGGGCTTTTCCCCGGTGTGACTCATCTGATGCCGAATGAGCTTGGAGTTATATCTGAAGATTTTCCCACATTGTTTGCATTCGTAGAACTTCATTCCCCCTCGAAGTATCAGATTCGGATTCAGACTGAAAGTCTGCCACGTCGCCTTGCTTTTAAAGTCAAAGTGCTGAGACACGTTTCTCAGGAGCCCGCTTCCGGGCACCGTGGGAGACTCTGTTTCTTCAGAGGCTTCCTGCTTTACGGTCGGCTCTTCGTGCTTGATCCAGGACTCACCACCTGACCAAAGAAATCGTAAGTGTTCTGAGTTACCGAGCTGGACGGAACACAGGATCCAGTGGTCCTAATTTGCTCTTGTAGAATGTGATTTTTTAAAAAATATACCCATAAAATGGCTATAAGCATCCACAGAGAAGAATGAGAGAGTATACGAAAAATAGCAACATATAACTGGAGAAGTAATTACATGGAAAACAGACCAGAAAGTGCCTCCTATGAGGAAGGCTGCGAAAAAAATCTAAGGCGATGAAATGGGCAGAATGAGAACTTCAAGAAAGGGAACAAAAGAAGGTGGGGGTGGTAGGGAAGAGAAGGAAGAATGGGAGAGAGAAACAGGATCAGCAGAAATGGAAAAAATTTTTAGACAGAGGGAGAGACCCAGAAGAGAAAAATGACACCAGTGAGACTGCACAGACATGGGAGGTAGAGCAGGCTGGAAACACAAATGACAGCAAACAATAGAGCCCAATGCCCCACCTGTAAACTGGGAAAACCACCCCGAACTCTAAATCCTAAATAATAGCCTAATAATTCCTTTTTTAAATACGCCACATAATATTCTGGGATAAAAGATTATTTCTTTCAGAAAGGCAGCAGGAACAGAAGTTGAATTGGAGAGCTCTAGACCATGGTGGTATTACTGCTAAAGGAACCACTATTTATAAAACACAGTATGTGTGAGAAGTGAGGCCTGGAACTTTCTTTCAAAAGGAAAGAAAACCCGAGTAATGAAATTTGAGGGTGTCTGTTTCTGTTGCGTGCAGTGGATGGGATTTGGGAAGGAGGAACATTCTTTGCCTTCTCCTGGACAAATGCAATTTGAAATTAAAGATTATGGCATATGGAACTTTAAAATACAAAAAAAAAAAAAAAAGGCAAATTAAAAGGTTTTCTTTTTTTCATTGCTGAAGGCCGAAAACTAAAATACATAGCTGTAGCACAAATAAATCAGTTTGACCCATACAATCAAATTTTCCTGAAAATATAGCTGAAACCCTCCTCCTCTGCCATGACAATTGGCATAAAATTAAACATTTCCACTAGTGAAAAAAGAAGTGGTTAAAGAGCTCCTGGGTCACAGTGCTCTGAGGCGGGATGGCCATGTGTGTGTGCAGGCAGCACCTGGCCTTTCTGGGCTTGGGGCTGGGACTCAGCTTAGCTCAGAGAGTGCACCAGGTACTGCTTTCTAGATGACGGGGAGCTCCGTTCTCTGCTGCAGAAGAAACATTTCTGGTAAACCAGGAAGGCAAAACCAGACTCCACTACGGTCTCTTACTCACCTGGCCAGATGCCTTTCAAGACCTCTGCTTCCCCGGCATCTGGGCCCCAAGGTGCTTCTCCTTGCTCCAGCTGGGAGACCAGAGCAGGTTTGGGGAATGGAAATGCTACTCCAACAAGAAGAGAAGACAGACAAGTTGAGGGAGACATTCAGAGACATTCCCGAGATTTCTTGGGCCACCCCGTAATGAACTAGCTGGGGAGAGGAGAGAAATGGAGACCCAGGAGCAGTCAGGGCTCTGAGGGAACTCCGAACTGCTCCAAGAGAAGGAGCAGGAAGCTGCCATTCTCAGGAAGGAACTACAGCCTTGCTTCTACTTAGGAGCAAGGGAATCATCTCAGGAAGGATGTATGTACTGCCGTCCTGGGAGACTTGTCCACAAAGGGGAGGGCCATAACCCTAGAAAAAGGGTTGGAGGGACAAAGTGCTTACCTAGGGCATCAAGAAGTCCCTCCCCTCAGGGCCCAGAGCCTCGTCCTCTCCTGGGATGTAAGAAAGTCTAGTTTCAAAACCAAAGGGTACCAGGGATTTCCCCACTGGGCATCCCCAGGAGTCATCAGACCTAAGAGCTACAAGAATCCCCAAAACATCTGCAGAAGCTGTCCAACTTCCACAAAGGGCCGCTGAGAGAGACCTTACCCAGGGAAGCCACATTTGCATAATTCTCCAGCATCACGTCCCTGTACAGGGCCCTCTGTACAGGGTCCAGGCTGGCCCATTGCTTCTGGGTAAAGTACACGGCCACGTCCTCAAAGGTCACTGGCTCCTGAAACAACAGGTTCCTGCTCAAGCTCTTGAGTGAGGGGCAGAAGAGGGGCAGCCTGAGCTGCAGGGAAGAGATAGACCTGCCAGGATCCCCAACTCTGAGGCCCTGTGGAAGGTCTGAGCACCCAGCACCCCAGCCAGGGACCAGCCCTCAGCCAGTATTCCCACTTCCAAATGCAGAACCCCAACACACTCTCATCTGCTCAGCTCTGGGGCCCCAACGGTCATCCCAATCTCATAGCCTAGCATCTGGAGCTCTCTGCCTGGTAACTGCATGGACCCCTATGTTCCTAGCTCCCCAGATCCATCCCTCTGGCACCTCCTCCCTTCATGTACTCCATAATCTGGTCACCTTATTTTCTATACGCCAATCAATTAAGGCAGCTGCCACTCAACCTACCTCTACTTATCTGAAAAGTACACACGCATAGTGCCATCTGTTCCCTGCACCTAGCTTCTCCTTAGTCTTCCCCCAACATCTTCCACTGTCTGCACAGGAGCCAGTCCTCAAAAATTTTCATGGCATTTTGCAAATTTCTTTTTATAGCTTCTTACTTTATCAGAAAGCTATCCCTGTTTTGTTCATACACAGTACAGTGTCTGGCAGATACTTCAAAAATGGTTTGACCACAAATAGAATGTTTTCAAATTTATGAAGAGGATCAGGAAACAACAGCAAACACCGCCTTAACAGTAAAATGCCAGAGCACAGACATTAAAATTGATGGCTGATTATTTACCATGAGCTGAGGTTCTACTTCCTGCAAAAGAGTAGAAAAGGAGCATAAATATAGGAAAGAAATAAACATAAATACTTTTGCCTTGCAGAGGAAATAACTACAGTCACCCCTCAGTATCAGTTCTAAGACACCCCACAGACACCAAATCCATGGAAGCTTAACTCCTGTATATAAAATGGCATAGTATTTGCATGTAACCTACACACAGCCTCTGATATACTTTAAATCATCTCTATATTGCTTATAATACCTAATACTATGTAAGTGCTATGTAAATAGCTGTTACATTATTTATGAAATAATGACAAGAAAAAAAGTCTGTATATGTTCAGCACAGCCACCATCACTGTTGTCCTAACTATATAATACATGTCAGCAACAATGTAATTCAAAAAAAATATTTTTGATCCACGGTTGGTTGAATATGTGGATGCAGAACCCACAAATAGAGAGGATGAACTATATCTGGCTAAAAATATCCAAGTACCAAGAGAATAAATGAAAAACATTTAAAGCTGACAAAATAATTCATTAAGTTAGCTAGATATAGGATAAGTAAACAGAAATCATTAGCTTTCCTAGATACCATCATAAACAATTAGAAGAAGGGAGAATATAAGATACCATTCATATAAAAATAGCTAAGAACAGACCTAACAAAAATGTGGAAGACGAAGATGAAGAAAACTAAGTGTTTATTATCATAAATAAAAGAACTGAATAAACTGGAACACATGGTGTTCCTGAATGGAAAGAATCAAAATTGTAAAAAGTCAATTACCTCCAGTTTTGTCTATAATTCAATAAAATCCACCCCCACTCCCTCCACAAAAAAAAAAAAAAAACAGTGAGATTTGTGCAGGAGTAGCAGATCATTTAAAGTTACTAAAAAGTGTGACAGACTAGCCAAGAACGTTTTGAAGAAAAAATTTTTTTGGAAGAAAAAATGAGGGGAAAAAACATCCTACCTTAAAAGGACAATACTTTGAGAAAATGAGAAGACAAGGCATGGACAAAGAGAAAATATCTAAAAAGACAGGTCTGATAAAGGACTTTTATCCAAAGTATACAATAAACTCAATAAAGCAAACAACACGATTAAAAAATGGGTAAAATATCTGAGCAGGTATCTCATCAAAGAGGATATACAAATCGGTAAATAAAAAGATGCTTTCTATCATGTCATCAGGAAAATTCAAATTAAAACAATGAGGTACCACTACATACCAAAATGCACAAAACTGACAACACCAAATGCTGGTGAGGATGGGGAGCAACAGGAACTATCATTCGTTGCTTACGGGAATGCAAAATAGCACAGCCACTTTGGGAGACAGTTTGGTGCTTTCTTACAAAACTAAATATACTCTTACCATATGATCCAGTAATCATGCTCCCTGGGATCTTCCCAAATGACTTGAAAACTTATGTCCATACAAAAACCTGCACACAGATGTTTACAGCAGCTTTATTCATAATTGCCAAAAACTTGGAAGCAACCATGATATCCTTAGTAGGTGAAGCAATAAACTATGGTTCATTCTGACAATGCCATGTTATTTAGTGCTAAAACGAAATAGGCTACCAAGTCATGAAAAGTCATGGAAGAACCTTGAATGAAATGACTAATTGAAAGAAACCAATCTGAAGGCTACACTGTAATGATTCCAACTCTATGACATTCTGGAAAAGGCAAAACCATGTAGATAGCTAAAAAGATTAATGGTTGCCAGTGGGGATGGGATGAATAGGCAGAGTACAGAGGATTTTCAGGGCTGTGAAACCACTCTGTATAATACTATTATAATGAATACATGTGATTATATATTTGTAACCGATAAAATAGAGAACGTCAAGAGTGAACCCTACTGTAGACTATGAACCGTGGATGATTACGATGCTTCAGAGTAGGTTCATCATTTTTAACTAAGGTACCACCCTGATGGGGGATGTTGCTAATGGGGGAGGCATGTGCAGAGGCAGGAAGCATATAAGAACTGTTTATCTGCTCAATTTTGCTATGAACCTAAGACTTCTCTAAAAAATAAAGTCTATTTTAAAAAAAGGACAGTACTTAATCTCTTACCTTGTCTGCAATATGCAACAAATGGACTAACACACTTCCACAACCAATTAACCAACTCACCACTGAGCACTGGAAAACCATTTTGATGTGTAAACCCAACCATGTCACCTACCCTGCTTAAAATCCTTTAGTGCCTTCCCAATGAACCAAGAGGAGAAACCAGTCTTCACCGTGACCTACAAGATATGTGCCTACTTCTCCCACCTCACACTAAACTACTTTCTCTGACCTCTCCCTGTTTCTAGAGTATACTCAGCTTTCTACTCACTTCAAGGCCTTTGCATTTGCTGTCTTTCTCTCTGGAAAGTTTGCTCTTCAGTAGTTTCCAAGACTTTCTATCTCATCCTCGAGGTCTCAAACTCATGATACCACCTCAGTGAGGGCCTCCCTAACCATTACCTTCAGAAGTAACTTCTTTGAGGTTTCTCAGATTTGAAAAGGTGCATAAGAACCACCTGGAGATCTTGTTACAACAGATTCCTGACCCAGGTATCCTCCTCCCATCCTCCCCAGTTTGATTCTAAGTCTAGGGTGGGGCCCAATAATTTGCAATCTAGTAGGCTCCCAGGTGATGACAATGCTGCCTGTGGGCCACACTCTTGACAAGCAATGTACTTTAGCAACATTTAACTATGGTTTTAACTTGTTTACAGACTATTTGCTAAAAGTACTCTCCATGAGAAAAAAAGAATTTGTCTGCATTATTCAATACTATGCACCTAGCATTTAGAAAGTGCATCTGGAAAGAATATGGTCTCTCTGGGATACATCTACAATTTGTACGGCAATCTCTTCAATGAAGAATTTCTCCGATCGCAACAGGTCACTTTGCTTTGCAGAACATGATCTGGATCTCCACATTCAGGGAGAATTTCTTGGCTTGGGTTTCCTCTTTTCCACTTAAACCTGCACATCTGAATTCACCCTCTCTATACACAAAACTTTTATTTCTTCTACCATGTATTTACAGCCATAGTCCTGGGGACAGACTCAAAGAGGAAACCAGAGCCTGGCCAAGTTAGGCTTTCTTGGTCCTTTCCTAATTATCTGACAGCTAATGTAATTTAAAGAAGACGGAAAGGAAGCTCAGCTCACCTGAGGCCAAGTTCTTTGGAGCATGGCTGATGTCCCCAGGCTTCTTGCACTGTCTTCTGGGTTTGGAAAAGCAAGAACCTCAGAAGCTACGAGAAGAAGAGCCGTGAGTGCAATGGGCCCTGTCCTGCATCACCCACGACCACCTGCGGCCTTCCCAGCCTCCTCATTCCTGGCGCTGCTGGGAGATCCCATCAGCCCTCTCGGGCCTATTGCCCCAACTTTCTCATGAATTGCTCTGCCTGGCCTTCAGGACAATCCTCCATCTGCCTGCTCAGTCCAAGAGTGTTCCCGAACCCATTCGCACAGGGTGCACTGAAGGATCCAAGACGAACCCTATCCCTACAGTGATGGGTCTGAACAACCTAAAAACCTAAAAACCTAAAAGACCTTATAGGGACCATGACATTGAACCAAAGAAGGTAGGTGCCTATGGAGTGAAGGGACAGGGGTGGCTGGATGCGGATTAAGAGTAAAATACTCAGCGTTCCAGGGGGTGATGCTGACCACAGACCACCCCGGGAACTCCACCAGGGGAAGCGGGAGACCGCAAACACAGAAACGTCAGTACCCGACGCGGGCGGCTGTTACGCCACTTTCTTTAGGGTAGAAAAGAGGGTCACGCCTCAGTGGGCAGGGGGCTGGACCAGAGCTCTAGAGGGTCGTGCGGCCACCTCGGGCGGCTTCTGGGAGGCCCAGATGCGGGAGCTCCGGGTCAGAGAGGGGCGAGCGCCACCACTGGGGCCGAGTTCAGGGGACCGGGTGCTGACGAGACGCCAGGGAAAACGAGCAGGCAGGCACCGGGCGGACCTGACACGCAGAACTCGCTGAAACCCACACTCTTCCTCTCCGAACCCTGAAAGTCTGGCAGCTAGAAACCGACGCGGAAGTGAGCGCGCGCGCCCAGCGCCCCTCTAGGCCGCCCGGAGGCCGCCTCTCGGTGGTCCCCGCGGCCCGGCCCCACGTGACTGGGCCCGCCGTGCGGAAGGGGCGCGGTCGTGGGCGGGCTGGTGCTCGCGTCTTCCCTGGCGCTCGCCGAATGCCTGGCGGTTGGACCCTACTCGGGACTGGGGTGTCACAGCACAGATGCAGCTTCGCTCTACTGAGACCTGAGCCTCTGGGCCCGGGGGAGGCCCCGGTTAACGGACTGCCCCCCACCTGTCAGCTGTCTTTACTTTATGGGTCACCTGAGCTGTGCAGGTGTGGGGAGAATGTCCCCTGTTGTGTCATCTCTTAGATGCCCAAGCTAAAGATCCTGCGTGAGTTCTAAGCTGGGCAGCCCATAGCAAAACCATGGTTTCCACCTGCCTTTTTAAAGCCCCCTTCTTCCCAGGACCTAGACGTGTGTGGGGTTTTGGGGAGCACATTCTTTTAACAACCAAAATAATGGTGACTACGGTTGCCAGGCATCTTGTATATACCGGATGTACCCTATAGTAAATGGTTTCGCCCTGTATTGACTTTGGCAAGACATGCTAAATGTTTAGCTTTTTACAATAAATTACAAAAATTCTGTAATTTTGACTTTTTTTTTTTTGGCCTGGTCACTGGCACTTAAATAACTTAAATGTCAACACTGGCTGGAAAAGAAAAATTATACCTCCACAAATAAGATCTGGATCTTACAGTCTCTCCTGCAGTTTTAATGAAAAAAAAAAAAACATTAAAAGTACTTGTTTTTCCATATTCAAGAACGAAAAAGGCTGTTCTTTGACCGAAGTCTCCAAGTTACGAACAAGTTACTGCCTTTAATTGACATAACTTCTGGCCAATATGCATGCTATGAAAACCAGCAAGTGACAGCCTCACTTTAGTGAACTCAGTAACTATGTTTCTGACAGTTAGCCAGCCAATCATTGGCAACTCCAAGTTTCTGAATGTCAGTCAATGGCAAATGCCCTCAATAGTCAGCGAATCAGTGATAGTCCCGCCCCCTAGACAACAGCCAATTAACAAGTGCCTCACTGCAATGACCATACTTATAAAAGACACTGGGCCAACAGTAGCCTTATTCCAGCGACCACTTCTTGGCAGGTTGGTTGCCAACATGAACAGACTTTTACTTTGGACCACTCTGATACGATTGCTGAACATAGTTTCAGATCTATGGCTTCTACTCACCCAGCGCTCCAAAGTCATTAAGGGAAATTGGCCTCCCACTGCTAGAAGATAGAATGATCCTGAATATCTGGATATCTGGCTCTGTCATAGGAGTTTGTTACTCCTTTCACAGGAATGAGACATAATAAAGAAGTCCTAGCATGAAGAGTATGTTGAGTATCTATGGCTGCATAGCAAATCCCCCCACAACTTTGTGGCTGTAAACAATACATGTTATTTCTCAAAGTTTCTGTGAATCAGGAATTCAGGAGTGGATGGTACTGGCTTAGGACCTTTTGTGACTTTACATCAGGTGTCACCTGGGACTGCACCCAGCTGAAAGCTTGCCTTGAAGCTAGAGGATCTGCTTCCAAGTTAGCTCACCCACATAGCTAGCAAGTTGTTGCTGGTTATTGCTGTAACACCAATAACCTTTTCACGGTCCCTTTCCACATGGCTATCTTCACATGGCTGAGCATCCTCACAACATGGCAGTGGGCTTCCAACCAAGGTAAGCAATCCAAGGAGCCAAGGCTAGCTGCCATGTCGTTTATGATCTAGCTTTGGAAGCTATGCACCATCATTACCCCCAATATACTCTCCTCACAGGCCAGTCATGATTCAGTGTTGGGCGAGATGCACAAAGGCATGAATGCCAGGATGGGAATCACTGGGGACCTATGTGGAGGCTGCCTAACCCAGAAGTTTTAGCTACCACAGAAAGAGTCCACTTTATAAAACCTGTGATATTTTTATTGTAAAGTTTATGCAAAGCAATCATTTTAAATAGAATTAGATTTCCAGAAACAATAGCATAAGGACTTATATTTGCATATATTTCTCTAAACCTATCAAACATCTAGAGAGATGGGCACACATATATGGATGCACATATGCATACACACATATATACCACAAACTCTGAAGACTATCAGCCAGCTATGACAATTAGGACTAACCTGAAAGGGAATAAAATTAGACATGCAATACCTCTATTTGGTATTAGGGTGCACGGAGAAGAAATCAGAAAGCTTTGGTAGGCGCAAATAAAAGCCCCATATTGGGAGGATGACTTGAATCCTGGGAGGTCAGAGAAGAAAACTGGGAGAATGCTACAAGGAACCCATGCATGCTTCCCCAGAAGAGCCTCTCCAGAGGGAGAGTACAGGCAGTGCTGACCTAGAGGCAGCTACAAGGCAAGGAGAATCAGGAGAGATGGGAAACTTTAGGCTTTGCAGCTGTTAAGGAATATGCTCACGTATCAGCTAAATTAAAGTCTGGAATTGGAGGTCCCCCACCTAGCCAATGTCGGAGAGACTGGCTCTCCCTAAAAACACACTATCCCTAGCCGCTAACCAGTGCAACAAGGCAAGAAAAGAAAGACTATGCATCCAGAATTGGAAAGGAAGAACTAAAAAAATTATTTTTGAACCTGATTCTCAATGTTACAAAATCTACAAAATGTTACTAGAACTAATGGGTTGTGCAAGGTTACAGTCTACAAGGTGAAAATAAAAAAATCGATTATATTTCTATATAGCATCAATGAAAATCAGAAATTTACTATTTATAATAGCATCTAAAGTACAAAATATTTAGACATAAATCTGAGAAAAGGTGTGAAAGACCCATAAAGTAAAAATCTGAAAACACTGCTAAGAGGAATTAAATATCTAAATAGAGACATTTACAATGTTCATGAATCAAAAGACTTTATAGTCAATTATTCCAAAATTGATCTATAGTCAATACAATTTCAGTCATAAATCCTGTATGTTTTGTAGAAATCAACAATTTGATCCTAAAATTCATATAGAAATGCAAGGAACCAGAATGGCCAAAACCACTTTGGCAAAACACAAAGTAGGATATCTGATACTATATGACTTCAACACTTAGAAATACTACAGTAATTAGGAATTGTGTTACTGGCATCAAGATAGACAAATAGATCAATGCAGCAATATAGAATCTAGAACAGGCCCACCACACAAATATGGACAACTGATTTGCGACAGTGGTGCAGAGGCAATTCAGTGGAGAAGGAATCGTGTTTTCAAAAAATGGTGCTACAGTATACTGTTAAGAGAATAAAAAAGAAACTACAAGCTGGGAGAGAATATTTGGAAATCACATCTATTAAAAAGACCTCCCAAAGATCAATAAAAAGAAAACCCAATTAAAACACAGGCAGAAAATATGAATAGATATTTTACCAAAGAAGACATAATGGAAGGCAAGTAAGTACATGAAAAATATACTCACACCATTAGTCAACATGGAAATACAAATTAAAACCTAAATAAGATAGTATTACACACTTATTAGAATAGTTAAAATTAAAAGGACTAACAATATTGAGAGTCGGCAGTCATATTAGAAGTAGAACTCATACAATGCTGGTAGGAATGTTTTTAAAATGGCACAACTTCATAGAATAGTTTTGAAGATTCTTAAAGTTAAATATACACACCTCCCTTATGACCTAGCCATTCCACTCCTGGTATTTACCAAGATAAATAAAAGCATAAACACTTACAGACTTGGAATGTTCATGGCAGTTTTATTTGTAAAAGCAAGAAACTGAAAACAACTCAAGTGGCCATCCGCAGAGGAGTGGACAAATTGTGGTGTAGCCATAGTAGGATACTACTAAGCAAATAATAAAAATTAAAAAAAAGGAATGAACAATTGATGTATGCAACATGGGTGAATCTCAAAATAATTATGCTGAGTGAAAGACACCAAACCGAAGAGTACATACAATGTGATAATATTTATATAAAATCTTAGAAAAGGAAAACTAATCCAAAGTGACAAGAAGCAGGTCAGTAGTGGCCTATGGCAAACCAGGAAGGGCGATTACCAAGAGACATGAGCAAAGTTTTGGGGGTTATGAATCTGTTTACTATCTTGTGGTGACTCTTTCACTGGTGTATACATAAGTTGAAATTTATCAATGGCATTATAATAATATTATGTCCCAGTCACTGTTCTAAGCACTTCTACATGTATTAATGCAGTTAATTCTCAACACACACCTGTGAGGTAGATTGTCACCCTATTTTACAGATTTTGTAACTTAACCTTCTGCTTCCTGCAGTGGGCAGTCAAGCTGTCGGCAAAAATGGTTACTAAAACAACACATTGACATCTTCCAACATTTCTACAATAACAGAAAATAATGGTAGCTTTTCCCATGATTATAAAAAAATAACTAGATGAAGTTGCAAGGAAATATTTCCTGCTATGAAGATCACTTGAAACAGCAATAAGATGGATAATTTTAAAATAAATAAGGCCTTGGCATCTGACTCAATGGTACATATACCCCAACTTTTGCAAAGGCACTGCAATTGAGTGAAAAGTAACTTCAGAAAAAGTAGCATGAGTGGGCACTGCACCCAAGGTAGGTCTCTGAAAGTTGGCATCCTAGATGCAGACGGTGCCACGTGGACAAGGTCCCTCTGTGAGTTTAGCAGACTTCTAATATTTACATTGCAATAGGGTGTTCACATATCTTTTCTCATTGTATATTGTTTCACATCTGAGGAAGGATGCCTGGGAGATAAAGTTTTAAGATCTAAAAGTTGGAAATGCCTTTATTCTGGGTGGAAATCATTTTCTCTTGGAATTTTTAAGGCGTACTCCATTGTCATCTAACTTTCAAGGTGGCTGCTGAGAAATCTGATGCCATTTTATTCCTGTTTTTTTTTTTCTCTCCCTAGAATCTTTTTAAGATCTCTCCTCTTCAAACCCAGGATTTTGATCACTCGCAGTGACGTTCTTTGATGTAGGTGTCTCCCAACCCATTGTGCTAGGCACTCAGTGTGTCCTTCCAATCTGGAACCTTACATTCCCTTTCATGTTTGTAAGTTTTTGGGGTTGTTTTTGTCTTCTCTGACTGTAAAGAGAGTTGATGCTGGGGAAACATGGGTTCAATCCGAGGATGGTTTCGTGATGGAAGCTGAGAGTCTGAATTAAACATCTCATGGGCACAGGGAAAGGAGCGGACCTTCCAGTTACGCTGAGCCATAGGGACAGAGGCATACGGTTATTAGCACAGTCCAGAAGGACAGTGATGACACTAACAAAAAGAAAGAAAATGGGGAGACACAAGAAGAAGCACAGTGAGCCTAGCCGTAAAAAGCGCTACTCCTGGACACATGCCTTCCGTGTGTGTAGTTTCTGATGCAGAATGAACCTTCTACACCAGCTAAAGGTTTTCCCCCACACCTTACACTCATACGGTTTCTCTCCCGTGTGAACTCGCGCATGCTAGACCAGAGTTATTTTCTGACTGAACGCCTTCCCACACTCCTTACATTCGAAAGGTTTCTCCCTGGTGTGAATGCGCGGATGCTGAGTTTCCCACACTCTTTACATTCATAGGGTTTCTCCTCAGTGTGCATTCGCTGATGGACAATGAAGCTTGAGCTACAGCTGAAGATTTTCCAACATCTGTTACATGCACAGAGCTTCTCCCCGGTATGGAAACTCTGGTGCTGGAAGAAGACGGAGCCACTGCTGAAGGCCTTGCCGCACTCCTTACACTCACAGAGAATCTCCAGTGTGGATTCTCTGGTGCTGGATCAGGGCTGTGTCCAAACTTAAACCCTTCCCACATTCTTTACATTCAAACGGTTTCCTTCCAGTGTGGATGATCTGATGCTGAATGAGTAAGGACTTGTATCTGAAGTCTTTCCCACATTCTTTGCATTCAAAAGACTTTATGCCAGTCTTGTGACATCCCTGATGTCAGTGGAAATCCACCATTTGACTGAAATATATGTCACGTTTTCCACATTCATAAGACATCTGACCACCAGGAATTGTCAGAGTGAGCTGACACTAACGTCTGTTCTTAACTTCTCACACTTCTCTCTGCTCTCGACAGCACAGGCCTCCTGATGCCAGGTGGACCCCTCTGTGAAATCTCTCCTCTTGGACTCTGTCTTCTTAACTATCCAGTGACCGTGCTGCCACTCTAGGCCGCTCCCACGATCAAGGTGCCAGGAAGCATTCCCCGGCTGCCCTCCCAATGTGGGTCTGTGGGACTCTGACACACACACACACACAGAGTTTTTTCCTCCTTTCTCTTTCTTCCTTAGGAATGGAACCCTAATTTTTGTCAAGGACCTCTGGAAAGGTGCTTAACAGAGAGCAGGCTTCACCTTTTTTTCTCTTTCCTCTTCTAGTTGGAACGCACGCGATAGCTGGAGACCAAGCAGCCACCTTGGACCATGAAGTCGCCTTGAGCATGAGAGCCAGTGCTGGGATGGTGGAACAGAAAGATAGAAAGAGCCCAGGCGCATGATAATAGTGGAGTGGCCACACTAACCCCGGACTGCCTTTCCCAGACTTCTTCTGCATGAGAGATAAGCTTCTATCTTGTTTAAGCCACTGCCACTTGGGAGTTTCTCAGTGGGACGTAAGCCTGAGTGACTACTAGGCAAAGCACCAGGAGAGAATGGACGGCCCCACAGATGTTTAAACATTTCCTGACTTGGAACTAAGTGCTGAAACAGAAGTGGATGGTCCAATGCTTACAAAAAGGAGCCAAATACACATTGTTCGTAAGTCTCTGGGATGGAGCTTTCTCATTACATGATACATCCATTACATGATACATCCAGCTTTCTCATTACGTGATCTAGGACACTGGAGAAAAATTCAGTGAACTAGGCCTCTCCCATTAAGAAAACTCTGGAGGAGAAAGAACTGTCCCCAGTGCTGCATGAATTTGTACCAACGAAGGATCCAGGCTCTTCTAGAGGCGAAGCAGCAGTCACTGAAGTGAGCTAAAGGCACAGGCTTCAATGCCACTCTGCACTCCTCCAAAAACCCACCACCTTCATCAGTCCACACCCTCCAAATGCTGCCAGTTTTGGCTTCACTGTACCCTGCCTAACTTTGTGGTCTGCGGGGGAAACTCCTCCTGTGAGAATGCCTGTTTAATCTCAGGAGCTGGTCTTCCTCTGTGTTGTCATGCAGACTAGCACCCCTCAGATTTTACCTTGCCGATGAACTCTCCCAGATATTGTACGAATGTAGGTTGCCGAAATCTGGGTGGGGTGCCTGAGCTTCTTTCTAATAAGCCCCCTGTGAGGCCAAGAACACTCATCTGTGCATCATACTAGCAGTGTGCATGGATGTAGTCTCACTTCCTAGGAGAATTTCTTAGCCCATGCTTCCCCCTTTCCCACCCAACCTGACTCTCCCAAGTTGACCCGTTTTTCCCTCCTCAACTGCCCTAACATACTCCCTTGCCATACTCTATTGATGGATGTCAAATTAGGCATTGGACTGGCCAAGTCAGGCCACTGGTCCTGTAATGACCTTTCACATCTCTTCTGAATATGGAAAACCGGAAGAAAGCTCTGCTCACCTGGAACCACACTGTCTGGAGCATGGCGGCTGACCCCTGGCTTCAGCCACTGGCCTCCCTGCAAAAGCAAGAGCCTGAAGCACTGAGAGAGAGAAACAATGTGAGACAGACCCTGTCTCGTCTCCCACACTTGCAACCTCTTCCTCAGTCTCTTTGCCACTTCCTAGGACACTTTGGATGTCTTAATGCACACTCTAGTAATTCAAGGGGTGCTGCAGCTGCTCCCTTTGTACAAGCTACAAGTTTGCCTGTGGGATGGAAATCCCTAGAAGGAACATCTGTGAAGTACAAGTCAAGAACTGCAGCAGATTCGTGGCCTCTAAGAAAATCCCTGGCCCACTATGAATGCATTACTAAGCTGTTTGCACTGAACACTTCTAGTGATCACCGCAAAGGCCTAATGCAAGTTTCTGAAGATAAACCAGGGTAACAGGTGTCCCTGGACCAACCACCAACAAAATGCAAGTGATGTTCCGGCCCCAAGGGGAAGGGTAAGATGCTTGTCCGGTGGGCGATACTGACAACGACCTGACAGGGACTTGAGCACTCCAGCCCAGGAAGCGGGCGACCCCCAACATCGCCGGCCCTCACTCTGGGTACCACGAGGCAGAGGACGTCAGGCTGGAAAGTCGATCTGCTTCTGCCGGCGGCAGGCTGGGCCTGGGTTCTGGGCACCACGTGGGCTCCTCTGCAGCGTCTGCCTCCCAATGCCCAAGCTCGGGAACAGCCAGGGCCAGGCCACCAACTACCAGCCACCCACCCGAGCCAGCAGCCCAGAGGAAAGAGGTACAGAGGGTGCTCTCAGCACCTCTCTAGGAAGCCCAGAGGCTGACAACTTCTCCATGGTTCCCCCAAACCAGACCCTCAAGGATAGCTGGTTCTTCTCAATCTTCCTCTATGGTTTATCAACCGAAGTTTGACGATCAGTTCAAGGTCTGAGATTCCACATCATATTTTTCGTGATGCTCTGAATTCTGGCTCCCATGCTTAGGAGCAGTAACTTAAACTTCTAATGAATTACAGCCCCAGGCTCCAGCTTAATGGCTAATCGACTGGACTGTGACCTAAGATGATGAAGTCTGGGGTCTGTCTGGGTCCAAATCCAGACTCCACCATTTATCCACTGAGTGCCCTTGTGCAAGTAAAACTCTGAGCCTTGATTTTTGAGTTGAGAACATAATAGTCTCCAACTCATTTAATGGATTAACTGTCAGTCAATTCATGTAAGACACTGCATATTCTGGTTCTGTACTGTAAGTCAAAATGGTGCTAGTTCTGTCGTTGCTGACATTAAGTGATGCACCACTTAAGGATGAAGATTTATTCTGAGGAATGAAACGCGTTGTAGGCCATTCTGTGGCTGTGTGAACATCACAGACCTACCTAGATGGTCTCGCCTACCACACACTCAGGCTCTAGAGCCTTTTGCTCCTAGGCTACAAATCTGTCCAGCATGTTTTTGCACTGAATACTGTAGACAATTGTAACACAGTGGTATTTACGTATCTAAATATACCTAAACATAGAGAAGATAGAGTAAAAATACGGTATAAAGGATAAGTACACCTGTACAAGGCGCTTACCATGAATGGCGCTTGCAGGACTGGGAAGTTCTCTGGGTGAGCCAGTGAGTGTGAAGGCCTGGGATGTTACTGTATACTGCTGTAGACTTTATAAAGACTGTGCACTTAAGCTACACTAAATTTATAAAACACAAGAGTGACTTAAGCATAAGAAAATGCAATCAAGACATTCAGTAAAACCAAGGTGTATGAAGGTGCTTCCAGCTGAACATGAAATACTGTTTAACAGCAAGTTTTTTTCTAAGTAGAAAGAGTACTGTAAAATAATAAAAAGTATAGCAAATACATATATAGCAAGTTGATAATCATGTATCAAATGTTACATACTACACATAATTACACGTGCTAGTTTCATGATTGGCATCTTAGATTTACACCAGCATCACAAACATGATGTGTTGAGCTATGTTAGGACAACTAGGATATCACTAGATGAGGAATTTTTCAGCTCCACTGTCATCTCACGGGATCAGTCACATATGGTCTGTTGTTGACCAAGACGTGGTTATACAGTACACGACTGTATTCCTGTGTACATCACTACTCTCCTTTAACACATTTGTATCTTTCTCCAACCCAGATTTAATAATCATGGCAACAGTGCTACCTTTTGGTCAGGTATCATGCTGACAGCTTTGAGCTAGACCTGTGTATCAACCCACCTGTTCATTTCTACTTGGCTATTCCACAACTTCCTAAAACTCAAAATATTTCAGACTAATCTCATCACCTTTCCATTCTTCCTGTTCACAGATGAATGACTCAGGTGGCTGAACAAAGAACCCCACAAACTCTGGTTCCTGTCCCTGCATTTCCCAACAGTAACTAACCCAGAGGTGAGAACAAAGGCATTAGGGACTCTTAAAGTTCTTTTCATATGCTAATGACTGGTGGCTGGGCCCTCCTAAGATGGGAGATGGCCACAAGAACCAACCATGGGATTGGAACTTTCACCCCCACCCCTGAAGAGGGGCTGGAGACTGCTAATGGCCAGTGACTTAATCAACTGTGCCTACATTGAGCATCCGACCCTGCCCCCACCCCCACACACAAATATCCCTAAAGGAGTAAGTCATTCAGAGAGCTTCCAGGTTAGTGAACAAATTGAGGTGAATGGAAGGAGGCAAGCTGGAGAGGGCATGAAGCTCCCTGCACCTTCTCACATCTATGCACCTCTTCCATTTGGCTGTTTCTGAATTTTATCCTTCGTAATACATTGATAACAGTAAAGCATTTTCCTCAGTTGTGATGAGCTGCTCTAATAAATTAACAAACCGGAAGGGATAGTCCAATTTATAGCCGGTCAGTCAAAAATACAGGTCTAGGACTTGCAACTGACATTCAAAGTGCGGGGAGACCACTTAGCCTGTGGGGTCTGATGCTAATTCTAGGCAGTCAAGGTTGGGGGAAAAAAACCCATACATTTGCTATCAGAAATGAAGTAAGAAATAGTTCATACGAGAGCAAAATACTTTCAGACAAGGAAGCAAAGTTTATCACTCCTAAATCATAACTAGAAGAAAATCTAGAGGATGTAGTCAGTGCAAATCAAAGATAATTAATAAATCTAAGAGGAAGAGGTGGGACAGTAGTAGCAGTAAACCAAGTAACCAGTGAGTTCACTTTAGGTTTACTATTAAAGCCTAAACATCACCACCACTGCCACTTAACTGGTCTAGCCCTGTGTATCATAAAAACGCCAAGCTTGATACCACCTCTAACCTTCCCATTCCACCTTGTTCCCTTAAGATTCAGTCCAACAGCAAAATGATGCAAATCTGAGATTCACTTCAAACATTAAAAAAAAAAGTGTCTAACTCCCCTACAGCTCTGTATCTAAATGGCTCCCTTTTCTCTCTAGCCCTCCACATTCCTGAGGTTCATACCACCTTCCCCTTACACAACCTTTCCAATTGTAGCTTTAAGAGCCCAAGTTCTCTAGGTAATTCCCCACCCCTCACAAGAACTCAAAGTGCCTCTATTTCCTCTACCACAAAAGCTATTACATTATCGTTTATTAATACCACCAGCAAAAATAAATTTTGTTGTCCCAGTGAGGTTCAAGAAACCAGCTTTTACTTGTTTCTCTAGTATATTTTTTTAAAGAAAATTTACTGAACTCTCATGAATCAAAAGCTACAAGAATTTTCTTTATTTATGTGAAATACATTTATACAACCCCAGCTCTAGCAACAAGACTTTCAATCCACAATTTAGATTTGCCAATATGTCAAAAAGAACCTTTATTTTTCTAACAGCCTCTTATGTTCTTATGCTTTCTTGCCAGAGGCCTTTGGAGCAGGTGCTTTCTGGGCTGGAGCTTTCGGACCCTTTTGAGCTTTTGGAGGTGCTGCTGCCTTCTGGCCTGCAGCTTTCTGGGCAGGAGCCTTCTGGGCTGGAGCCTTCTTGCCTGCAGCGCTCATCTTTTTTACTGGAACCTTTGCAGCAGCTGCTGCAGCTGTACCTTTAGCAGCAGGTGCTTTTTTGGGAGAAGCTTTCATGAGGGCTGCCTTTTGAAGCTTCTTAACTTCAAGCTTGATTATTCGGTTCCTCTGAAAAATTTCAGTTTAGTTATCAAACATGCATACAAAAACTATTCTGTCCATCACATATATAATGTTTATGTACAGAAGACAATCCTTACATCTAATAAGACCCCTACGAAGTCGACTTTGGCCTACCAAGCTTGGGCAAACAGAATTACCAGACCAACAAGTTTAGGGTTAAAATATAACAATCCTGCAATATTTTTTTAACTTACCATTTTCTTTGCCTTCATGACTTTGTAACGATCAAAATCTGTCATCTTGGCTTTCTGTTAAAAAAAAAAAAATCCCTCTCATGTCACCTTCTAACCCTCATAAAAAAGAAAAGGTCAGAATTCAAATGACCTTAAGTCATTATTACCTTTTCTCTGGCTTCAATCTTCTTGGCCCACCTTGTGGCTGCCCATTTTGTATTGATATCCGCCTTCTGCCAGGCCTGTCGAACATACTTCTGACGGGCACTGGAAAGAGCCAGGACCAATGGCTAAGAAAATCAGCTTTGAAGCCACACAGATGCAGGGACAACTTTGTGTCCTCTGAAAAGCACAATCACTCTTACCATCTGTTGTACTTCTAGCTCCACCTGTCTCTAGAGAACACATACCACCTGGCACACTACATGTTTTACTTATCTGAATGGCATTCACTATGCCAAGATGTCTTATAATCTCAAACACAATTTTAATAAAAAATTTTAAAAAATGCAAACCAGCCCAGGTTCAGGATTTAAAAATCACCTCTAATCACACACAGATCATACCAGAGTAGATGTGGAGAAAGGCATTCTTTTAATAAAGAATGAGGCAAAGTTAATCCTTAGATCTAATGTTTTTACTTTGTACAAAAATGCTTAAAGATTTGTGATCATCAAATCCAATTATAATCATTTTGAAATTTCTTCCAAATATGGCATAACAAAACTCAGCATGCTTAAAAATAAACTAGTAGTTATGTGTTCCACTGCAACCAATCATCAATGAAGCTGTGATAACTGTATAGTAACACAACAGTGTTTTGACTTTCATGATTGACATCAGATCAAGAAAGTACTACTGACTGCCTCAATTCCTTATAAGTAGCTGGGAAAAAAACCTCTATAGCTGCTGTCATACTGAGATCATGTATGTTAAATATTTATAACTGACACATACTAACAATTTAATGATAGCTAGTTTTGGAAGAGACAAGAATTACTATTTTTATTTTGAATGTAAAAGTGAGTAAAATATCAACAAGAATTCCTTAGAGAAGTTTTTGTTGTGTAAATCCTAAAAGAAAGGGGTACAAGATAAGATGATGGCAACTCTGGATAAAACCAAAGCCAGAGAACTACCAAATCACATTGCATTTAAAAAGTAACTAATGCCTATCTACTTCTACACTGTAAATTCTTCTTCTAACTGCTCTCTCAATACTGTTTACTGTATTCTAAGGGAAAAAAGAGCAAAATAACAAAAACATTTTCTGAATCAAACTAAGCAAACTTTTCTAGTATAAACAAAGTTGGGGGAGGGCTTGATGGTTGGTGGACAGTTACCTGTGTGGGAACTTTAGGATGAAGTCAGTGAGCTGCATGCATTTGAAAGGCATAGCCTGTCTCCTTACTTGAGTGCAAGGTCCATCAACCAAGGCCTAGAATACATAAATAAGATTAGAATCTCAGCACAAGTGATCTCAGCATTCAAAATAAAAAGCTATTCTCTGTAACATTTGTCCTTTCAGAATCATCAACTCCCTATTTAAAAATATTCAACTATTAGCAGTGCAGCATATAACCCAACAACACAAATTTGACAATTTTATCTTAAATTCTCATATTTTCAACAAACAACTTTATGTTCATTCAGTCTTTAGTCAACCCCTCAGTTCTCAAATATTGATAATAGCAAACAAGGGCCTTCTATGTGCCTGGCTTTGTTCTAAATTGCTGTACATATAGTAACTCATTTAAACATCACCACCGTTCTACTTATGATTTGTTAAAAGCTCTAGCTAGTTTAAGGGGCAGAGGTAATACTTAACCCAACCAACTCAAGTCTATGCTTGAAATCCCTACTCTGTCTGCTTCCTCAATGGTAAAATAAAGCCACCACCCACAGTACTGCTACTTTAGAGGGCCATTGGGAACATTACCATTTGTACTGCATACCATCCACTGCTATGTGATGCTGTGACTTTCCTTACACTTACCCTGTTCTGATCAATAACATCTACAATCGCGACCAGCTTCCCGGCATGAGGACCAAAGGAGACATAGGCCACCCGGCCAACCTCCACGAAGCGCCTGAACACCTAAAATGGGAGAGAAAAGGAACAACGAAGCTAATTAAATGTCTCTCTAGTTTATAAGGTTTTGCGGCTTAAAGGCAACATGGATAAGTACGGGAAAACGAATGTTAACAGGAAAACGCCCAAGTGCCATGGGACGACTTAGACAAAATTTGCAAAGGCGACGGCGGCAAAACCCAGCTTCCCCCCGGCCTCCACGCCTAAGTGGCCTGCACGCCCCCACCATGGCGGCCCAGCCAGGCCACGGGCTGCTCCAGCCGAGACTCTGGCGGCGGTGGCGCGCACGCGTAGCCCAGGCCCGCCCAGCCATCCACGCGGTCGCAGGCCGCACATCCAAAAAGCTCCTAAACTCCGTGATCCGCCCGCTAGGGCATCCTCACCAAGCGCCGCCTAAGACCCACTGGGCACTGCTACCCGCCATCGCTTCCCGGGCCAGACGGTGGTGGAACTGAACGGCCACCAGAACCGGAGACCGCAACAAGGATACTCACCATGTTGGCGGCGTTCGGCGAGAAGGAAGAAGGCCCGCCCAACTGTGCGCAAGTGTAGAAGGCCGCCCCGCCCCTGCGCTAAACGAGGCGCTGACGTGGCTACCGATTGGTTAGAATTGGGGCGTGCGTGCGTACTCACGCATGCGTGCGCAATCTCACGCTTGCTCACTGAAAAACATGGCGGAGTCGTCTCAAGTATCGCTGCTTTGTCCCGGACGCGAGCTGCGTGATTGGCTTCGGTCATTCGGCGTTGGAGATCATCTTTTAGTACTTTAGGGTGAAGAAGAACGCAGAAGCTATGACTCCAGTATAACTCCGTGCGAATTCCATTTGACTTTCTAAACATTCTTCCATCCTTTCCCCTACTTAGTACTCCAGATTTTGTCTAAATGTTACTCAAAGCTTAGTACTAATTTTTTTTGTCTCAAATGACCCCAGTAATTTTGTTAGCATTTTATTTTAAAGTAATTAAAGAAAAGTTGCAAAACTATTGTAAGTAATTCCCACAAGCGCTTCTTTTAGTTTCCCCAAATGTTAACATTTTATGTTTACATTCTCATTCTATTATTTTTTCTGAACCATTTGAGAGGAAATTACAGATACGATGTTCTTTTACCTACACACTTAAATGTGTTAGTTCCTAAAAACAAGGACATTAGTATCAGCTCCATCAAATCAGGAAATTAATACTAATATAGTCATTAATTTACAGTCGTTATTTAAATGTTAAAAATTGTCCCACTTAACAGATTTTAGAGCAAATGAAAAAAAAGTTTTCCTTGTTTTTCATTATACATTTTAAAATACAGGCTAGTTCTGTAGAATGTTGTAGGATGTATCTTGATAATTTATTGTAGTTTTCCTCATGATTACTTTGAGATTATTCATTTTTGGCAGAAGTCCTGTGCCCTTGATACCTCATATCAGAACACAAGCAGGATATCTCTTTGTCCCAATATGTCTGGCTTAAGGTGATAATTGTGCTGATAATTCCCAAATCTATTTGTTTTTTTTCCTCTAAACTCTATGCCACCATATGCCAGGACTGTTCTAAGCAGCCTCCTGAGTGACTTGCTTTCTCCATTGCTCCATTTAATCTATTGTCCGCTCATCAGTCATAGGGATCTTTTAAAAAATCAGATCACATCTTCCTATTTAAAGCACTTCAATGACTAGTTTCTACAGTATTTAGAATAAAATCAAAACTCCTTACTCTGGCCTACAGGGTCCTTGCATCACATGCTTCTACATCTGAACACATCTCTTGTTCCCCTTCACTGTGCTTTCGCCACACTGGTCTTGAACAGGCCAAACTCTTTCCCGCTCTATGATTTGTATCTCACCTGCCAAGAATGCTCTCCCCTGTGTTCATACTCATTGCATGGCAGTGCCAATTCATCTGCAAATTTTTTCCAGATAGCTCTTCTCAAATCTTAAGCGTGACTGACACAAGAAAGTAAAAAATAAAATAAGATTCCTTGTCCCTTTTCTAGCTCAGCTTTTTGTTTTCCTCAGAACTGTTATCACAATTGCAATTGTTTGACTCATTTTTCTGTCCACTTAGGTTGTAGTTTTGCATCGATTGGAATAAGTTCCTTGAGGGCGGGACCCTGGCCATCTTAGCACAATGTCAGATAAGGGACTCATTAAGTGCATAGTGAATTAAGTCTTTAGGCCTTGATGTCTGCTTTATAATTTACAAGGCAAAAGACATGAATGAGAACGTTCATAGTAGCACTTTTGTAGTAATAGCCCCAAACTGGAAACTACCCAAGGGCCCATAAACAAGAGAATGGATAAACTGTGCAAGTCTGTAGCAATGTAGTCGACAGCAACTACGTGGAACAATATGCATGAATTTACACATAACGGTGAAATGAATCAGACACCAAGAGTATATACTGTGTGATTGCATTTATATGAAATTTAAAACAGGCAAACTAATCTGGGTGGTGGCAATAATGATCGGGTTTATTCTTGGCACAGACAGCAGTGGCTGGAGGCGAAAAGGGACTTTCTGAGCTGGTAGTGATGGGCTGTTTCTTCATCTGGGGGTTGGTTACATGATGTGTTCAGCTGGTGAACACATGATTTGTGCATTTCTTTTCCCAAAATTTATGTTAACTTAAAAAATTTTTACTGGCATTTCCTGGCTCTACAAGCAGAGAATCTGATTTGCAGGTCTAGGAAGGGGCAAGAATCTGCATTTGAAAACAAGCTCCCTCTGTGGTTCACACAACACACTTCGGAAACATTTCAGATTCTCCAGTTACAGAATTATTTTTCTAACGTTCATTATCGGCTTATGTCACCCCTGTTTAAAGTCCTCCAAATGTTCATTTTTATCCCCCGTTGTACAGAATGAAGCCCAAACTCCCTAGCCTAGTATTCAAGGCCATGCAAAATCTCACTCCTATGCCTCACGGGTCTCACGGCTTTCATGCAGTTGGGACCCCTCTTCCCAGAGAGTGCTCCCCACTCTCCACGGAGAGCGACAGTGCCTCCTTGAAGCATCCTGAGGCTCCTTCCAGCAGCCACAGGCGTTATTCAGACTTATTCGAAGCTCCATTACAATGGTAAGAAAGCCTTCTGTACCTCGGGCGGTTGCGGAGGTCCAGAAATTAGTAAAACAATCATTAGCAGCTACTGGCAGCAGCAAGCGGACCAAGCACACGCTGAACTCGGCTTGGCCAGCTACGCCCCTTCCCGGGAGGAAGGGCAACTCGTGCACTGCGCCAGGATGCAAGGTGGCGTCCTGGACCCGTTCTGCCTGTGGTACGGCCTCGCCGCAGGCCACCCAGTTCGTCCAGTCAAAGAAAGGAAGGGTGTGACCGGGGGTTTGTCTTATGCTTAGAAGTGTTCCGCTGTCCTTCGTGCGATATGTTTTGGGAGCTGTGCCACCTTCTCCGCAGTTGCTTGTGGCAACAGGTGGATGTGGGGGTCACCTGTTACCAGCTGGACCCGAGTATACCTGTCAGCTTCAGCTGAGTACATGTGTCTCATGTTCTTTTTCTTTTTCTCAGTCATAGGGGATGGAGGTGTCAGTTTAGCAGACAAAATGCCTGGGACCCAAAAGAGAAAGAAATCTAAGCCTTTACAAGAAGTGGACCAAAAGCTACCCAGAATCCTGACTTTCTTTTTGTTTTCGTAAATTTGAGAGATGTGAAGCAATCCCAGTTATGACCAAACTAGCATGGTAGCCCTGTGCACTCCTACTTGTCATGGTGGACAGGTGCCTGTATATTTAGGAGTGAAAAAAATGCGTGTACCGTCTATTTTCAAAATTAGCATCTTAGGAGTCCTGAAGGTGAGCAAGACTGTCCAATCCCAGTCAACCTATGGTCACCAGGAATAAACCTGTAGTCCAATAAAATCAGGTGTGTAGGTTCATTGCAATGATGGAGACTACACAGCAGAGATACTATGGAGCAGTTGACCAAAAAAGGAAAAGATAGAATTATAAGATTGTGGGGAGATGTAAAGTTGGATGGAATTTAAATGAAATACTGTATTGATAGGCTCAGAGCAAAGCAGAATTGTGTAAAGGGATTAATATCAGGCCTAGCCAGCAAAATGGATCCACAGCCCTGTTTTATTTTGTTTTGTTTTGTTTTGAAATGTCCAGAAACCTATTTTCTGAAGATTTGTACCTGGGTTATAAATTGAAACTGCTTTTCTATGTTAAAGTAACATAGATCTTCCAGGAGGCAAGAGTGGATATTTCCTTCTTGCTGATGTAATTTCAAACATCAAAGTTTCTGAGAGTTTGACTTTTGAAACAAAGTTTCTCAGTGAGTAAGAAAGTAGTAGTCATTCAAAGAATAGGGGTATTATGATACTTTACAGATGTGGTATGTTGTTAGCAGAAATATTGTTCCCTGTTAAGTTTATTTGTATCTATTTTTCCCACCTGTCAAATGGCCATGCAGATTTTACTTTTGCAATCACAGCTTGGTACCTGGTCCCAAGCACTCTGCAGTTACTGGAGAATGAGTCTGAGGTAGGACTGTATGACACATTCAAGGAAGAAATTGCCTACCTGTACAGGTGTAGAGCAGAGCTGCAGAAGTGATTGGCTGAGTGGATGGATGCTCCCAGGTAAGAGCAGTCAAATAATATCCTTGCTTCCCTGCAGCACTTGAACTTCATCTCCTATCCCAGTGTTAATACAGCTCTCTCTGTCCTGGCCACTATCCTATCCATGTCCCACCTGGAAGGTGGAGAGAATCTGACAGAGGCAGGGAGCAAAGGCTTTCCTGGGCCAGCTCTGACACGTGTCCCTCAGGACATCTGGTCTGCATCAGGTCTTGGATGACTTTGACCCATACCCATATTGACCTTGGCTGGAATGCTCTCTGAGTTGCTCAGCTTATATATTGGCCCTTGGAACTTACTCCAGGGCAAATGTGTCTGCTGAACATGTTTTTGAGTTTGGGTCTCTGTTTTATATGATTATTTTAAAAGGCTTTCAATGGAGCTTGTACTTGTACTAGGGGAAGTGGATACTGGGAACCTTTAATGCAGTGAGAAGAGGTGGATGGGGGGAGGGGTGTGACTGCAAACGGGGATAGGGTTTCCTTCCGGGTTAATAAAATGTTTTAAAATTGAGTGTGGTGGCACAACTCTGAGAATATATTAAAAGCCATTAAAATGTATGCTTTCAATGGGGGAAGTATATTGTATGTGAATTTATATCTCAATAAAGCTGTTACATTTTTTTAAATGTACAGAGCTCTGACCTTTTGAGATTTGGTGTTAACGTCTGAAAAGCAGTGAATGTGTCTAGGTGTGAGCAGCGGTGGGTTTGGAGAGCACATGCATGTGCATGCGTGTGCACTCGCCCATGTCTTTGTAGTATGTCTGGGTGGTACAAAAGTATCAGGGCGTGGTGTGTAGGAGGGGCACAGGTGTGTGGGGGAACAAACATGGCTTTGTGAATGAGTGTGTATGTGTGTGTGTGCATATTCTTAAGTGGGCAGATGTGTCTGTGGTGGGAGATGTCACTGTGTCTGTAGTGTGTGTCATGTTCCAAAGTGGAACCCAGCTTAGAGTCGCCATGCCTTTTTGCCTCTTCGGCACAAGAACAGATAGCCAGAATTAGTTCTTCCTAAGGATTACAGCCTCCGGGATTAATGGCTTGTTATTTAACCATAATCCGGACACTTCTTTGTTTGTTTGTTTGTTTGTTTCCTGTAAGCAGAGGCAATGTATTTTTTGCTGTACATATTTTGCTCGATGAACTGAGGCCAGAGGCCAAAATGAACAAGCGAAATCAAGACCTTCGACACTCTTCACAACATCAGTAGGCTAGATAATTTATGATAGACCCAGGAACCCAGAAAGTTGACACCAATTTACACTCCCATCAGGAGTGCGTGATGGAGCCCACATCGCCCCACAGATAAAGTATTTTTATCCCTGACCATGGTTATGAAATCCATAGGAGGGCAATGGAACTCCTGCTAAGAGGTTAAGTTCTACGATAGTTCAGAGGTGAGTTTTAGGCAGATGAGAGCAAAAGAACAAAATCAGGGGCCTCTTGGAACATCACCGTTTTCTTTTTCCCAGGAAAGAAGAGGGCAGATGACAAAAAGTAGAAGAGAGGTAAGAATAACAACATACAGACACTCTGGGTAAAGATGGTGTCTGGAACACAAACATCTAATTGCATTCCTACCTGACACTCCACTAAAACTACAATGAGGCTTTCCTTAGATACTTAGCATTCCTTGTTTAAGGTGGTGGTGGTGGGAGTTCTTAAGTCAGTGAAGCTGACTTACGCTTCACTGTAGGATGGTCTGTAGGATGGGGAACTCCAAATGTCAGCACAGTTTTCCTTTCTTGCTGGGCTGCTTGGGTTCTCCATAAAGGAAGATTCTTCCAGAGTCCCGCCTGGAGGGCAGAGTTGCTTTAGCACCTGGGAGTTGATGAGATTAGAGGGCTTGGGGTCTAAACTCTACGTAGGCTCTAGTTCCCTTTCTCCTGCTGTTTCGGGTATGACATCTTCAGCTTTAACCGTGACTCGTGCCTTCCAGTTCCTCTGCCTGAGATGGGAGAGGTAGTCACTCATCAGTGTATAGATGCCATGAATTCCTGAGCTTTCTGAGGATAGCACTGTTTAAATTGGTTGATTCTTAATTTCTTTGATTTAGGATTCAGCTTTCTTGGCTCTGCTAAGCCACTATCCCTGGTCCATCAGCTTTTTTCAGGTGCCCAAATGTCATCGGTGTTTTTTTTTTTTCTCCTATCCTCTCATGCTTGTAGATTTGTGCAGGTATAGGGAGCCTTTTTCAAAAGAAGTCTGGATTCTAACCTTATTAAACCCTCTCCCTCTGCTGTATTTACATCTCAGTTCATGGCAAACCCTACTTTTAGTTGCTCAGGAAAAAAATTGGAAAGAACCCTTGACTCCTTTTCTGTTGTACTCTGCATGCATACATCAGCAAATGTCGTGGGCTCTATTTTCAAATCGATGCAGGATCTGACCATTGCTCACTGCTTTCAGTGCTACCACCCTGGTCAAAACCACCAGCATCTCCCATCTGGATGATTCTGATCACCTACAAATTGATTTTCCTGTTTCTGCCCTTGCTCTTCTCTCTTAATTTTTCTCACTGCAGTTAGAGAGTAAATCCTTTAACCCAGAAGCCAGATGTCTCTCCTTTGTTCAAAAATCCTCCAGTGGCTCCCTCTTGCAGTCTACTTACTGCCTGTTAACTCTCTGACCTCATTTCCTACATCTTCTCGTTGTTCATTCTGCTCCAATCACACTTGCCTCCTCTCTGTACCTTGAACATTCTCCTACCCCAGGACCTTTGCATATACTGTTTCCTTGGGCTAATTCCTTCACTATCTTCCAGTCTCTATTCAAATGAAGCCTTATCAGAAAAGACTTTTCTGACCTATTTGTATGAATTACCAATTCCCTCCCCTGCTCTCCTCACTCCCTATCCTCCTTACTATTATTTTTATCTAGATTAGTTACAACCCCCTGTACAGTATATATTTAGTTTCTTAGTATCTGTCTCTCCAACTAGAATGTCAGCTCCATGAGGGCAATTTTGTCTATTTTGTTCACTGGGGAAGCTACGGGAAATAGTTTAGCAAGTATCTACATGGTAGGGATTCTTGAAAAAAAAATTTTTTCAATATCATCATCTCACCTAAACAAAAAAATAACAGGAAATTCCTTGATATAGAGTGTTTGGATTTCTAATTATCTCATTATTTTATAATATTAAAAATACTTTTGAATTAATGATTTTTTCCAACATATTTAAGGCTGAAGAAAGAAAGAGAGAGGAGAGAGGGAGGGAGGGAAGGAAGAGAGGGGGAGAGAGAGAGAGAGAAAGGAAGGGAGGAAGGGAGGAAGGGAAGGAGGGAGGGAGGGAGGAAGGAAGGAAGGAAGGAAGGAAGGAAGGAAGTAAAGGGAGGGAGAGAGGAAAAGAAAGAAAGAAAGAAAGAAAGAAAGAAAGAAAGAAAGAAAGAAAGAAAGAAAGAAAGAAAGAAAGAAAGAAAGAAAGAAAGAAAGAAAGAAAGAAAGAAAGAAAGAAAGGAAGGAAGGAAGGAAGGAAGAGAAAGAAGAGAAAGAAAAGAAAAGAAAAGAAAAAAGAAAAGAAAAGAAAAGAAAAGAAAAAGAAAGAAAATGAAAAAGAAAGCAAAGCAAGCATGCAACCTGAGGAGGATTTTCTCTATGGCTCCAGCAGAGGGCCTTCGCGTCTCATGTGTTTCAAGAGGAAAGACATTTGTCTAGTTTCTCTCCAACTTCAGCCTGAACTCAGCCCAGTGTTGAATTAGCATACAGTAGACTTGACAAATGTATGATGAGTGAATGAATGAATGAAGTAAATGAGTGAAAAAAATACTTTTTAGAACTTTTATTCATTGTCCCCACTCTGTTCCAGGCATTGCCTAAGTGCTAAATTTTCTCTTTTCTCAACTATCCCATCAGGTAGAGATTATCCCCATTTTATACATGAGTAAATCAAGGGTGAAAGACACTACAAGACTTTTTCAAGGTCATAGAGGTAGCAAATAGAAAATCCCTGAGTTAATCTAGATCTATAATTTTATTTGTTTAAATGTCATATATAATGTATAGAAAATGTATAAATGGTTGAAAAGGATATACTTGAACTACTACCCATTTAGAGAACATCATTGTCACCCCAGAAGTCCTGTTGTTAAGCTGAAACACTAACCCCTAACATGATGGTTTCGGGATAGGGGGACTTAGGTAGGTAATTAGGGTTGGATGAGGTCATGAGATCATGAGGGGGTGCCCACTGATCATGATGGGATTAGTGTCATTATAAAAATACTAAACTCATGGACCTTGGTGAGGCTTAGAAATTTATGAATTTGACTTCAAAGGCAGGGAAAGTAAAAACAAATAAATGAATAGGACTATGCCAAACAAAGCTTGTGCACAGCAAAAGAAAGCATCAACAAAACAGAAAGGTGACCAAATGAATGGGAGAAAATATTTGCAAACAATGCCTCTGATAAGGGGCTAATATCCAAAATACATAAAGAACTCAAACAACTCGACAACAGAAAAACAATCCAATTAAAAAAATGAGCAGAGGACCTAAAAAGACACTTGCCCCAAGAAGACATACAAACGACCCACAGATGAAAAGATGCTCAACTCCACTAGCTATTAGAGAAATGCAAATCAAAACCACAATGGGATACCACCCCACACCTGTCGGAATGGCTGTCATCAACAGGACAAGTAATAACAAGTGTTGGAGAAGCTGTGGGGGGAAAAGGGACCCTCATACACTGCTAGTGGGAATGCAAATTGGTACAGCCATTATGGAAAACAGTATGGAGGTTCCTCAAAAAATTTACAATTACCATATGACCAGCAATTCTTCTTCTGGGGATTTACTCAAAAAATTGGAAAATATTTATCCATAAAAATATATACACCCCAATGTTCACTGCAGCATTATTCATGGTGGCCAAGACATGGAAACAACTGAAGTGTCTGTCAATAGATAATCAGATAAAGATGTGGTGCATATATACAATGAAATATTACTCAACTATCAAAAAAAGATGAAATACTACCATCTGTGACAACATGAATGGAGGTTGAGATTATCATGCTAAATGAAATAAGAAACAGTTGAGAACCATATGATTGCACTCATAAGTGGAATATAAAACTGAAAACAACAAACAAGACAAACAAACAAAAACTCGAAGACATAGACAACAGTTTAGTGGTTGCCAGAGGGAAAGGGGGGAAGGGGTTGGTAGATATGGGTAAAAGGAGTTAAATATACAGTGACAAAATGAAATTTAACTTTGGGTGGTGAGCACACATTGTAATCAAGATACATATGACATATTATTGAACTGTACGTTTGAAATCTATATAACTTTATTAACCAATGTCACCTCAATAAATTTAATTTAAAAAAAATACTAGAGAGCTCACTCTCTCTTTCTGCACAAGCATGGGCGAGGCCGTGTGAGGACTCGGTGAGAAGGCAGCCCTCCATAAGCCAGAGAGAGTGCTCACCAAGAACTGAATTGGCAGCCACCTTGATCTCAGACTTATCAGCTTCCAGACTGTGAGAAAATAAATTTCTCTTGTTTAAACCAACCGGTCTACAGTATTTTCTTATGGCAGCCCTAGCAGACTAGGGTATCTGTTTATCCCTCTCCAAACATAACTACTATCTTCCCCCAAACTTAAGAGTAATAATTGCCTTGCTTTTCTTTAGAGTTTGCCTTCTGTGTTGAGACTTGCCTGCTTTTAAACTTTATGTGAATGCAAACTCTTGGTGATTTAGATGCTATATTTATCTGATATGTCTATGATTTATTGCCTACCCCCTCAGTCATTTATGGAAGCAACATCAATCAACAAATATGTTGAGTATATAATACATTCATAGC
The DNA here is from genome assembly GCA_004027375.1 of Macroglossus sobrinus. Classification (NCBI taxonomy): domain Eukaryota; kingdom Metazoa; phylum Chordata; class Mammalia; order Chiroptera; family Pteropodidae; genus Macroglossus; species Macroglossus sobrinus. The sequence goes on along the minus strand of PVKZ01001218.1, from coordinate 408,081 downwards.
ACTTAACCAAATCCAAGATTACACCTGGGAGGTGTTTCTTAGATGTCTGTTGAATGAGTGAGTGAGTGATGAATGGCAGGCTTTGCCTTTATGTGGCCTTCTGTGTTTTAGAAACAAGCCCTATGCACACAAAGATAAATACCCATATAAGAATTTATGATGTAGTTAGTTTTTAAGAGGTGGCACAGCAGATAGGAATGTGTGTGTGTGTGTGTGTACGCTCACATGTATGTAAAGAAACCTTTGTGGAAGTAGAGCTAGAATTAGGCCTTGAGGCGTATGCATTATTGGGATAAACAGGTAGATAACCCAGTCTAGTTAGGGCGAACTATGTGAGCAAAGGTGCATTTTGGGATAGGAGCAGCTGTTCTGGGTGAGAAAATCTGAGTAGCAGGTTGTAACCTCACGGAAGTTTGAAACATCACATAAGGTAAAGAAATGTTCAACTGATCTCAAAAAGCCAAAGTTTTATTAAAGTGAAGCCCTTCGAACTCTCTGGAATAAAGGTGATATTAATGCATGATCTTAAATCACTAGAAAACTTTTCTTAAGGAAATGTTCTTAGATTTTAAAAACCTGCTCTCATCAATACCACCGTGGGTCCTTAGGAGAAAGGGTACCATATGCAAGGTAACAAACACCACACTGCAAGTCAAAATAAAATAAGAGTCCTTTATTCTGTATTCAGCTAACAAAATCGGAAATAATGTTGGTTTTTAGTTTGTAGCCACGGGACTTGCTGGAGTTCTTTTCCATCCCACCTTGGAGTTAAATGTCACTGCAGCTTCCTTTTCTTTCCCCAAAGTCAAGAACTATGGCTACTCTGCCGAGAGGCCTACCATCTGGGAAAGCGAGTGGTAAGCAAATCACAGAATAGGATGTCTGGTGACAGCATCAAGGGTACCTGTGGGAATGGTGGTCAAATACTAACAATGGAAATACAGCCCTAAGCAAAATTCCAGCAAAGGCAAAAAAAGATCTGGGACACAACAGCCTTGCTAGGAGTAAATGTTTTATAGGACAAGAGCAATGTGAAGATGAGGTGACAATGATGATACCACACCAGTGGCAACCTAATGACCAGCGCCCCGAGTGAGAACCCCATTCTGAGAACAGCCAGCAGCTTTCTAAGAGACTTTCTGTGTGTCTCTGTCCTTCGGGTTCTTGCTTGCAGGAGAGAAGCCAGGCAGTGACCTCTGTCCATGGGGATGAAGCAGACTTCTCCCCTAAATATTATATTGTAACGATCTGAGGGAGCTCAACGTTTATGGGATTGCTAAAGGGAAGTCTTAGTTAAGGACAACGGGAGGAAGCTATACAGTGAGACATCTGATTGGGCCAAATGTTTAATGGGCATCTGTTGGCTTCCAAACTTGCCAGGAGGAATAGTTTTCTGAAGGAGGGAAAATGCAAACTGAATCCTGAGATCAATTCTTCAACATTAAACTGTCATATTCTCAGCTGACTCTTCCTCTGGGATGCTTGGAATAAAGAGCCTGGCTTTGAGGACTTGTTTTCTCCTCTGTTTCCTAAGAGGTCAGCAAGTGGGTGGTGGGGTCTCTGGAGGACCACTGTCACAGAACAGCTGAGGGACGCCCCAAGCGGTGCTTTGGCATAAATCAGCATCTGAGAGGCACATGACCTAGGTATTTGACTTTACATCTTGCTTGCATTGACTGGTGCCACCCAGGCTGGACCTGGGCAGCCCTCGGGCTCCAGGAGCTCCTCCGAGAGACTCACTCAGAATCCACCGCATGGTCCAAGGCATGCCGAGAGTGCCTCTGATTCCTGGATAACACACACATGTACACAAGAAACCCCAGACACAACAAGGCTACTCCCGTGAAGAAGGCGAGAGTGCCCATAAAGGCAGGTGGCTTCATGGGCAGGCGGATCAGCGGGACTTCAGCTGGGATCTGGTTGGTCAGGCTGAGCATGTAGCCAAGAGACCATGCTATGCTGCTATTTTCCACCTGTGGAGCAGAGGAGATGGCTCAGTTCTCAGAGCAGGGATGGTGGTGGCAGTTACATACCCAGGGCACACCACTGTCACCCTCACGAAACTGTGTTCTAAGGAGGTCAAAGGACTTGCCCAAGTTCAGATACTGCAGAGACTGGGCTAGGATTCAGGTCACTGGGACCCCCAAAGGCTCCAGGGCCCTACTGCCAGCACTGCAGAGAAAAATCAGAACCAATCCTCACAAGCTCGTCACAGCCAGCTGTGAAGAGGGCGCTGTCAGTAACAGCAAAAGGGTTTCCATTGACGACACAGAGTGTCTGTGACTATAATGGGTGGTTTATCAAACCCAGGACCAGTTTCTAAGAAAAGGGACTCCATCCAAATGGGAAACAGACGGTCAATTTCTTCTGGCAGATGCATCAGTTTTTGTTTATGGACTTTTAGATGAGTAAGTATTTCGAATTGACAACCTTCATAATGAACATTTTATCATATGTTGTAATTTTCTCCATCTCGAATGATGCTCTTTATCTTAAAGACTATCTCGTCAGAGATTAAATAGAGACACCAGTTTTCTTTTGAGTGGTGTTTGCCTGATAGCTAAAAAAAATTTTAACTTTCGATCTTTCCATGTCCTTTTGCATAGAGCCTAAGTGTCTCTTTAAAGTGTTGCTCTTATGAATAACATATACGTGATTTTTAAAAATTCAATCTGATGTCTGTCTTTAACTGGTAGTTTTAGTCCGATTATGATTATTGTAATTATTGACATATTTGAACGTTTTCCAAATGTTTTAGTTTTAAATGTTCAATTAGTGCTATTTTCCTATTTCCTGTTTATTTTTTTAATTTCTTGCCTTAAACGTATATATAGGTATATATATGTTCCCCTTCACAAGATATTGTGTCCTTGTATCCTGTATGATTCTTACCTCTTTCCCATCACATTGGATGTTAACTACACGTTAATTCTGGGTTGTTATAGATGGAGTCTTCTCTTTTACTTTTCTTTATGTTAGCATTATTTTTTTAATACAAATTTTTAAGTCCCGACATTAGTTATTCTTACTTTCTATATTTTTATAGCATCTCATGGATTTACTTCTCTTCTTCTTTGACTACCTTCAAAAATATTTTTGATTCAATTTTTGTGTGGCAAATCTTTGGAAGTCTCTTTTGTGACCTCGTCTTTGAATGATAATTTGGCTGGATGTAAAATTTTCTTATGAATAAATGAAAGGAACTTGAAACCTAGAATTCCATATCCATCCAAGCTGATATTAAATGGAAAAAATCATTCCTCATTCTCATCATGTACTTTCCTGGTAATCAGATTGATTTAGAAGCAAAGCTTACAGAGTACATGCCACCAACGGTTCTTCTATGTCTCCAGACATCCTTATTTTGTGTAGATGATTTAATTTTATTTATGTAAAAGTAGACAGTCACAGGCTAATGTCAGATGTTGGTTGGCTTAATCTAATTATGGCCAAAGCTAATAGTGAAAAGACTGACTCCAGACATACTTCAGGCTTTGCACCAGTCAGTCCTGAACTGAGAAAACCCTCCGAGAACCCAGGAAACATAGTGCTGGACGAACATATCAGCAACGCTGAGTCCTGCCTGAAAGCAAGGTCCGAGGCCCCTTCACCCGACAGTCGCCCGATGACAATTGTGATTCCAGCTTCCGACCATTCTGGACATTTGACAGTAGATACAGTGTCTCAGGCTCATTCCAAGAGAATATTCTTATTAGATGCTGCTTCTTTAATCCCTCATGATCTAAGGCCTGTATCTTACTCTGACATCTGTGTAAAGTGGAGATCAATTCGTTACTACCCTCTTTTTAAAATGGTTCTATTTGAAGCCTCTTCTCAGGATGAAAAGTCTCAAATCCTTAACATATTTATTTATTCACTCAACAGACATTTACTAAACATCTTCCAAGTTCTCTCCCCTGTGCCAAATGCTAGGAATAAGAGGGTGATGAAGCAAGTCCTGGCCTCGTGGAGCTCAGAGCCCACGGGGTCTTGGCTTCTGATCCTTACTCACATGGAAGGGTCTGCAGTGAACCCCTCCTCTGAATTCTCCTTCTGGGAAACTCACAAGGGATCAAAGTCTCATCTTGCACACACATATCCACAAACCTCTATTCCGACAGGAAGAAAACAATTTGCGCTTTGACTTACTTCTTTTTTAAAATGTATCTGGGGCCAGGTCTCCTCGGTGAATCTGTACCCACTTACGAGCAAGTGGTAGATATAGTGGGCTGAGAAGCAGTAGGAGCGGGCGTACATCTCATCGACCCGAGGGAGCAGCAGCTGGAGCTGAGAAGGGGGTTCAAAACAGGGAAGAGACAGGCCGGGCGGGCATGTTGTAAAGTGCACGTTTCAGAACACCTTACGTCAACAGTCCTATTCGAAAGAATCTATCACCCAGCATTTCATGAGATGACTCTAAAATAATACAATTCTATAATATAATATGGAAAATATCCCCACACAACATCTTATAAGAACAACCTCTAAGTTTATAGAATCCTTATTATGCGCCAAACACTGGGCCTGTGGTTAGAACATTAATCCACCACAGGGGGGTGAAGTAGGTCCCTTTAAACCCCCATTTTATGGGGGTCAAAATAGAACAGCATAAAGGCCCAATTCAGAACATACCCATGCATGTGCACAAATGGAATCTACTTTGTTTTGTGCTGATATTGAGCCTTTCTCTTTAAATACTGACCTGATTCCAATTCTGCGAGCAGAAATTCCAGGAGCTGGAGTTGAAGGTGTCCAGGGTAAAGCTCCCGGTAAGATTTAAGGCGCTGGCTGTGTAGTAGAATCCTGCGAACGCCTGTTAAGGAAGCAGTATTGATTGAAGGAAATCCGTTCTCAGAATGGGATATATAATATGGAGGTTTCAGGGCAGGGAGCAAAAAAGCGGGAAACACGTCAGCAGAAGAAAAAGAGAAAGGTGAGCAATAAACATTCCACGGGGATCAAAGGAATCTTTCGGTGGTTCCGGCTCTTACCACAAAGGACCCTTTCACTTTTGGCTGGTAAACCCCATCGAAGCAGGAGATTTCTTGGTCATGGCAAGCTCTGAAGGCAAATAGCGAAGCCACCTTTTCCCTACACAGTGACGGGTTGCCGGTCCCTTCAAAAGTGATGATGTCATTGGGGTCATAACTTCCTGGCCTCAGATCCTCTGTGCACAGGCTGCCAAATATGTGGCCCCCCGTTAAGGTGGTGACATAATTCCGAGGGTAACAGGGGTTGGCGAGTTTGGCTTTGGTGGTAGAATTCTGTAGGTACAAGAACGTGCTGTTAACAATCACTCTTTTGTAGAGGACCAGATATTCCTCTTTTGCAAATTCTTAGTATCGCTACCTTCTAATGCAGAGAGGGAAATGAGGAAAATGCCATCTGTGCCGATGTGTGCTTGAAGGCAACTCACACAGTATCTAGAAAATTGAAGTGGCAATGAGGGGACCGTTACCCTGCACCAGGCATAACACTAGGCTCTCACTCACGTGACCTGACCTAGCCTCTACAGTAGCCCTGAGAGGCAGGTTTTATGAACTCCGTTTTAATGAGAAAACAGGATACGTTTACTTTAATTGTCCATACTGAAGAGAATGTTACCTACCTAATAAAATAATCCAAAAGATGTGAATATATTATGAAAATTCTCTCCCTCCCACCAGATCCTCTCCCTGGAAGGGACCACTATTGCCGGTTTTTGTGTATCCTACCAGAGATTATGCATTTGCAAATATATTTTCTTTAAAAAAAAAAAAAACAACCAATAAATGGTAGTATTTTACATATTGCTCCGCTCTGGGATTTTCTTACTTAAAAAGTCCCCTTTGCTATCTGTCCATTCATTGTATACGTTAGAGTGGCTTTTTTCTTTTTAGTAGCTACACAGCATGTCACTGTACAAATAAAATATAATATATTTAAGAAATCTCTCCAGATGAAGATTCAGGTGGTTTTCAATTATTTTGCCTTTACAAACTATGCTGCAATATACATCCTCATTACATATAAATTTTTGATCCATTCGTAATTTATTTGGCATAAAGATTATGGTAGGAACCTCACTTTACTTCTTCCAGATGACTAGCCAGTCTTACTTTCTGGTGGAAAACGTTCCCTTTATCTTACGCTAAATTCCAAAACATGTTTGGTTCTATTTATGGACACTCTTTTCTAAAGAATGGGATTTCAACTCTAATTTCAAAGCCAGTAAGGCATACTGTTTTCCCTATGGTAAAATCTTAACTCAAGTAAAATATCGAACATATATTACTTTAAAAAGAGAAGAAAAAGAATCTTACTTAAAGAGGGAAAGAGAAAAAAGTGAATGTGTGCCCCTAACGGCAAACATACTATCACAGCGAACCCTGAGCCCTGGGCTGGCTGGAGACTTGTTAATAAGAGGTTAATGTGCAAAGTACATATCCAGGTGTCATTCTCACCAGCTTGTGTAGGCCCTTATGCTACAGAAGAGGAAACGCGGCCCAGACAGGTGGAACTGACTGTGCCAGTGTCCATGACGTAATAATCCACATGAACCTTCCAAATCGAGCTTGGCAGCACGTGTTCGGCATGTGAAAGAGGTGGTCGGGCAGATCTGGGCGTGCATTTGGGGGTGGTCTACATCACACCTGGACCCTGTCCCTCACCTGAGTCAGAAGCCTCAGAAGGCTGGGCCACCCTCTCAAGTACCCAGATGTTGGAGAGCGCCCCTGTCCCTATGAGCCGACTGTCCACCCCACCCGGAGGCTGGGGTATCACACCTCTGTCCCCAGTCCTGGGCTCACCCCTTGAGACCTGCATTCTCGAATCCAAATTCACTTCTCTACTGTAGTCTGTTGGATACATGGGTAATCATTCTTTAATAAACATTGTGTTCAGGGGTGCATGTACCCACAGACACACATATTCCTCAGGGCAAACCAAATTTAAAAGGCTAGACTCTCTGACCCTCACTCACCCTGGGAAAAGGATAATTTCGCCTTCCCCCTTCTCCTGCCTGAAATTCATAGGAGGAGCCCCCTGCCCTCCACCTCTGCCAGGGCCAGAGCTGGAGGAAAGAACAGTAAGTATTACTAAAAATAAAAGGAGATGGAGAAAAGGGGATTTTCAGAGCTTCTCTCCTGGAAAGAGGCGTGTTGGCTGAAATACTCTCAAAAGAAAGCAAGCAGGGGGCAATGGTGGTTACAGAGGCCTTGCTAGGGAGTGTTGATTGGGTTCCCCATAAGGTTTAGTTTGGCTGAGTGTGGGGAGGGGGTGAAAGTTGGGGTGGGCACTGAGTCTCTTGAGCCATGAAGAGTAGCTGAAGGATGCCTGCAGGGTTCCCCTGCTCTGTCCTTCCAGGCAGCACTGAGCCTCTCTTGACAACAGACGTCACGTGCATGTGTACTGAGGCTCCAGCCTTTCCCGTGAGGCTGGTGGAGAATTGTGGGGAATGGGCCAGAACTGGACGGTGAAGACTCACAACCCGCCCTGCACAACCGCTCGGTAAATGCAGGGGTCTGAAGATGTGAGTGCTGCTGACAATGCTTTTGTGAGCAAGCCCAATTTTTCTGCAGACTAGTGTCTGAGGGATGCTGCTGCCAAGGTAGGTTAGAGGGCTGGGGGCCAACCTAATGATGCTGTGTCCACTCCGTTCACAGGCTGGCCATGCCCTTGTCCCCTGACCCTGGGTCCTATCAGAAGCCAGGATTGCGACCTCTGGGTGGCCTCATGTCCCTCTAGATGATCAAGGCCCCTTCCCTTCACCTTCCCTTCTCAGCTATGGCTGAGATCGATGTCCCCTGAACACTGGAGTTTGGGTCTGGAATGTCATCCATGGCTCTCTGACACACACCACACTACCATCGAGTTTATGTTCGTGACAACCCTACAGCTGGTGCCTGTCGCAGCCATCTGCACCGTGGGACAGTTGCCGTGTGAATTACAGACCGAAACGATATAATTCAGTGGCTTGAAAAACCCCACCATATAAAGGGCAGCAAGCCTGCCTAATATAGGCCCATGGACAGGGAAGCCGAGCCCGGGGGAGCTCTGCCCGCCCTGCCGTCAGCAAGCATTTCTCTCGTGGCCACTTTTATATTTTTTTTGTCTGCACACAAGGGAGTCTCCAAATTCTCAGGCTTATTTAGCTACTGGTTTAAAACAGCTTGTGTCCATAAAGGGAGCCGAGGACCTGAATCATTTATGAGACATGTGGAGCTCTGGATTTCCCCACATGTCTGATTCAAATACAGAACAGAGAGCGAGTGAGCGGGCGAGCTTGGACCCCCACAAGTAAACCAGAAAACGCCATTGTTTGCATCCATCTTCTAACTTGAGTGGAAAGGGCATACCCTGGAAGGCAAGGCACCCTCCCCTCCGCTGAGACCCCCAAGGGAACACCTGCTGCCCCCCAACCTCCCCACTCAGCTACCTGAAGGAGTGTCGCCAGAAACCGCTTCTCAGCCTCGTTCCGGCCGTAACACTGGAAGCTGCGAGTGTAGAGCGTGTACACATAGCCGTACAGGGACACCTTCATGACGTCGCTGGTGTTCAGCTCCACCTCCTCTCCCACCGCGAAGGATATTTGGGTGGAGGCACCACCTAAATCCAGGGCACCCGTGGTCTCCACTCCTTTTGGGTGCACCCACATATGCCACAGGTCCTTCTGCAGGGCGGGAAAAGAGAGCAGGAAGAAAGGCCAAAGGCACCATTTCTGTTTGCCCAGGGTTGTCCGCCCGAGCCCCAACTCTTACTGCTAAGAACTCTGACATAGGGGGAGCACTCTGAGCCACATTCCTTCCTGTGTCAGGGGTGGCGAACTCAAGTGCTTACAGGGGCTGGGCAGGCCACATAAATGAGTGAAGCAGATTAGGTGTTGACAATGGGGAATGGTGAGGACTGTGACAGACTGGGGAGTGCACAAGCTGCACTCTGCTCCAGCCGGATGCTGCCACGCAGGAATTTAAGTCCTCTGTGAGCAGCACCTCCAACTTCTAGGGGAGTGAAGTGGGAGAATTTCTGAAATATTAACTACTGGCAATTAATTAAAATTTAAAAAATATATTTGAGGAGAAACAGACAGGTCTCTGGCCAGATATGGAATGGGTGACCTCGGGCTATGCTCTCTGTAGCCTGGTGATTGTCTCTTGGAGTCAGCTCTCCGCTGCACCAAAGAAGCAGTGAGTATGGGGACTGGAGTGTAAGGAGACCTGGTGACAAGGACCAAATTAGGAAGCAGATGGCCTGAGGACGCTGTCAATTCCAGATGGCTAAGGGACATCTTGGAAAAGTCATTCTCCAGCTGCCCTTCATATGACAGATAGCTCAGTGTTAGATTTTGATCCCCTTTGCCCCTAATTTCTTATTAGCCCATAAGTGATGATACACCCTCTCTATGTCTTTTCTTAGCTTTAGCTATTGTCCCACAGGGGTTCCCCTAGTGCATTACACAGTAGGAATGACACAGAACAGATGCCCCTGTTGGCATGCACCTCTGCTTAAGCTACCACCCGCAAGGGACGAGATAAACAGCAAGATTAAAAACCATGCATTTGTTTTCACACACCTCCAGGAAATTTCCCATTAAATAGTTGGCTGTAATCCATCCATATATCCCTTCCTCTTGCCCAGAAATGATTTGAGCACCCCTAAAATCAAAGGGCTGGGACTTGAAGTAGTTTTGGATGCTTGCAAGGACTTCATTAGCTGCTGTTTCATTTTGCAACCTATGCAAGGCACAGAACACAAAAGGCTGAGTGCCCAGACAACAGAGCCTTAAAATAATCTCCCTCGGGTGAAAATGTAAACCTCCCCATCCCCAGGGACGATTCTCCAGATGTGTGCAATACATGGCAACCGCTTTTGCAAGCGGAAGCCGTCAGGGCAACCGTGAAGGCAGGATGCACTCATTACCTGTCAAACTGCCAAGCAGGAAAATAGCTCCCAGTAAAAATACCACTTGTTCTCTCCTCCTCTACCTGTTCCTGTCCCACTCTCTAGCAACCAGCTAATCAAAAGAGCCTCGCGCTTGATCACTTCTGCTCTGTCTCAGGTCAGCAGAGGAAAGGGGATAAGTGAAGCCATAGGAGTGGTATAAGTATCCTCTTGGAGGCGCCATACGAAGGAGCCCTCATCAGGCCAGTAGGAAGGGGAGCTTAGCGGGAGGGGCGGGAAGGAAGAGGGTTGGCTTTCAACAGTCCCGGCTTCCCCTTTAGGAAGGGCTCCACTATGAGGGGATATGATGGCCATGGTGGCTGTCACTGGTATGGCAACATAGCCCTATGTATCACCCATGACATAATGTTATTGTATCATTCATTCATCAGCTGTCACTTTACCCTATGGAAGAAAAGCTACTTGAAAGATAATTTTCCCTTTCATCCGTGGGTTAAGGGGTTTGCTCTTGCCTGGAGAAGCAAGAGAAATGCTACAAGCAGAAGTCCATTTCGGTTTAGTAGCAAATTATCAACGCTTGGAAAATAATTCAGAGTTTCCCCAGTTTTATCAGTTCTCATCCCAGGTGAGTCTCATCCATTTTTTTTTTTTTAATATTTGACTTCTCTAGCAATTAAAATGCCAGCTGCTTGCTCAGAATAAAACAGATCATCATCAGAAAGTTTTACAAGTAGGAGTTAACATTTAATTTATTCAAATGGAACATTCTTTCACTTTTTTCCCCCCAGGCGGTGAACTTTCTATTCCATAGTTTTTGTCATGGGCTATAAAATACAGAGCCTTTTAATTATTTCTCACTGAGAGGACTGGGAGAAAAAAGCAACTGAAAAAAAAAAAAAAAGGTGATTTCTTTGTTCATACAAAAGGAAGAGCAGAAGGAATAAATTTTTATATCATTTCTATTTCAAGTAAACTCAGTAATTTTGAAACACATTGCAGATTCCAAGAGTCAGCAAAGAAATCTGACTTTTTCCACATTCTGCTTGGTCAACCAGGACACAGGGACAGGAGCAAGGATAGGAAGCTGCAAGGAAAGAGCCCAATCCAACTGAGAATGCTTCATGATTTTTTTTTTTTTTGATGATCGTGTTAAAGTAGCTCTGCTTGCTTGTTCCTTTGCATTTTCTTCATGCCCTCACATACAATTTTACATTACTGGGATCACACAGGCAAAGTGGCTTTGAAGCAGAATGAGTGTCATCTTTTGGGGCTAAAGCTTATTTTCAAAGTTTGGAGTAGCCTCTATCCTGGATAAATTTAAGCTTCAGGGTTTTTTTTTTTTTTAGCTATTTTTTTTTTTAATTTCGAAGTCAAGGAAATACTTTAATGGAGGAAGAAATGATGGGAAAAGGTATTCCAAAACAATGCAAAGTAGTCTAAAAGTCATGTCTGCAAATTTAGAAGCAACTGCTTACTTGAATTAAATGAGATATTTGTTTCATAACAACTCCAAAGGCTTGACTAGAGCAAGGTGCAGAAATTCCATTATTTTAAAGCAGATTGCAGTGACATTTTGTACATGGGTACAAGCTGCATAGCTATGGGTTACACGCAGTGGAGCTGGTTGTACATAGTTGTCAAAACACCAGTGTCAGAAATAGTTTCTACTTTTCTAAAAAACTAGAGGTACACCCCATGAGCAGATTTCATGGTATTTGCCTTTCTTTTCTTTTTTTTTTTCCCCCAGAGTTCTCAGTAAAATCACCAAAGGCAAGGGAATCAATTTTAGAACTGTTTCTTTCTGGGAATTCAAATAAAGATTAAAAGTTTCCCAACTTTTAAAGCCTAACTTTATGGCAGAACACGAGCTTCTTCCTTGTGGATGTGTTCCCAGAAATGGAGTTACATTTTTGGCAAGGTTTACCACATTCTTGGCAATTGTGGTCCAATGGGCTCCTTCGTGCCATTCCAGCCCTTACCTCAGCAAGCGCATCCCAGCCGTGGCCCCCAGGTAAATGCGGGTGGATCTGTAGAGGTGGGCTGGAATCTGCTCCTTGACTTTTTGCATGCAATCCTCGAAGGCTTCGGGGGCATCTTGGGGGTTTTTGCTGTAGCTGGAGATCCCGGAGCCTGAAGAGCAAGCAGTCAGCATGTCTTAGCATCCACAGGAACTAACAAGAACGGTGCATCATCCAAACAAGCAAATCGGCTTTGGAAATCATGTGTCTTAGTAGCAGGTTGAAAACAGGTGGGTGTGCTATGTATGTCCCATGTGATCATACCAATGAGCCAACTCCCAAAATATGGAAGGAAGGAATTACAAAGGGGACAAAAAATGAACCAGAATCTGCTTTAAAAAAAAAAAAATTTTAATTGGTAAAGGGGTCAAATATATGGGCATGAAAGAAATTAGACTTTGGGTGGTGAATATACAATAGAGTACACAGATATAGAATTATAACATTGATACTTGAGATTTATATAATGTAATTAGCCAATGTACCTGCAATAAATTTAATTAAAAAAAAATACCCAGTACCCAGGCCTCCCCTTCTAGAGAGCCTCGGTCAGTCTATACTTACGTCAATAGCACACTGCCTCAATAAATTCAACAAATGCTCCCATGCTCAGGAAGTGGTACCATCGTACACACAGTTGCTCAGGGCAGAACTGATGCTCAGGCACTAGCAACCTGGATGCCTCACCTTGACTCTATCCTACAATCTTATTGGCTCTACGTTCAAAATACCGCTCAAATCTGAGCACTTCTCATCCCCTTCTCCCGAACCATTCTAGAGCAGAGTCTCTCCACCATGGCACTGCTAACATTTGAGGCCAGAGGAGAATTCTTCATTGTGGGAGCTGTCTTGTGCATGGTGGGATGCTTAGCTGCATCCCTGTCCTCTCCCGTTAGATGCCAGCAGCACCACCAACCCCAGTCCTGACAATTAAAAATGTCCCCAGGCACTGCCAAATATTCCCTGGGGGCACCAGTCCTGGCCAGACCACCATCATGTCATATGCCACCCAAATTGCTCTAACAGCTCCTATTGCCCTGCTTCTAATCTTAGCTTCAGGCCATGTGTTTTACACCAACAGGGTGATCCCTTAAAATTACATATTGTCATAGCTTTTAGTTCCCTGATCAGAGAGTCTCCTAATGGCTTCCAATACACTTTAAAAAAAATTCATTTGAGTAAAAGTCAAAACCCTTCCTGCACCTCAAGCTCTCACAGCTCTGCTCCCAGATATTTTATCTACCTGTTTATTTATTTATTATCTTCTTTGTTTGAATGTAAATTCCATAACAGCAGAGACTTTGTTTTATCTTAGAATTCTTAGCCAAGAAACATTATATCTTAGCCAAGAAACATTGCTGGCAAACAGCAGGCACTCAATAAATATTTATTAAACACATGAATGAATAAATGAATCGATCAATGAGATTTTCAAACCAGAATGCAACCCTACAGTCAGGGGATCGTGTAGTCCTATCTCGAGCAAACAAAATATATTCTGCTAGAGCTGGTCCCTAGGAGGGACCAGCAGGATAGGGACTACCGAGGAACTAGAATGTTGACATTTGGCATATCTGAGCTTGTCACCTGAGGGCCTATTTGCATAAGGTCCCTGAAGCCTCCTAGAGTGAAAAGGAGATTGGGCTTACAGACTCATGGGATACTAGGATTCCCAACCCTCTGAACAGAGTTAAAACTGCTATTGCAATCTGGGGACAGAGGTTCTGGGTAGACAGCACAAAACTTACTCGAGGTGGGACAAAGCATAAATTATGTGCCTAGCAAAGGATGCTTTCAGTACTAAAGTAGCCTGGTCCCTGAAGCAATTCTTTAAGGTATTGTAGTGAAGGAGATGGCTAAGCTTAGGCTCCAGAGGAGCCTAAAGACTTTCTAGCCACTGGTGTTAATGGAAAACATGAACATCCCTTGTGGGAGAAGACAGCAGCAGGCACAAGCACTGCACACTGCAGAGGAGATGAGAAGCATCAAGGAATCAGTGCCCTCCAGGGAATGTTGCTTGACAGAAAGCAGCCAGGGCTGCAGACACCAGCCTGGGACCAGTGGGCAAAGGCAGCACCCAGTGAACTCATAGCAAAGAGCAGCAACCCAGGTCTGATACTCACCAGGGACCTCCTGAGAAATAAATTTCTGAGGGCCACTGATGGGTGAGCAAGCATTCACCACCCCCTCACACTGGCTAAGACAAGGTTGTCCAGGGGAAATTTGCAATTGAGAAACCAGAAACCCAGATTTTATCCCTGGAAAAGCAACATATCCTTGAAGGGATGACACTTACCAAACTTGACTCTGTAATTAAGCTCTAGTTTGTTGTCTTTTGGTCATTCAGAGTATATATGGATCCCTGAGGCTACTGTGATCAAAGTAGGGAAGATCCATTTATGGATGTGATGTGGGTCCATGACCTTGTCCCTTCCCTAAATCACACCCTGGGTGGGCCAAGGGCCCCTGCCCCTGAGGGTTGGCCTGTCCTCAAGAAAGTCCCACCTCTCCCTCAAGTCAGAGGGCCATCAGGACTGACTTGGCTGAAATGCTTTTCCGGGTCTAAACAAATTTTATAACTATGGGACAGAGAGTCACATTTTGGCAAGAATATCTACCAGAAGCTCTACAGTGTGGTGTCCCATGGATAATAATAGCTAACACTTATGAAGCACTGACTTACTGTATGCCAGGCATTTGCTACCTACTTGACATAAATTATGTATTTAATCTTCAAATCATTCGTACAGGGGAGGTATTACTATAATCATGCTTCATATTTTAGAGATGTGGGGGTGGGGGTCAAGACTCAGAGATGTGAGATAATTGCCAGAGCTCACGCAACTGGGGTGAGGTGAAGTCTTAATCATCATCCTACGCTACCCTGTCTTTTCTTGAAATGTGTGGTCTCTCTTTCCTAAACAAACATCCTGCAGCTCTTATTCATACTTATAGGTGAGGAAATGGCTCAGAAGTTAGGAGAACAGAGATGAGATCTCTGGCTGAGGTCACAGCAAAGCTACTGCTGCCTGTGTCTTGTGGACGACAATGCAGGCAGTACTCAGAAAACACACAGGTCTCCTGTGGTGACGAGCTCAGGGAGATGCCACACAGATGCCCTTCAAATAAAGACTTACTGTCCTAGCTGTCAGCAACTTCGGGGTTTGTCTCTGCTACAGGGAGCTAGCAACCTTGCTCAGTGTCCTCCTCTTCCCAGGATGACAATATCCAATGATTGAAGGTGACAGGCGTATGACAGCCCAGCCACTTCAGGCCACTTCAACCCAGTGAAGGGTGACTCATTGGCTGAAGCTTGTCAGGTCTGCGTTAACCTCTCCTCTGTCCAATCCTTCTTCTCCCTCCTTCATCCCACAGGAGCAGATCTCTACCTTACATCCCAAATTGCCTCGGTGTCTCTTTTTTTAGAGAACCTAATCTGTGGTACCTATGCACAAAGGTAGGCGAGCTCTAGGCTGCCATCCTTGGGAGGCCAGGTGATCAGAACTCACCCTGGCCAGCCACAGAAGACTCTTGGGAAAAGCCAGTTCTGCTTCTCAGCTATTCCAATGCCATGATCTCCCAGAAATTATAATATTTGGGCAGTTCATTAAGAGAAATGAAGGAGCTGCTTAGGGATGGGAGGATTAGTCTGGAGTCTCTAACCTGCTGTCCTGTGGGTATACCTGTAACCCATTAGGACACACCAGCTGGGAAGCCCCAGGCCAACTTGAAGATCATAATGTTCTAAAGAGACTGGCTTTCATCATCATCATCATCATCATTAAAGTATGGCCAGCATACCATGTTATATTAGTTTCAGGTGTACAGCATGGTGATTTGACATTTATATATCTTAAGATATGATCACCGTACTAAGTCCAGTAACCATCTGTCACCATGCAAAGTTATCATACTACTATTGGCTATGTAAAAGAGACTAGCTTTTAAAAAGGCTCACACATACACACATTCACTACTAGGCTTGATTATGGAGACTAAAGACTTAATTGTAAGAGGCAAAATTATAAACCTTTGATAGAAGAATATATTTTTGACCACAGGATAGGGAAGAACTTTTTGATGTACAAAAGAGCAAACCATAAAGGAGGAGATTGATAATCGCACCTACATAAAAATTAAGAATCTCTATTCATCAAAAGACATCATGAAGAGACTAAAATGGCAACCTAAAAGCTGTGAGAGGATGTTAGCAACAATATAATAACACCAGAAAAGCATTCATATTCACATTATATATAAAGAATTCCAATGAATTACTAAGAAAAATCCAAGCAATTCAGTAGAAAAATGAGCAAAAGACATGAACAGGCATTGCACAGAAAACAGAAATGCCCATGAGAATAGATACTCAACTTTATTGATAACCAGGGAAATACACATGTCCATCGACAGGGAAAAATGAATGAGCTCCTGCTACTTATATCAACATAGATGAATCTTAAAACCCAACGTTAGTGAACCAAGCAAATGACAGAAGAATAAATGTTTAATTCTGTTTATATAAATACGTGTTTGATTCCATTTTCAAAACCAGGAAAAACTAAACACGTTAAGAACAAAACTATAAAGAAGAACAAGGAACAAGGAACTCACGGTACGTTGTAGGGGAGGCAGGGAAGCTGCATGGGGGGGTCATTAAAGATGCTGATAATGGTCTATTTCAGAGTTTGGCGGCACATAGGTTGTTTGTGCAGACATATAAGACAATTTTTACACTTTAAAATGGTAGGTGGAGGAATTAAAAGAATAGTATCTTGTAACTTATGAGCATCATATGAAATTCAAATTTTCAGGGTCTATAAGTAAAGCTTTACTGGAGCAGAGCCATGCCTATGTACATATTGCCCATCTCCCTCCACCCCCATCTCGCCCTCACCCACAGACACCTGTGGGAAGACAATTTCCCATGGGTCTCTCATGTTTCCATGTGTTTTATGAGCAGAGGCACTGACTGCCTTTGTTCTGGATGATCTTCTCGAGAATGTTTGCATACAGAGATAAGTTTCACCCCCAGAGCACAAGGTAGGCCTGATCAGTGCCCTTGATAAATGTTTCGTATTCCCTGATCTCAAATTTCTCTTCTGTAATGCAACCCACTGCGTGGGCAGGTACTAGCTGGCCCTCTTTACACCACTCAGTGCAAATTGGGGCTAAGAGAACCAGCATAAGAAAATGCTGATACGCTGGCTACTGCTATGGTTATAAATAATAAATTGTCCTTTATTTTGGACCCAGTAGTCTTGTGTCTTCCACCAGCAACCATGAAAAAGTGGCAAGGTAATATCACAGATCATTCACAGTTCTTGACATACACCCCCATCCTGCCATGTTTTACAGAGAAGGGAAGTGACTGGCCCAAGGTCACTGCACTGATGAGTAGAGGCACTAGCATAAAAATCTGATATTTTCCTGACACCCAGCCCAGGCGGCTTCTCAGGACCGTCTCCCAGGGCTCCAAAGGACATTAGGATGCTAGCTTGCTTCCCTTTGGGCCTCCCAGACTCAGTCTGGGCCTTACCTTTCACACTGCATTTGTAGGTTTGACTGACCACTCCAGTGTTATTCTCCTTCTCTGCTGGCCACTGATACACGTAGACAGTGGTTCTGGAAGACCCAGCATCGAGCACAATTCCATACTAAATAAAAGGAGAAAAGGGAGAGTCAGAAATGCACTGGGCCACTCTGACGACTCCCTTCCCCCAGGGGTGACTGAGAGCCCCAAATACTCTCAAGAGCTTAATTCACATTGCTCCACGTAGGTAGGGGCTGACCAAGAAGGAAAAACTATTTTCTTCTTGGACTGTGGGGGAGGAAATAGGGTGAGGTGAGTCACGTGTTCAAGGGCATGGTTCTCAGTCTTGGCCACACATTAGAATCACTGGGGAGTTTTTGAAACTCTCAGTGCTGAGGCTGCACCCCAGATCTATTCAATCAGAATCTCTGGGAGCGGACCCAGGCATCAACAGTTTTTAAAGCTCCCTTAATGATTGCAATCCACAGCCAAGGTTGAAAAGCAATGCTCCAAAGATCTTACATACAAAGACGGGTCCCCTGAAACCCCTCATCTGGACCACTGAAATGGGGGACAGAAGCCACCCAGGTCTCAGGAGGGAAAAAATAGTCAGTCAGTCGCCTGCTGCCCTCTATTTTCCAAACTTTCGGCCTATCAGCTTGGGAATAAACAAAAAAGAAACTAAAGGAAGGAAGCTCTCACAAGAGAAAAATACCTTATATCCACATCAGCCCTCAGAGTTAAAGTATTCATAATGAAAAAGGGGAAAACCCAAATAGAAACTCATGATGGCATACTGTCCCACTTTCATAACAAACAGACAGAGGGTGTTGCAAGGTCACTGCCGGGACTGGCTGTACACAGCAGAGGAGCCTTGGGAGCCCCAGACCATCTCGCCCCAGCTTGAGGCAGGCACCAGGAAGCTTCACCTGAAGGCGTGGCCCAGCCCAGGCCCTGCACCAGCCTGACCAGGAGAGAACATGAGTTCGCAGCCTGTGGGGATTGAATGAGTAATGCTGCCCCAAGCCAGCATCTGGCTGGGCCTGGAGTCAGGTCCGGGCATCAGAGCCTTCTGGGTGGCAGCTCTTCCCTGGTTCCACCGATGCTGGGTCAGCCTCGCTTGTCCCAGGGAGGAAGATGAAGTTGGGTTCTGGGAGCAGGCCAAGTCAGATGGATTCTTACGTCTCTGACCCTGAGTAAGAGGCCTCACCTCTCTGGGTTCCCTCATCTTTAGACAACTTGCTTTAAGAATTAAGTAGGAGACCAAATGCCTAATGGTTAGTGGCTGCTCAATAAATACAGGCTACTATCATACGTTAAAAAACAAGTAAAGCAAAATAAACAAAAGTACAAAGCAAGGAAAAAAGGAAAGAATAGTAAATAACACCCCAAATCAACTATTGTTTTAACTCTTGTTATAATCTTTCCTAATGGTCTTCGGTGCATATGGCTACATAAATACATATGTGTTTAGACTTATGTTTTGAAATCAACACAGGATTACATCGTACATAATCCTTTCCAACGCTCTTTTCTTTCTTAAAAGTATATCATGAATATCTCCCCATTTTCAATACTTTCATCGCATCCAGTATGAGATGTACAATAATTTATTTCCGCAACTTCCTGATTCTAGACATTTAGGAGGTTTCCAACTTTCTACTATCACAAGTTCTTGCTTCATTTGAAATGGGACCAAAAAAAAAAAAAATGTTGCTCCAGCTCCTGAATCACAGCTTCTCCATTATATGAGACAGAACATCCTGTGTTCATTGGTATTTGAACTTGGACAGCCTTTTAATCTCAGCCGTTCAGTCTGATGAATGCTGATCGGATCCTGACATGACACCTACCCTGGCAAATAAGGGAGGCATTGTTCACAATCCATTCCAGGCAGAGGCTCAGCATGAGACTAAAGCACAGGTCGAAACAGAAGGTAAGAAAGAAACCAGGCCCTCTCCAGTATCCATTGGCTTTCTTCCCTCCCTCCAGCTGTCCTGTCCACCTGATCAGCATGCACAGGCCCCTCCATGTCTGTACTGACCCATAAACCAGAAAAGAGAGAATAAGGGGGCCACTCCAGAGAGAACTGCCTTTCTCCAAATCTTTACTACAACCCTACACAAAGCCTGCATTATCCCTGTATATGAAGCCCAGGTTGCTGGGTCAAGATCAGAAGGAAGGATGTCCATTCTCATTGTGGCTCCAGTTGATGTCCAGTTTTCATCAGGATGGGAGGTGGCCATGGGCTCTACTCTGTGAACTTGGAGAAATGTCTGCTCACCAGGCACCCACTGATGGGCTCACAGGGTCCAGCCGTGAAGCCTAATGCTACCTTCACCATCGTTCACTGACATTTTCAAACATGGAAAAGTGGGTCTTTCATGAGTGTTCAGAGTTCATTTGCCCAGATCAGTGGAATGTGGTGTCATTCCATGGAGGGTGAGGGAGGAGAGAAGAATTTCATTCAGTTCAGCTAGGCAGGTGAGGTTGGGACAAGAAGCAGTAAGTAACCCTCTGTCTAACACTGTGTCAGAAAAAAGTATGACTTGTCTGTGGAACTGAAGATATGCTCATAGGGTTAACCAAAAATAAAGTCTTACATTAGACCCCATGGTCCAAAATTTAAGGACTGTGTGAGCTTCTGACAAAAGCGAAAGCAATGATCATAGGATCAGCTTTCTTAGATTTGTTTATCATCATCATCATCATCATCATTACTATAATGATAGAAATAGTAGTAGTAATAAAGATTTATTGAGTACTTATAATATGCCAGGCACTGTACAAAATACTTTAGCATTATTATATCTATAAAGTAGGTGTTATCATCATCCCCACTTGACAGATGGGAACACTGAGGCTACAGAGGTAAGTAATTGCCCAAGGTCACAGACTTGGCATAATCCCGGACCTAACGGGCTCTCAGCCCTGTACTCATAGCCCCCATGCTTTCACGGAGTGCCAAGGAAACCAGGTCTAATGAGGTGACTGATTGTTCAGTAAACAAGGTGCCTGAGATGGTCTGGCAGACTGTGTTTGTTCAGACAAAATGTCTCCGAAAAGCAAACTCTTAGTTAAGTGGTCTGCAGATCTGACCGGAGGGGAAGTGGGGCAACTTGAATAAGCAGCCAGGGCTCCTTCTGGACAGGAAGAAACCAATTATCCAACTCTCACTCTTCAAGGGGTAGACCAGGGCGGGCCTCAGGGCTCCTGAGATCCAGGCTGGTGATCCAGGCTTGCTGACGTTAGAAGGGAATGCTTTCAACACAGGCTGGCCCCGGGGTTGTGCTTTGGAGAATAACAACAGCCAAGCATGGGAGAGTGACCCAACATGGCGAACGAATGTGACCTGAACAGGTGACAGGAGAAGAGCCTTGCTTGCCCCTGAAACCCTGAGACTGTACAGGCCCCTCTTCAACGCTGACATCATGTGGCCTCAAGAGGCAATGGCAATGGTATTGATCACGCTGGACTGAGAAACTCTAGGCCTTCTGGACAACTGTTGACTGGAGGTGAGGACCACGAAGCCTCAGGAGTAAGATACTGGACTTAAATGATCATTAAGCTGGTGGGGACCTGTGTCAACAACATGTGTACTCTCCAGCCGGTAGAGCAGGTCAGACCAGTAACGATGAACAAAGGGGGACTGGGGACATGTCAACCTTGAGATAAGAACTAGGTTAGGTAAGCCAAAGTCAGATGTAAGGGCCAGATATCACGGCCTTTCATGAGAGCCTGAGACACATTCCAGCCCCCGCCCCCAGGGAGGCCGCTGGGAGCTGGCCCCTTGGAACCAACTGCCAAGTGCACATAAAGGCGAAGCAGGGCCCCTGGCAGCAAAAAATGAACATGACAATCATAGTCATGCAACTGCACTCCCACAATCTCCCTTCCCACCCCCAGCACACCGTGCAAAAGTTTCCTCAGCACCCTGAGAAAAGCTGCACGTGGAAGGTTCTCTCCCGAGGCTGGTTCCACTGGCCTAGAATGTCTGCGCTCGTTCATGTTGAATCCACTCCATTAAGAAGAAGGGGCCTTTGGAGCCAGCTTTCCAATGCTACAACTTCCTGTCCCCTACGACTGTGACGGGACTGACAGACAGCAAGATTCTGGAGAGATGAAACATCCCCTCTTTGAACTGTCTGCTAACTGGTGAAGGCTCATCTTGTGATCCAACCCTTGCTCCAGGCTGGTCGGTGTTCTCTGCTCTCCTTTCTTCCTTCTGTGCTGGTTCTGCTACATTCAGTCTGCAGAACCGAGGGCAGCTGTTCGCTATGTCTGTTCTATTTCAACTGCAGAACGGGGTTCATAACAATCGTATCTACAGGGAACAGTCACTGAGGGTTTCCTGCCCATAGTCCCTCGGGCCTCACTACCGTGATACCCAGTGATGTCCAACCGGGCACTTTCTACCTGCTCGAAGGTTATCTCTAGTGGCCTGAGCACACAATACGCCAGGAGTACCAGAGTTAACACTCTCCAGGGAGCAGCCTGTCAGCTGATGACTGACAAGGTGGTGTGTAAATACGCTCTTGAGCAGCCTACCTGGCAGGCAGGTGTTCCATGCACGCCCCTTGGTAGAAGACAACTCTGAGATGCCTTCTCCGGTGACCCCGTGGCATCCTCAGCAGGACTGAACCCCAGGTGCCCACAGAGGCAACGTGCTGCATAACAGGCTCTCGGGCGGCACCTTCCCTCCTGTCTGCCTTCCCCACGCCCCCTACCCATGCTTCCTGGGGCTAACCCCAGATGTCATCCTATTGTCACATGGCTCTTTGCCTGGGGGAACCCACCTGAGACTCAGCATTAAAACCATTGCCCTCCATATGCCCTGGGATTCTCCTTTCTCCACTCAGTTGATTCTTCTGGTCGTCTATCCACTTCCTCCATGTCCCCCGGTATGAACAGAGGTAAGTATGAATTATGTCTCAGAATAAGTGGAAGTCAGCAGCTGCCAACCACCTGACCAGCCCATGCCTAACTTTTGTATGGCTTGAGGGACAATTTAACAAATGAAGGCTTTTGCCCTGCTCACCCCACTCCACCTGTCCTCGTCCCACCCCTGGCAAGTCCACAGAGTCAAGAGCTTCGTGCACCTGTTCGTTGGCCATAGGAGGTGGGACAGCTGGGACCCCACACTCATCTTCTGTCTATACTCCCTGCAAGCAGCGGCCTCTCTGCCGTTCCTCAGACCAGTGGTGATGCTGGATCTCTGGAGGAGGCCCATGCAGATCCTGGAGCCCCGGGCACCACAGCATGTTCTAGAAGGGGAACCACGGCTCTGGGAGCGCATATACCTTTGTCCCATGGAGGGAGGTAAACCTGGAGTGCAGGTCCCTTTGAACTATGAGGCCCAGGCCAGGGGCCCCAATTACTCAGGTCTAAGAGCAGGACTAGCCTCCCCACTAATGAGGAAAAACTTCCCTCCCCCAATTCAACAAACTTTCCTGCATCTGCACCCATCCCCCCACCTTCCCTCCTATGCCGAGGACACGTGCTCTTATCACAAGGCAACACCTTCTCCTGGGCTCCCCGTTCAGAACTCAGGACCAGGGAAGGTGGCAGGTAACTGAAGAGAGGCCTGGGAACAGAAGGGGCTGGTTTTCAGTTCTGTCTTGCCATCCATCCACTGGCCACACCTATGTTTCCTCACTTGCAAAACGCTGGTCACAGTCTTTGCTTTGCTCACCTTCTAGAGTTGGTACGAGGGTTGAATGAGATTACGCCAGAAAAAGTGCTCAATAAACTGAAGAGCAACTTACAAAGTATAAGGAGATGGTTTCAGTCTCAGCTGCAATCCTGATTTTATATAGTTTATAGAAGAAGGCAGTGCCTGGAGTTGGAGAAAACAGCTTCTCAAAACGCCTTTGGACTGACCAGATAATTTGTTTCCCTCTCATTATTGGACAGTTACACAAGGTTCCTTTTTCCTTTTTAGTCATGTTATTCAAGGGGGCTGAGTTTCTTAAATAAAATGAAATAAATTTTTAAATAAAGCAACTAAATGCCATTATCTGAAGGAGATTTTACTTTCATCCTATAGAAAAGTAGTCTCAGAATGGTGACTCAAACGCATCCACAGAGCCCAGGCAATATTAGTCTCTTATCTTTTAAAAACTTCTCTCTCAAATATAGTCATTGAACAGTCACTGGCAGCAGAAAGATGTTAGAAAGGACTCGTGAGGTCAAGTGTAAATGCTAAATGAGATTGAAATAACATAGTTGGCCCTAATTGCTTGGCCCATATGTCTCTCGAGCTAAAAAGGGATTTTACATTTTTAAAGAGTCATAAGAAGACAAAACTAAAAGGATGCACATGCAGCAGAGACTATGAACGGCCCTAGAAGTCTAACATATGTACTATTTGGCCCTTTACAGGACAA
Organism: Macroglossus sobrinus; assembly: GCA_004027375.1. Taxonomy (NCBI): domain Eukaryota; kingdom Metazoa; phylum Chordata; class Mammalia; order Chiroptera; family Pteropodidae; genus Macroglossus; species Macroglossus sobrinus. Next base: position 384,265 of record PVKZ01001218.1, on the reverse strand, counting down.
GTTTGCTGACCTCTACCTAATGATCGAAGGACTCACAGACCCTCTTCACCTTTCATTTGACAGTCCCGCATGGGATCACCTCCCATCATCCTCACAGCCGAGCCTGGGGTGATATATATGATCTCAGGCTCTGAGAGGCCATCTGAGGATGGACCTATGAAGGGCTGAGAGCGGCCTCTACAAGTGAGCACAAGGTCTTGAGTAATTTTTTCGGGTGAACAGTCAGAGGGATCATGGCACAGGTCTAGACTCAGGAGAAGTAGCACAAACACAGCTCACGGAGACAGTGTCAAGTCCTTGAATTTTTGTTCACCCAGGCTAGGCCAGAAGAAGTACCCGGGTCCTGTAATTGCCCCCTCGTAATCACAGATGTGTGCTCTGGGGGAATGCACAAGCTGGCGAATCTTGGGTAGCCATCAGTAATTACTAGCTACAAAGTGTAGCTTTGATTCCAAGAGCCAGGGGTCAAAGCAAGACCACACAGTCCTTGGAAGTGTTGTTACTGTCCATGTGTGGCCTCAGACGTCACAAACCCAGCATGTCGGGACCTTATCCTTTGGTTTGATGCCACCTTTCCTGGCTCCAGCTGGAGGCAGGGGAAAGAGTTTCCTTATCGTCTAACTTACGACTTTGGAATAATTGATGTCATAGCTCATTTCTCCCCTTCGGTGCCAATCCCTTCACACTTACCTTTGGTCCTGGAAGAAGGATCTCTTTCTGGTGAATCTGGATGAGGGTGATAGCCACCAGCACCACGACACTCAAAAGCAAGACCACCAAGGCGACAATGGCTGGAGTTCGGGAGAGGGCCTTGAGGCCTAAGATGGGAAGACCCAAAAGACACGTGAGAGGAAAGCAGGGACAAGGCCCTGGCCTTGTTTGTAGAATCCATGGCCTGTGCTACGTGCGTAAGTCACTTCTTCTGTGAGACTTTAGTGAGATCCACACTTTTCAGGTGGAGCAGTGACTGGGCTCCAATACCCCATTCATCATTCCCACAAAGAGTGAACTAAAACAGCGTTTGCAGGAAGGGTATGCGTGGTCAGCTATCTGGAATTTCCCAACGTGTGCTATGCATATTACTCATTGTCTCCGAGATGATTTCCAGTAATATTTGTTTCAATGTAGATTTGAAAAATATGAGGTGATATATTTGGGGGGGGGGGATCAAGTGATATTTCATTTAAAAATAATCACAGATAAATAAAAATATTAATACTTTAATTCATATATAATCAATGATTTAAAGTTCAGTACATGGCCACTTATTATCAAACAAATGGTGACATGTCTGAATTTCTAAAGTATTTGGGTCCCAATAAGAATTCACCTTCAGTCATTTTTCTTGTACCTACAGCGAAGGCACAAGGTCTCATCTGCATCTTCACAAAGACTATCTAGACTCCAATCCATGTGTTTCCTCCCAAATGGGTCACGTCATCTCTGGTATTTGTATTTTAATCATATTATGTAAACTATATCTACCCATTTAAAAGGAAAAAAATAAAGTACATGAATAATCTTACACTAAATATATAGCCTCTGAGTAAAGATATATATTATTCTATATGTATTGTGTAATAATATATTATATACCATTATAAACTATGTCTATTTATTAACTTTAAACTAATATTGCTTAACTAGAAGATCACTAGCAGATACTTACTTGGGTCTTAAGAAACAAGTATGGGCTAATGAAAATTTTATAAAGTGGCAAATAGATTTTTAAAAAGAAAGGAAGAAACTAGTACTGTACTATACTGAAATGATTCCATTTATGGAAAATTCTAAAGCAGGCAGGTGATAGAAATCAGAACAATTATTGCCTGGGGGGTGGGAGAAGGGATTCAAGGAACACACGAGCGCTTTCTAGGGTAATGAAAATGCTCTATACCTTAATAAGATTATGGGTGATATGGGTGTATGCTTTGTCAAAAATCATCAAATCTTTCAAAGTCCTTTGGGAAAACCTAAAAATCAAAGGAAACCAGTTCCTTAGGTGTAATTTCACATGAGGGGGAAAAAAAAAGACTTATATATTGTACTTACCCTAAAAACATATCTCTTTGGTACGCCAGAATACCCAATATAGAGGCACAACTTTAGATTTAGCCATTTCACTGTATATAAATTATACCTAATTTTAAAAACTATTTTTTATTTTTAAATTACAGTTGACATATAATATTATGTTAGTTTTAGGTGTTATACCTAATTTTTTAAAAAGATAAAAAGACATGCAATTAAAATATTGACTATATAATAGTCTTTGGTAGAACTATTATGTCATAAATGTACATGATGACACCCAAATGGCTGAAATATGATAAACACTAGCATAACAGGAAGATCACTGGATTCAGAGAATCATTGTATGTCTCTCACCATTGGGTACTTAAATGTAAATTAATAAAAATTAAATAAAATCAAAAACTCAGTTCCTCACTCAGACTGGCCACATTTCAAGTGCTGGATAACCACGTGTGGCTCATGGCTGTGGAACATTACCATCACTGTAGAAAAGTTATATTGAACAGAAATGGGGTAGATTCTGTCCTACTTCAGAACAGTTACTCTTAGATCATCATAACCTATGCTTTCTTCATTATTTTTAGGAGACATTTTTCTGGAAGAAAAAAAAAGGCATGTGTATACAAATGTAATAGCATTAGACTCTGCCCCAATATCCAGCCATATCACAATACTCACTACCTGGGGTGGCCAGTCCTGCAGCGGGTCTCAGTGGCTTAGAATAGCCAACTCTTTCTGTCCCATCTGATCCCCCTGCAGTAGAGATGCTGCCACAGACACTTCCTGATGTCAAGGTCATCACTCAATGCCTTAATTCTTTTACCTCGGCACTGGGAATGTAAACTGATACAGCATCAACGAAGGGCAATTTGTCAATAGTTACTGACAGTAATTGCAAATGCATATATTATCTGATTTGCAATCCCACTTCTGGGAATTTATTCCGCAGAACTAGTCCCACATGTGTAAAATGACTTATATACAAAGTTACTCATTGAAGAATCGCTTGGGATAGCAACTGGAGAGGGGATAATAACCACCATGGAGTTGACCTTCAGAGTCTCTAAAGGGGGTCCTAGCTCACTTTCCTGTGATTCTGTAAAAAAGTACATGAACTCAGGAACCAATTTATCCAGAGAGGCAAACTTTGCATCACCTTTTAAAGAATCCACATGTCAGTGTTAGTTTAAGGGACTTTTTTTTTTTTTTTTCTCTAACAAGACATAGAAGAGGTTCTATCTGCCAAGTTAAAATTGTTCTTTGGAAGGAACGTAACCAGTTAGTCTCTACGTGTGATGTTACAGTATATGTATTAAAAGTTCAAAGTGTTTAGGGAAAAACCTGTTAATCAAAGTCAACCAGCTCCTTAGGTACAATTTTCCTTTATAACAACAACAACAACAAAAGATTTATATAAATTGCCCCCTACTACCCTAAAATCATGTCCTTTGCCAGACAAGAATACCCAATTTAGGGGTGTGACTAAAAAACATCTGTCCACTGGGAGGGAAGCGGGAGGGAAGCAGTCTCCTGACCACAGCCATATGCTGGACTCCGAAGTCTTCTGTGCTTCAGCAGTTTTTTAAGGTAAAAAGCTATGATTACCTTAAGTAAACCCTTGCCCAGGTAGAAAAGCCTGTCACAAAGCAAAATGGACTAGACGTCGTCTCATTCGCTTAGGGAACCCGGGCTAGAGCTGTGTTGTTATTGGCTGTACAAACAGGGTAATTACAAACTGCCTTCTGGGCTTTCCTATGAGACACTGCAAAGTGCTCCAGAAGCAGTCAGGAGGGTCAAGCTTGGAAGTGTGTGTGTGTGTGTGCGCGCGCGCGCGTGTAAGGGAGAGAGAGGCAGAGAGAGACAGAGACAAAGAGACAGAGACAGAGAGACAGAGACAGAGAATTCTGCACATGTGCCTGCAGTATCAGCAGTAACAATGCTGACCCATGGCGGGCGGGGGATGGGGGAGGGTAGGGATGCTGCAGGCTTTGTGCCAGCAACAACACTTGGATGGAAATAAAGACCCATGTATTTTAAAGTTCATCACAAAAATCAAAAGTATTGTAAAGCAAATCTTACAGCGGGGTAAGGGAAACCGCAAGGGCCAAATTAATGGATTATGCAAACCGGAAAAACCGTTTAAGCGAAACATGCATGTTAGCCCTTGTTTTGCATAGCTTCGATGGAAAGCCTTACTTTTATCTGAGGAATGCCTGGGGTGAAAACCCAGTGAGCAACTGAGTCTCAACCCCAAAGGGCTAAACGATCATTTATTTGCAGGGGACACGGATGAGAAGCTGTGGGCTGAAGCTGAAATTCTCATGTAATTGGACGGAATCACTCGGGGATACGAACCTGCTTGCTCACAGGGCTGGCGCGTCAGCACGGTGAACATCTTTTCCTCCGGCTGCAGGTGAGAGATCACAGAAGGACACCGTGTCCAAGGCCCTCGACTTAAGTTCAAAAACACTTGCACACTGTTAACACACAAACGCGCTTCCTCCAAATCCAAACCTCACCGAGAAGGGTGGGGTGGGGTGGGGTGGCGTGCGGTGCGGTGAGCCTAGAACTTCAGAGATGAGACCCAAAGCTGGAGCTTACAATGCTAGTGTCCCTTCCAAGGCAAGGAAAGAGAGAACGGGTTTGCTGACGTTTTAAACTGAAAAAAAAAAAATGTTTTCAGAAATAAGTCTATTATTATTATTATTATTATTATTATTATCTTTTTTCCTGCAGATTTTTCCACCTGTGCGTAACACCCCCGACAGAACAAATCCTGCGCGGATTAACAGGCACAAGGCGGAGGCAGGGCGAAGCACACAAGCAAGGATGGTTTCTGCGTGCGGTCGTCGACCCGCGGGCCTGGGGCTGCCCTTTCAAAACCCAGGGGGTGGGGTGGGTGGGTGGGTATCTTCTGCAGCTGGAACAACTGCGAGGGGATGTGGGGCCCCCCGGGAGCCCCTGCCCCAGTATCCGGGAGGCCCCAGTCTCCACACAGCCACCGGCATCTAAGCGCCCAGCGCATCCTGGGACCCGAAGAGGCGCTGGGTACAGACACGTTCAGCTCTCAGAGCACCGCAGAGACCACCTCCTCGCGGCGGCCCGGGGGTTTGGGGTTCGCGTCCCTCAGCTCCCCCTTCCAGACCTCTGCGGAATCCGATTCCGTTTCCTGCCCTCCCAGCTCTCAGCCTCACGCAGCCTCCCGCTCCTTCCTTGGCGGCCCCGGGGCTGGAGCCCCTGTGCTCACCTGCGCGCGGACGACCGGAGCGAAGGCGACTGTCGCTGCCGCAGTGGCCGCCGGCGGCCAGCGTGCTTGAGGCTTCTGCGGAGGCGCGGCGGAGGCGGGATGGGGCGGGGCGCCGGTGGCCGGGGACCGCCCCCTCGCCGGGGTCAAGGCTGAGCACCTCTTCACCTTCCCCCTCTCGGTTCTCTCTGACGTCACCTCTACCTGAAGTAGAAGGGGGTGGGGCTTGCGAGCCCTAATCCCGCCCGTGCCTACCTGGGGCAGTGGAGAGATGTCCACTGCCTGCCTCCCTCATTCCATCAAAGACGAGAACCTTTCGCTCTCTCGTCTGCTTTTCTCCTTCGCCCCAACCCTAAGTGGAGGAGAAGTGGGGGAGGGCAGAGACTGGGACTCCGTGAGCGCTCACAGGTGGGCCCTGCGCCTGGACTTTCCGTGAAGTGGAGGCCAGACAACACCTGTAATGCTGGGGGTGAGGCCAGTAGGCAGGCTGATCTCTGGGTCACCTGGAGCCAAACACCCAAAGTAATGCAGAGGCATCCTCTCTCTGATATTTTAGCTCATCTGCCCGCTGGCCATTCCCAGGAAGCAATGCTCTCCCCCACCACATCATGTATTGGTGTCAAGAGGTCATAATTTAGGACAAGCACTGCCTGGAAGAGGCCAAGCAGGAAAGATGACAAAAATGCAGCATGAGCTACAACAGCTCAAATGCTCCAGGAGTCTGTATGATGAGTATAAAGGATGTTTAAAGATATCTACCATAACTGTAATGTGATATGACATACATGTGATTTTTTTATTGGTGACAGTCACAGGTCCTGCCAATAGCATTGAGCTTTGTTGACCATGTTCATGATTGAAGGAAACGTTCCATTTCTTGAAAAAAAAAGTAATTTTTTCCTCCATGCAAAGACATAAGCCCCCTGAATTTTGAGTGTGGACCCCAGGTTTAGAATCTGCTAGACTGATTTTTATAGCAGAGGTGTGGGTTTCCTGCTCAAATTTTTTGATGACCCACTCATCCAACAGTGAGCTCTCACTGTCTACTGAAGTTAAGTCCAAATTCAGCCCGACATTCAAAGATCTGCTTCTACCAATTTTGTTTGCCTTAAAAAAGTGTACAAAATGGTATTGTGCATTCTATTCTTTCACCACTTGCCTTTTTCATTCAAAAGATTTTATTCCCCTGAGATTTATCCACGTTGTAATCTATAGATTTAGCCAAAAATAAGCTGTATCATATTCTACTGTATAGATAAACTACAGTTCACTTAGGCTTTTCAGTATTTGTGGACATTTGGATTGTTCTCATTCTGAATTTTTTTTTGAAAACAACATATTGGGTTTATTCTTGTTATTTTTAAATACCTGAAATATTTTTTAATTTCTAGTTTTAAATTAGAATGCATTAATTATTGGTAGCTAAAACTCATGAAATAAAAGCTCTTTGGAGCCTTGAGAACTTCGGTTCTGAGCCAAGTCTACCTGAGTCACATGCTTAACCCTTTCTTACAACTGGGCGCTCTCTATGCCAGGAATCAGGCAGCCTTGGGCAGGCCCAGCCCAGGCCCAGGCCCAGGCCCAGCTGAAGCCTTCCAGGGCGGCTAAGGTTTAATAAATGCCTCATGCGCTCCCTGGGGAACCAACTTCAATTGTAATCTCTTCCTATTTTTTTATCACCTGGTTTAGGAGAATGAAAATCTGCATTCCTAGCTGTAATATGCTTAATTTCCTTCTCCATTTGACTGGCTTCATTTTCTTTTTTTTTTTTTTCTTTCTGCCTGATTGGATCCTGCATTCTTTTCATAGTTTTCTTGTCTGTCAGCCACCATTCTATTGTCGTTTTATTAACAGTTCTTTCCACAGCGTGCCTTTGTGTGCAGTTACAGCTAATTGTGTTCTTATTTTTATTTCCTTCTTTCTAGTTTTGAAGCTTTGATTGTTCTTTGTCTAACTTCTTGAACAGAATGATTACCTTTGACCTCATTTAACCTCAGCTGTCTCCCTGAAAGCCTCATCTCCAAATACAATCACGTTGAAGGTTAGAGCTTCAATCTGGGGGGACACAATTCAGTTTACAACACCTGTGTATGTATCTATATGTGTGTGTGTCCTTCTGTGTCTCTCTGTTTCTATCTCTCTCTTTCTCAGGCACTTTTAAAAATAACTATGCCTCCTGCTTGAAACGAATAAAATAAAATATTTTAAAAAGTAAAACAAACAAACAAACTATGCCTTATATATTCAGACCCAGTGATTTTGATTTAAGTTAACCAGAGTCAATATTGCTGTTACTTCAACTTTACATTTGTGTTTTTTACTTCCTCAGAAGTTATCATTTTTTTTTGTCAAACTTTTTACTGTAGTACAATTTTAGCTGCCAGAATACCACAAAGAGTTTCCGTTTAAATCGTACCGTTTTTCTCTATTGTTAACATTATTATGGCACATTTATCACAACTAACAAATTAATATTGATACATTATTATGAATTCAAATCCATATTTATTCAGATTTACTTAATTTTTACCTAAGATTTTTTTTTCTGTTTCCAGATCCCATTGGGTCTCTTCAGCCTTCTTTAGACTGTGATACTTTCTAAGATTTTCCTTATTTTTGGTAACTTGGGTAAGTTTGAGAAACACTGATTAAGTGTCATGTAGAATGGTCTTTAATTTGGGTTTGTCCAGTGGGTTTTTTTTATGATTGGACAAAGCTTATGGGTTTGGGGGATAAAGAACACAAAGGTGAAGTGCCATTTTCACCACATCATATCAAAAGTACATACTATCAACGTGATTTGCCAGTGATGATGTTGACCTTGATCAAATAGTTGAAGTAGCATTCATTAGGTTTATCTGCTACAATGTTAGAAGGGAGTCCTTTTTTTATTTTCCTCTCACGTGTCATTGATTTACTGGACAAACTGGGCCACTGGTCAGGACTTTCCCACATTTTGGATTTGGCTAATTACTTTCTTATAGCATCATTTACCTGTGAACTGACAGATGTAGAAGCTTGATTGGATTCAGGTTCAATTATTTTTGGTGAGAACGCTTCATAGGTGGTTATGTGTACTTACTTACTATATTATGTCACGAGTGTACGATGACTGGTTACTCTATATTTAGAGATGTTTAAGATTGGGGAGTGGGTTCAACATCTTAGAAATAAGTTTCTTCACTGCTTTCTTTGGTCAGTGGGTATAATTTTTTAAGTGCCTTTGTTAAGTACGTGGCAGTGCTTAGAGGATCCAGGCTTTGGGCAGAGCTGCTGCCTTGCCATCTTTTGGAATTCCATCTCCAGCCTCTGAGGTCTATATTTAGGTCTCAAATTCTCTAGGGTGGTTTTTAGCTTATACTGATCTTTCTGGCCTCAAATTCTCTCTTTGTTTATGGCTTCATTCCCGTACTTATTTTGACTTCATCTATGTATTTAAAATTTGTTTGTATCATAACGTAGCATTTCTATGAACTTATCTAGAGAAGAGAACTGCCCACATCTGCCCAGTCTGCCATGTTAACAGAAGACCTGACTCTCTGCTTTCTGTTCTCTTCTGTCACCTGATTTTACCTAATGTTGCGCTGGTTGATGTATTCTTTTCTCTTCGTTAGATTGCAAACACCTTGAGAGCCCTTAGCCTCAGGCCATAGCTCAGAACGTGTTTATTAAGTTGAACAGAGCTGAATCCCTGCCTAAATGTCCAGTCACCAATTGTCAGAGCCTCAGATAAAAATTGTCACGACTGACCGCATGATGGAACAGGTGAACCAGTCTAGCTAATGTAGGGGGTGTCGCAGTTCTGAGGTCAATCTGTGTTCTGAGGACAATCTGTCTACCTGTGATTTAATGCTGCATTCCTTACCTGCAATATGACCTTGATTAAATTATTATGGTTTTTTTTTTTTTTTTTTTACAAATTACTTGTAATTACGTTTTACAAGAAAAGGTTTTTCGGAGGATTCTATATAACTTGTAGTGTTTATTTTAAAAATAATGTTTTTGAGGATTATATATAACTCGTTGAGTTTGTTTTTGTTTTTTGTTTTTGAGGTTTAAATAACCAAATGTTGTAAAGTCCTGACACATACAAAGGGCTCAGAACGGTGGCCTCAGTGTTATTATTACATTTGAAAGGTGGTTTATCGTTTGATAAATGAATTTCTCAAGGGAACTGAAAGGTGTTTTAATGATTGCTGTGAACAGCCCACTGAGAGCTGTAGTCTCACCGAATTTTATGAAATATTTCCCAAGTAATAGTAACCACAAAACACACACACACACAATAACACACACTTTGAGAAGAACAAAAGCAGAACGCATGGATTAAGAACTTTCTCCATCAGCCTCACTTCCCTCACCTTCAGATATTTTGGAGAAGCCACAAGCCTAGCTTTCCCAGGATGAATCTAGCATCTATTCAAATGTTCATAAAGATTCGACCAATCTTTTTTGGGCAGTTTTTAAAAACTGCTTGACCAATCAACTTCCATAGTAAATCTACTAGGAGTTTCAATAAAAGAATAAAAAGGAGAAGGAAAAATAAGAGAGTGAGAGAAATGAATGAGCTGCCCCATTAAACTCATTTCGTATGGGAAGGTAGTCCGTATTAATATGCTTCTGTAAGAAATAGAATTGATTTTAATAAAAGTAGAAAGCATCCCTCCTCCCAGACCTTAGAGGCCTGGCTTCTGTCTCTTGCGGTCCCCAAGATCTGAGTGTCCCCACAGGAAGGCTGTATGTAGACCCTGTATGAGCCTCTTTTGCTGTAACATTGGGGTGAGACAATAAAACTCATTATGGCCCTTGCAGAAGAAATAGTTTTGTTTGTTTGTTCACCATTTTTAAATATCTCTTTCAGCTTACACTTCCCTGGGTGATGGGGAAGTGTGCAAAAAGTTTGGATCAAGGATTTAGTTTTTTTGAGGCTTTACAAATTTTAGGGCTGCAGGTCTCAATGCATACTGGTACAAGGCCTGGGGCCCGTGTTTCCGCTGTTTCTGGACACCCTCATAGTATTTTGCTGTGTGTATCAAACCCCCAAATAGGCCCCAGTTAGAGGTTGGATTGTTATTAATATATTTATTACTCTCAGCGCATACATGGTAGGGGGTGTCACCAAAATGACTCAGCTCAGCAGTCCCCAGCTCCCCAAGTACAATTGCTGAGTTTCACACCTTCACCACAGCGGGAGTCCATGGGCAACGCTGAGTGTAAGTTTTCCTGGGATATTACATGGTGAACTTGACTGGAGCAGGGCACTCAGATAGGGACAGGACAAAGTCTCAGTGTGGCGAGGGGTTTGCTCCTTTGAGAAATCGCCAGGCGAGGTGCCAATGCAGCCAAAGCGATCTGAGAGGATCTATTGCCTCCTGAAGAAGGGAGGACATATTTGGCCCAGATCACGCAGCTAATGTGTGTAAAAGTGACTCCTCAGTCTTTGGACGGTGCTTCTCCCAGTGTCCCTGCACGGCACAGCTGCAGGGGGCGCCATTCACATGGACTCCGGAGTTGTACAGTGTGCAAGGTATGCAGCCGGACATGGCGGCCTGGGCCTGGCTGGGCACACAGGCTTCCAGAGCGGCTGGGCCCCCCTCAGTCCCCTCTTCTTGTCTTTCTGACTCTATATCTTCTATGGGATCCACTTCCAGGCTTAGAGTTTCAGTGTGCCTCCTTGGGTCCCTCCTCTGAGATTGTTTAAAGGTTAAGTTCTTCCTACCTTTAGCAACTGGGGATCATTTGTTGGATGGTATTGATTCTGTCTTCAGTACTGATGGGCCATTAAGGTTATTACTTACACACACACACACACACACACACACACACACACACACACACACACACACATATTCATGAATATAGCTATAACACAGGAGCCCCAGGCCTGGAACTTGACCTGGGTTTGGATATTCTGGAAGAACCACCAGGAGGACCAGAGGGGTGAGAAAGGCCGTTCGTTACCCACAAGGCAGCGGAGCCTGGGCAGCGGCCAGTCAGAACTGCAGGAAGAAACTCTGCTGCTGACCAATTTACGCCCACGAGCAGAAGGAAGGGGGAGCAGCCACCTTCTCCAACCGATGGGAGCAAGATGTGCTGTTTGGTTCCAGGAGCAGATAATGTCCTTGGGAGCAGCAGGAAACATCCTGGGGGAGTAGGCAGCGCTGAAGGCTGCTGGCCTGGCAGCTGTCCATCTTCTGAGTATGAGGAGGGGCTATGTTCTGAGTTAACCCTACAATAGCATAGTTTTTGTTTGTTTTGTTTTGTTTTATGTCTAGGGCGTAGGTAAGCACAATGATCGGCCCCTTTTTACGGAGGTGGAAGTTGGGGCTTAGAGAAATTAAGTGATTTGGCCCAGATCACCCAGCTAATGTGTGTTAAAGAGGCACCTGGTTTGTCTGGCCCCCTTAGAGTGGAATCACACATTACCTGGTTCGTGATTTCTAGCGAGGGAGAAGAGTAGAGTAAGTTTATTGAAGTACATTTCATATACAGTAAAATGCACAAATCTTAAGCGCTTAGTTTGATAAGGTTTAATGTGTAAACACCACCTAGTTCAAGATACAGAACATTTCCATTGCTCCGGAATGTTCCCTCGTATCTCCTCCCAAGGGTAACCTCTCTAATGACGTCTGTTGCCATAAATAAGTTTCGCCTGTTCTTGAACTTTCTATAACTGGAACGGCACAGTCCGGGTTCTTGAGTGTGGCTTCTTCTTACTTTAGCTCACGAGTGTGTGCAGGCTCGTGCACGCCTGCGTGTGGCTGAGTCTTGTCTGCCCTCCATGGTGACACACCGAATACACACGCAGGACTAAACGGCGTGCGCTGGGAACAGGCGTGCTGAGTCACAGATGTTCTCCACATCTCTCTTTGCCAGGTTTGGGGTACGGCACCATCTCCTGCGAGCTGACCTCACTTCTGTTTGTTTTGGACACGGCCACGGAAAAGCATTGCCTTGGTGAACTTTGTTTGTGTGTTTAATATCTTCCTTCCTTTAATCACATTAGCCATTCATTTGGAAACAAGAAGAACCCCATCGAACAGCACTGGTTGAATCAGTAAGTGCTTTATCCCGTTTGATCAGATTGCAGATGGTAGCGGGCATTGAAATGCCAAGACTTTGAAGGATGAGAGCCAATCCTCGCTCCCTCTTCTCTCTTTATAGCACCGCGCTGGGGAGGAACACACCCAGAAGAAAATGAGAACCGCTCGCTACTGGTCTTGAATAGGGCCAGAGGAGTCTTTCTTTTCCCTTTCCTTTTCTCTCGTCTTTCATTACTGTTACCATAAGTGTTGGTACAGGAAGAAAAGATAAACACGGCATGTCCATAGTGTACCAATTCAGGCATTGCCATTTGCCAGCTGTGTGACGCACCCTTTCTGTGCCTCCATTTCCTCAGCTGCAGAATAGGGACAGGAATCAAACCTACAGTGTCACAGTAGAGATGCGAATGGTCGCACACTTATGAACATGTATTAAAGCTCCTGTAAAGTGCTTGGCACATATCGAGCTATCGGTGAATGCAACTATTATAATTATGGAACAATGCTTTCCATGTCAATATTTGCAGCTTGAAAAAAAAGCGTTTATTGGCTCAAAAATGTAAAAGAAAACGGCGAACTTAAATCAGTAAATGTTAAATCAGTTTTGCTTATTTGTTTATGTATAAGCAGGGACACTCACTGCTCATGAATAGTCCTGGGCTCCCCAACATTTCCTAGTTCCCTTGCAGTTAGGCAGGGCCTTGTGGTTGGTTCCGGCCATTGGGTCTGACTAGACGTGGCCCTTGTCCCTTCTGGAATGGAGCATTTTAGAGCCAGTATGTGACTCTACAGCTTACTCCTTCTCAGGGATGGAGACTAAAGATGTCGTATGTTTTCACTGAGGCGGCTACAAGATGGTGATGCTTTCTGATTCTGGATTCCTAAGAAACTGTATGGAATAAAAAGTTTCTAACCTACACTGAACATGCAGTGAGTCAAAAGTAAACTTGTATTATGTTAACCCACTGAGATCGGGGAGATCATTTGTTACCTCAGCATATCTAGCCTAACCTGACTAATACAAGTGTCTACTTAATGTAACGAGCAAGTTGACTACTCAACCTGACTCTTCTTTAGTTGTCTATAAATTATATTGGATAAAAGCTCCACAAAGGTAGGGATCTTAGTTTTGTTCACTAATGTATGCTGAGTTCCTAGAACAATGCCTAGGACAACGTACACATTCAATAAGTATTTATGATATTTGTGTATTTTAAAGGATATGATAAGAATGTAGGTAGAGATTTCTAAAGTAAGAATGGGTGGGACCTATAAAGGTCTTAAAATAGCTCAGATGAGTTAGGATATAATCAGGGATACTGGTTATCTTACATGTTGATGGGGGTATAAGTCCCATATCTGTGGGGTGCCACCTGAAAGTCCAGCTGATGACATGAAGGAGACGCAATTCAGAGGTAGATGAACCACATTTCATTCTCAAGGCCTTCTCGTGGTTTTCACTTTTTAAATTCCTCTTTCTCTTATTGCTCTTTACAGAGAAGAGCTAAATGCGTTCCTTTTAATAAAGTAATTTAAAAACCATTCCGGAGCAGTCAGAAGATGTGATGTGTAGCCTGCCAGCCAATACTTTTAACTTTGAGAAGTTTAGTTTTAATTGTGAGGTATTATGTCATTTTTAAATATAGAAATGCCAAGCTCTTAAACGATCACAGTTAAGATGACATCGGTAATTACACTGACAGCACAGATATTAGCATGAACTCCTTACCAAAATAAATCAGACCATGGATAATGGGAATCAGAGAAGACAGGCAGTAACACTGAAGAAGTAAATATATTTTGGCCCTTCTTTCTTTGAGTTGTCTTTATTTTGAAAGTGTAAACCTACCTTGCTCTTCTGGAAAAAAAACATGATGAGCCAAAGGAAAGGCATTTGTTGGTTTTAGAAAAAATCAGTGAAAATATGAGATCTGAAGAAATTTTAAATTTTCCACCTTTTATTCTCATAACAAAGGTAGAATGATGTAACCATATCCAGACATTGACAATCATGTTTAGTGTCTTTTTATATTTTGTTGGCCGTCTGTTTGAGTGAACTCTGAGTATATATAATTTATTCGTATTCTTCTATTACATTGCTTATCTGTTAACTTTTTTTTTTTTTTTTAGGTAAATGATTGAAATTAAATTTTGTGTCCAGAGAACTTCTACATGCTGGGGTCTTTAGAGGGCTTGACAATCCCACGTTGTTTGTTGCAGGATTCAGCGCCAGATGTGGCCAGGCCAGTGACGACTGGTCTTGGTAGCTGAGATGCGGGGCCCCCTGCCCTGGACTCTGCAGACAGGACTGACCTCCTCAGCATCTGCAGAGATGCCACAGCACCAGGAGGACAAGCTGGGCTCTAAGGACAAGCTGCATGGACAGTGAAGCCCCTGGAAGATGAATGCGGGCTGCTCCAGGAAGCCCACAAAGGTGTGTCCTGTGCGGAGACGTGGCAGATATCCTTTCATTCAGGACACCAGGACACCTGCCTCTGTGAGGGCTCCCTCAGCCTGGGGCCCTGGATCTGGCAGGTGGACCGAGGGGGCACAAAGAGCAGATCTGGACGCGCCCTGTGCAAAGGGGACCGTCATTGTTGGTGCTCCTGGGAAAACTGCCACGCCTGCTTCACCTGCACAGCAAGCACCTGGCATAAGGGCTGGAGGTGCATCAGAGGACATACCAGTGCATGGGAGGGAAAGCCTGCCGCTCCTGCCATTCCTCCACACCTACCCTTGCAAGGAAATCAGAAGTCACTCACTCCCACAGCATGAGCCCCTGCAGCCACGGGAGCCGTCACTGCATCCCAGTGACCTTCACCCTGGCACAGGGAACTCTGCGGAGGATGTTTCATGCTGCCACGTTGCCCTGGGGCTGTATCCTGAGGGGCTGACCTGTCCTGCTCATCCTGCCCCTGATGCTTCTCAACGGAGCTAGTTCCACCTTCTGATCCCTGGGCATCCCAGCTTGGGCAGCCCCATAGTTCCTAGACCCTCAGCACCGGCTCAGTGGTGAGGCTTCTGGCAGCCAATTAAAATGAACAGACACCCCCGCCGCCCACGCGGAAGTCTTGCATGTCCCGTCCTGCAGGACGACTAACGGGAGCTCTGACCAGAAGTGAGACTCAAGGAGACAATCTGCAAGAGAATGGGGGACAGGAGACACGAAGAATGGAGGCAAGACAAAGCTCTGATCAAGCCTCTAAGTTTATTTTCACACAAGGGTATACATATTTCCAAAGAACAGAGGGAGGTAGGCATGGGGTGATCTGTTGTGGCAATGGCAGCTGTTAATGGTCTGCTGTTAGGTGATTAATCAAACAGGATACCTTGGGTTGCAGGCAGCTCCAGGCACGGGCTTATCTTGAGTTTGTGCAGGCATCTCCGGGCTCATCTTTGTGTTTGCCCTTTTGAACTTTCCTAGACACCTAATGAGATTTGTGAGACTTACGTTCAAAGGTTAACTTCTCACTTAAACTTTCCCATGGGTTGGCTCCCAACACTTGCAAAAGGATGTATGACGGAAAGCAAGTCTTCCTGCAATGATAAGCTGTAATTTAATTGTTTCTCGTTAAAAATGAGAATATTGTTCAGAAGACTCTTCTGAAAAATGTTACCGATTTTGGAAGGAATTTAATATCTCTGTCTCTTTTTTGACTATTCATATTGAAGGTTTCTTTTTCAGTTTCCTTATTTCTCTTGCAAAAGGACCCAGCATACAGTAGCTGGGATCGGTTCTATCAAAATGATGCGTTGCACTGTTTTCTCTCAGGGTCCCTCCAGATGGGATATCTGAGGGTCAGGACATGACCCCGTCTACCGAATGTCACCTTCCTGGGGGAGTCAGCCTCATTGTTCTGCCCCCGCATCCTGGTCCATGGTCCTGAAGCTCTTCTGATTTTTTTTTTTTTTTTTTTTTTTTGCTTTGCAGAAGCATGCCCTCACCTACCTTACTAATTCGTTTGAGTTTGGACATAAAACATTGATTTTAACTAAAAAAAAAAAAGCAGAGTAACTTGCGATGTCTAGTTAGAGAGGAGAAGTACCTCAAGATGTAGAGACTTTCAAGGAAACCTGCTGACAGTGGTCACATCTGTCCTCTGAGTTATGACATGGGCTTGATTTGGGCGATGAAGGACTATTTGGGGAGGTAGCCTTGTCTGAAGGAGAGAGGTGGCCCTCCATTCAGAGTCAGGTTTTTATGACCAAAGCTGTTCACGGCTTCATCACAGGAGATGACAGACGACAGAAGTTGTGAGGTTCTCCTAGTAACAGTCCGGATTTGAGGAGTCTGGTTTGGGTGATTCAGTTAGTACCTGGTGGTAACGGAAGACTTCCGCTCCAGGCTGGGTGATAAATCTTAACTACGAAACAAACAGTCAAAGCTGAGCAAAGCCACCACGATGCATGATAGCGGGAGAGAGAATAACAGCAGCAATAACAGAAAAAAACAATCAGAAAAAGGAACTCAGGGAAAACTAAGACAAGGCAAGCAGCATAAAAAAAATATAAAAAAACCCAACCCCACAATTATTAAACCTCTCACGGAAATTTGAAGAAACTGTATTCATTAAACATAAAAAGCCACTGTGGAAAAGAACATTTAAAGTGCATGGCATTTAGAACATGACAGATGAAGTGAAGGCTCTAATGGACTGTTTGAAAGACAAAGATGGGGAATCTATTAGGATGGAGTATAAAAACAGAAAGATAAGGAAGATGAGAGAGAAATAACAAGGCCAGTAGAGAATCAACCCTGGAAGTCCAGCAGCCAACAAGAAGTTCCAGAAACAGAGAAGAGAAAACGGAGAAGAAGAGATTATCCAAGAAGTAATACAATAAAACTCCCCAAAACGGAGAAAAATAATGTCCAGATGAAAAGTGCTAAATTGAGTGCCCAGCACAATGGATGACAAAAGAGGCAAACAAGGCACATCAGTGTGAATTTTCAAAATATTGATGATGGAGAGAAGATTGGAAAGAGAGAGAGAGAGAGAGAGAGAGAGAGAGAGAGAGAGAGAGAGAGAGAGAAGAGTTCACTTACAAAGGAATGGAAATCAGAATGGCAGAATTGTATCCGACTTCTTAATAGTAACACTAAATATGAGAAGATGGTGAAATCAAGCATTAAGATTCCCCGCTATGAACAAAGAAAATGGTGATGATGGCAAAAAAAAAAAAACAAAAACAATTCCAATATACGAACAATAGTCAATATTTTTTGACTGTTTACCAAGTGTCAGAAAGTAGGCTAAATTCTTCTTGTTTAATGCTTACGACAAATTTATAACTTTTATTATTATTTCCATTTTCCACATGAAGAAACTGAAGTGCAACGAGAATAACTAACTTGTTCATGAATGTGCCAAGAGGCAAAAAAATGAGTTTCCCCAAATGAGTTTCCCCCAAAAATATCAGGATTATGCAGCAAAATGTTAATATTTTTTTCTGACATACAGGGTTAAGAGAGTAACAAAGAAAAGAACAAAAAAGACAATTGGACAAGGACTACTACCTTTAAGCTGTGAAAGAAATATCAGTCAGAGATGAAAAGGGAAAGCAAACCTGCTTAACAGCACTTGTTAGTTATTAGTTCTGTTCCCCGCTGTGCTGGATGAGCCTGACTGTAAGGTCTTTGACCTTAGGGAGCATGTCTGATACTTCGTATCCACTGTGATACTAGGCATATACTTGTCTGCTGATGAGGCCAGCCTATTAAGTTGAACTGTGTTCTGGTGAATGAAGCATACACACCATGAGTCCCACTTACCTTGAGAGGCAGGAAGGGGTTCCAGGGAAGAACATTCAGGGTGTTTTGGCAGCCTCTGGAGCTGCGAGCATGTCCCTTAAGGAAACAATTTAATTTACCTTTTTCCAAGTAGTGTGTGTTGGTAACAGAGTCTCCGTGAAAAGCGAGGGTGGACAAAGGAAGCTCTCACGAGAGGAGTGATTCACCCCAATGGAGCAGCCGATAACGAGCATTGATGATCTCAGGATGGGCAGGATGAAAATTTTCAAAAACGTTCTGGGCAAAATGCTTGGGCATTTGGCACAATTGCTGTTCTACATGTAACAGATTTGTTGGGTCACTTGAAACCATGTTACAGAAAATTAGACGAATGAAAACTGGGGAAAATGGAAAACTAAAAAGAAGGAAGTGAATCATGGAACTACCCGGCTCACCGGTTAACGATACTCACATTGGCTGTTTTTTAAACCAAAAAAAAAACTGATATGAAACCATATTGCGAAGCTGAAGCAGGGGAAGCAGACCGTCATGGTGTGTTAGAGAAGTAAATTAGAAATTGACGCTTCCTAAAACTGGACCCTTCTGAAGGACAGTGTGGGGGTGGGGAAGGGGAGAGGAAGGGCAGAGAACTCTGCTAATACTATCACCTTTTCAATTCTGTGCCTGCATTATTTAATTATTACTCTTTTTACAACAGAAACCATTTTCACTGTTTCAAAATTCAAAACGCACAGTAAACAGTTTGCCTTCTTTTTTTGTCCCTCCCCGTGGAACTTTTTTCTTGTGTATCGTTCCAAGGATAATTTGCTTACATTGTTTCTATTACAATAAGTATTAGTTTAAAAGGAGTCAAAGCAAAAAGGAAGTCTGCTGAGGTATGTGTAGTTCTCATGGCCCAATAATAAATTAAATCTCAACGCAAGAAAGTGACTTTTGCAGAAAATTAATAGAATGCCATAATCTCTTGACATCATCAATAGTCATCTGTACGTTTGCTTCAATAAGTTTTCCTGGAAAAATAAAATCATGGGAATAAATTAAAAATCAACAAATTTACAATAACCAACCTTCTTTTTCCTTCTCAGAGGCCTGGGCCTTAGATTTTAACTGTCTTATGTTTGCTGCCGTTTTGTGAACGAGAAGAATGCTGACTTCCAGCCACATGTTCTGTCCTTGCTCTTGACAGCAGCTCTCTCCCAGAACTAATGGTACATTTGGCCGCTGGCTTACCTAACAGTCAATTACAGATATTGGTAACGACAAGATGCAATCTGGGAGCAGCCTAACTTGTTATTAAGCACATTGTGTTTCATCCAGTGCTTGTTAAACACTTTCCTCCTGGGCTCTGAGGATTCATTCCCCAGCACGAGATCCAGCAGGTGGAAGAGACTGAGGTGGGGTGGGGTGGGGTGGGGAAGAGGACGTGAGAATCGCCAGTCCTTACAACTCTAGGATTGTCATGGCGTTTGCCACATCCACTACAAAACAGGCTGCCGTCTGTTAAAAACCCTCTGTGTATGTGTTTATTCATTCATTCAAACGTCAAAATTTTTGACTGCCTACCATGCGTTAATGCCAGGCTACGTTCGGGAACCGTAGAGACGAGGAGTGAGGCAGACGGGCTCCTTGGCAGGACGCCCTTTATTTTTTGTGATACCCACTCACCGAAGGACTTGATGGGATCATACATTTTGGAGCTGGAACCGTCCTTAGAAGTTATCTTTCCAGCTGGGGAATGAAGTATTTGGCCCACGGACTCGCTAGTATTTATAGAACTGAGACACAAACCAGCTTCCGACCTGGTTAGGTCCACGCAATGAATTATTAAAAGTGTCAAAGAGCTGTTGACAACGACATTCTGCAACTGTTTCCGTAGTTAAGTTTCTGGAAATGAGACTGAACAGGCTCTTTGACTTTTCACAGACGGAACAACTCATTGAGTATTTCTGCCAAGGAGAAGGGAACTGTCCCCAGGGCTCAGGAGCCCCCGCCCCTTCAAGCCAATCACATCGTCTGCAGGAGCAGGGGTGCTAGGGATGTCATGACAGTAAGGGCCTCGGGAAGTGATGGATGGGCAGCAGAAACTGTGTGTGTATGTGAGGGTGGGGGGCAGGGGAGACATCAGGAAGTGCAACAACCAGAATTAAAAAGTCCCTGGTGATATCCACAGCCGAGGTGGAAAAAAAGAGGGAGTGTGTGTGGAAGGAAGGGATGGGAGGCCTGGCACTGCCATGGAGGAACCACAGGCTCCACTGTGTGCACAGGCTTCTAAGAGAATGGAGAGCATCGCCCTCGAGGAAAAAGTGTCCAGCTTGAAACACTCTAGATAAGGACGAAAAGTTCTCCTCTATTTCATCAGGAGCTTCTGATCCACAGGGAATAAAGCAAGCAGGCATCTTTCAGAAGTAAATAGTAGCTGAATGATACTTTAAAAAAAAAGAGAAATAAAATACATCTCACACAATATTCAGAAGTAAGAATTAGGAACCTGAAACACAAAAAACATGTCATTGATATTGGAACTGCGTCCCCAAGGTGACTGGTACTGCATGACTCAAAGACCCCATCCTAAGTCACGTGGTTGGTCTTCCTGGCAGGTCCAGGCCCCAGCCTAAAGCTGTTGGGTGTGGCTAGCCTCCACCTGAACAGGGACACTCCTATCAAGTAAGACAGAGATTACCTTCCAGAAGCTGAAGGCAAAAGCCAGACTGTCTCTTTGGGCAAAGCCAGATTCTTTAGTACACAATCCTACTTTCACATGCACACGAATACAAAAAGACACACGCATAAAGCTTATGAACCGCAGCATTGTTTGTCAAAGCCAGAGTTTGCTACATCCTATCTTTCAGCATATACGTTTATCTAATGTGATGCAGAAAAAAAGAATGATCAAGCTCTTTATGTATCCATATGGAACAGTACGTTCTAAGAAGGATCATTGACTATCATTGTGTGAAAACATAGTTACGAATTTTCTTGCGAATGCACAGAGGAGAGTTGGAAGGACAACTGAGGTCATAATATTGCTGGAGTGGCTGGAGAATGGACTGGGAGAGAGGTTTTCATTCTATACCCTGCTATGTCTTTTGAATTTTGAAGCATGAAACATTTTCTGTTAATAAATTATTTAAAATTAAAAATAATTAAAAATAAAAATAAAAAAACATTATCTACTAATAAACTTCTCAAAATTAAAATTATGCTATGGCTATTTCATTCCCCCTCCTTTCCTTGCTGGCTGAAATTTCTGGAAGATACCCATCAGGTTAAGGGAGCTTCCCTTCATTTGTTTTGGTAGGAGATGCCTTTTTAAAAAATCAATATAGGAATGGGTGTTGAGCTTTGTCAAATGGTTTTTCAGCATCTAGTGAGAGAGCAATTCTCTTCTTTTAATCTCTTATTGTACTGAGTTACAGTAATAGATATCTCAATATTGAATCATCTTTCTATTTCTGGAATTAACTCATAACATTATTCTTTGAATCTACCTCTGGACTCAATTTGCTAGTATTTTATTGGGATTTTTTTTCCCCACCCATATTCCTAAGAAGAGTCAACCAATCACTTTTTTCTAATTCACTACTTTTAATATCAGACTTCTGCTGGGATCATAAATGAGTTGGGAAGATGTCCATCTTTTCTATGCTATAGAACAATGTATGCAACGTGGAAATTGTCCTATTGGATCACTTAGCCTCCCCATATCTTGTTTAGGGTACGTCTTTAGCTGCCTTTTCTTTTCTGGCTGTTTTCTTTTTCTTAAACCAATGTGTGTCATCCATAGTGCCCTAGGAAATTATCCACTTCCTCCAGTTTTCCAAAATGTATCCGAATGGAGTTTTGCATCACTGATTTATCCTTCAAAAAACTCTTCCATATTTGCAATTGCTTCTCCTTACTGATATTAATATGTATGCTTTACATTTTTCTCGAGGCTTGCCGAAATACTTTAAAATTTTAATTAATTTTTTTTTTAATGTGGGGTGTTGCCTCAGTCAGCAAACAGTTGGCATGCTCCGGTTGGATCATTCAAGAACAGTTTAACAAAGCACTGTACCGAGGTGTGGTCGTGGGCTAGGGAAATGCAAGAGGCATTATTACCACTCCTGGAGGTAAACGGGTGAGGAGAGGAAACAGAGACCCACACCTGCAAGGAGAGAGTCAGGGAGGGGCCGCCTGGCAAGGCGCTCTGATTTGGCAATGAAAGACGCAGGGAGAATACTACATCACTGTCGCCTTGGCTGGGCCTCCGAAGGGCAAAAGCGAAGCTGGGTTTAATTGAGAATTGGAAATCTGGCAATGACTGGCTTGATTAGAATTGGATAGAGATCGTGATTTAATGGCTTAGAACTGGTGGAGACGACAAGGCGAGAATTCTACAGTGAGGGATTCTGAGCGTTGTAGGGAGTAAGCTGTCAGTCATGCTGCCTATAGCAGCATTGGATGTGTTCTTTGGCAGGTTCACATAATGAAGGTTCAAGTTACTTTCCCGGGCAGGCAGAAGTCCCCTGGCATGGCAGTTATTAGAATGAATAGGGTGGAATAGTAAAGTCCTGTTAATGTAGACAGGAAGCTCTGTAGAAGGGAGCATGGGGGTGTTTGCTTCATTTAGTTCCTCAACACAAAATCCAGCCGGGCCATTTCTCGCAGTGGGTGCAGGCCTCCAATGCCCAGCCCTGGCCACAGGGCAACGCGGCCTCTGGACTCCCAAGCCTTCCTGCTGTCTTGCTAAGTAGGTAGTTGATGGTTCAACATCTCCTTAATGCCTGTGCAGTTCCCGCAGCGATGAAACTGCAATTTCTAATGAGCAAAGTCATTTTAAATTGAAGGAGGCATGTGATACCGATACTGCTTGCTGTTTATCTGCAATGGATGTCCTAATAGATATCACTTTTTTTTTTTTTTTGCATTATTGTCAAATTAGATTTGGAGTTTTTAATTCCCATTTTGTTCTGTTACAGGCTTTCAGTTACAAATATTAATGGCTGTAAGTGTCCTGACTTTATCAGACAGCGATTCTGTTTTTAGGAAGGAGAGACCTGGCACCCTCCAGCTGCCAAGCACAATTTACAATATTTCACCTCATTCCTTTACCTTCCCTCAATATCCTGGGCATTGCTGATAAAGATTTGGCTTACAATGTGGGCATAATTTTATTATTTTTTTTCTAATAAAAAATTACCAAGGTCCTAGGAAAGACTTAAAGAGAGTTTTAATTTACCTGCTATTATTATTATTATTATCATCTTCCCTTTCAACCCACACCTATTCCTGAAACAGCCTACATCCCAAAGAGCAGGGGATGAAAGAAGACAGCTTACCTATGAAACTGTCTGATTTTTATTGCCACTGAGTGATGCTCATTCAGGGGAGGTATATGTCCTCAGGCATCTTATCTGATGATCTCTGTATCTTTGATCAGCACCTGAAAACCCTCACCCACATCAAAAGACTCTACTGGACCTCTGGGACCAGAAAATACTGCACAGAATCATCCGGCAATTTTCCTAGTGTTTACTTCAGAGAAGAAATAGGAGTCATATTGTTGAGAGAGATTTGGTTTCAACTGTTCACTAGATCAAGATGTCGATCACTGATGTGCAGCCATTACCAACAGAATCTAGAATTGGTCCGTAAAATCGGGCCATAAAAATGTTCTTCTTCTTCAGCTTTAATAAACTTATTTTCTCCGTAAGTAAGATGACTCAGCAGAGCCCAATATATGTAGCCCTCTATTATAGAGTAGGTCTTCAGAGGAACTAATGAATGAGCCACAGCCCTTCATTCTGATGTGTCAGCCATGGCCCCCTGGAGTTCCCACGTGGGTTCAACAACTGAACTCGAAATGGGGCAGCAGCAGTTTAGTTTTAGTACAAGAGGGTTAAACAAAGTCACATCCACTGGGTACCATGGTCATCGCACGTTACAATAAGAGACCTGCACTGAGGCCAGTGGAGGGAAAAGGAACTGGTGGAGACAGTGCCATTGATTTTTAATTTGGTGTCTTCGATCTGACACTCAGATGACTGGCTTCTCTCCCCATTGTAGGTAAGTGCTGAATGTATCAAACCATGTGGAAAAACAAAGGAGAGTCTGGTAAGCATTTACTTGACAGGACCTTCTCCAGCTAAATTAGAAATGTCTGCTAGAACATGATGGCATGCCTCAACTATATTTGAATATCTTCTTTTAAAGCCTAGTCTATCAAAACAAAACAAAACAAAACAAAACATGAGTTGCCTGAAAGCCTCTCTGGGAAGGTTTTTGTTTTGCTTTGAAAATAAGTGGGAGAAATTGATCCCAAGTCAGGTTAAAAGAGGGCTTCAGTAAGGAATCAAGTGGCTTTTTGGGGGTGAATTATGAAGTAATGAATATTCCTCAATGATGGAGTCAAAGAACTTGTGAAGAATTTAGCCAAGGAAGTGACAAAGAATGACTGCATTTGTGGGACTAGTTCTGATAGACATATCTTGATTAAAAAAAAAAAAGAGCTAGAAAGAAACAACCCAAATGGCCAGCAATGGATAAGCAAACTATGTCCATGCAAGGGAATATTATTCAGCTATGAAAAAGAATGAAGTACTAATGCAATGTGGATGAACTTCAAAAACATGATGAGAAGTGAAAGAAGTCAGACAGAAAGCATCACATACTGCATTTATATGCAATACTATGAATAGACAAATCCGTGGAGCCAGAAGACAGACTGGTGGTTTTTGGGGGGCTGAAGGGTTAGATATGGGGGGAAATTGCTTATTGGGAATAAAATTTCCTTTTGGGGAAATGAAAATGTTTGGGGACTAAATAGAGGGGTGAATGTACGACATTGTGCATTTTGCTAAAACGCCACTGAATGTATGACTTTAAAGTGGTTAATTTTATGTTATATGATTTTTCATCTCAACAACAACAAAATAAATAGGAGAGAATATTCCCACCTTATTATTAACCCCTTTAGAGGCAGGGCAGGAGCAGGTGTGTTTCCTGGGTTCATTGCTGGAGGGTCAGTCGCACCACAGACCAGGGGAGAATGTTTGGTCTGCGGTGTGATGGACTTTGTCAGCCCACCTCAGACCCCCAATTCTGAGTGGAGCTGCTGGGCCCCATGGCAGTTCCTGTCCACCCTTTGCCTTGAGCAGCTCTCAACATGGCCTCCACTAATTTGTTTGTGAACCCCGGAATCATATACCTCCAAAAGCGACCGACAGAGGTGGGGCTGACGGTTGGAGGAAAAGAAATGTGAAGCTGCCAGAGGATGGTGACTAAGAATAACCCATCCACACACTCTCATGTACCACTGATGAGGGTGTGACTTCACTCACTCATTCTAGGAAGCAATGTGGTGATGTGTTTCCAAAGCCGTTTAAATGATCACAGCTTTTGACCTAGCTATTGCACCTCTATAAGTTTATTCTTAGAAAATAGAAAATTAATTAGGCAAAGAATCAGCTATATGAAGGATCAGTTCAGTGTTATTTATAATGACAAAGAACTGAGACAGTCTAAAGCCCAAGAAAGGGGAATTATTGTATACTCATGCAATGTAACACTGCTTTAGTTGTCTAACAAGAGTCATTTTTCATCTCTCACGGTTTCTGTGGTCAGGGCTTCAGACAGGACCAAGTAGAGTTGGCTTACGTCTGCTGCATGATGTCTGGGGCCTCGGCTGGAGAATTTAAAGGCTGGAATCATCTGAGGGTTTGTTTGCTCACTTATTGGCAGATGCTGGTAATTAGCTAGAGGCCCAACTAGGTATCAGTTGGAGCATCCTCATGTGGTCTTTCCAAGGAGTGTGAATGTCCTCCCAATATGGCGGCTTGGTTCCAAGGTTGAAAAGGAAGAAAGAGAGCCAGGCCGTGGCCATACTGCCTTTTATGACCTAACCTCAGAGGTCACACAGCATCGTCTGTACCACATTCTGTTGACTGAGGCAGTTATGAAAGTCTGGCCGGGTTCAAAGGGAGAAAACGAAGACTGCACCTCTTGATGGGGGCATGTCAAGGTGACATTGTAGAAAGAGCGTGTGGGATGCTGGTGCAGGCATCTTTGGAAAATACGATGTGACTATACCTCATCATATCCTAAAAGAATATCTAATGGCACAAGAAAATGTTCATGATGCAAAGTAAAAAAAAATCAGATTATAAAATAGCACATACAGTTTAATCCCAGTTTGGAGGGAAAAGGTATAGATGCAAAATATTAACAATGGCTATCTCTAGGGATAATTTAGAAAATCTAATAAATGTTATTTTCAAAGGAATGAGTCACTGTGCCTTGTCCTATTTCAGAACGTTTACTTTAGGGTGTTGTGGACCCCGCTCTCCTCCTCCCCCCACCTCTGTCTCAGAGAATGCTGGGCCTTCCTTATGCGGAAGGCCAGTCCCACAGCTGGCACCCCTGAGTCCCTTCTTGCTCTCATTTGAGGAAGTTTGTTCGACTGCTCACCATACCTGTCTCCTCTGTCTTCGGCCTCATCTTCATTACTGCATCTTCCCTCTCCACACACAAGTATTCTCAGACTTTAAAATACCTCAAGAACTATTACACTCTCTCTGTTCTGGAAAGAACCAACAAAACTGGCCTTCCCTATTTTCTCACTGCCAATTCTTTTCTCAGCTCTGCAAAATATGCCTCACCGCTCAATTTAAACTGTCCCAGAAAAGGTCACCAGTAGGTGCCTGATGGACAAATCCAGTGGAACGAGAAGTTCCAAATTGGGGAACTGTTGGGTGGGCTCTGTTCTATGAACAGGTTTCTCTTGACTTCATAATGTTTTCAAAATTTTCAATTGATGCCAACATTTAAAAATTGGGGAAACCCACATAAAAATGCAGAATTCCAGCTTCTCTTTCAAAACCGGAAGATCTAGCAATATCGGCCCCACCTTCTTGCGTGGCAAGAGTCTCTTGCGTTGTGGGGTAGGCACCTATGAGGGAGGACACGGGCTCTCCAGAGTCCCTCGGCCTCCACCTGGCCTGTCACCCATTGCCTTCGGCCTGTAGGTATTTGCAATTGAGATGCTTACTTGGAAAGGTCTATGGTGCTGAGGTTGAGAGTAAAGTTGGATCTTAGTTTGAGTTCCTCCAAAAGCAGACTCTCAGACTAGGATTTGGGAGCAGGTAGTGTATTTAAAAGGTGATTTAAAAAGTCCAGGTAAGGGAGGGGGCTGTTAGTCAGGAAAAGGTGAACGCCAACACAGGTGGGTTAATGAGCAAGATGCTGGGCCGGGTACCTGGAGCTCCTTCCCCCTGGGGATGCTCTGAGGCGAGGAAGCTGGGGTATTTACCCACCAGCCCCTGTCCCTCGTAGCATCCCCTCCTGGGGGCGTTAACTGCGTGTCCCTTCAGATGTCCTATTCACATGCCCCTGGCTCCTGCAGCCAGAGAAGGCCCTGGGTAGGAAGCAGTGGGTAGGTGTAGACGCTGCAGGTGATCTCCAGGTGCTCAGTGGGTGGGGTGCTGGCAGTGGCTGCTGAAAGCTGATCTCATCTCATTTCCCCACAGCGCCTGGCGCCAAGTTAGCGCTTCATACGTGTCGACGGTTGGATGCTCCTCTTGTCCTCTCCCTCATCCTGATGACTTCTGTGGGAAATAAGATGAATTTAAATGGGTAATTGCATAACCCCAATTTATTTAATTCTGCGTGCGTGTGTGTGTGTTGGGGTGGGAGCATTTTCTGAAAGCATCTGTTCTCTGCCCGTGGGCAGCTCAGGGCTTCCTTTGTGAGCACTCCCCTTGTCCCTTCCCTGCTTCCGGCCGTGGAGCCTTAGATTGAACAGTCAGGAAAATCTATTTTTGCTCTGGACACCTCTGGGTGTTCTCCTGTGTGGCCCTGGTCCAAGTCCGGGTTACCATGGAGCCGGTCCCCAGCAGCACGTGGCCCCAGGGCGAGGCGTGAGTGAAGAAGTCAAGTTTAAGGGCTGGAGCAGCGTCTCCTCTTGGGTGGTTGGTGTCAGCGAGGTTTTAAAGGGGTAGCACAGGTATCCGGTGATGTTGGACGCCCCCTCCTTGCCCCCACCACCTGTACCCACGGCTTATATGTGATCAGTCTCCCCAGGCAGTTTTGCAGGCCGCCTTTCTTTCTCTCTTGCAAAAGGGACACCGAATGTTGAGGAATATGGTAGTAAACAGGCAGCCGGACAGTGGGGAGCCCGGGGCAGCAAACGCAGAGCGGTCGCTCGGGTTCATGATCAAAGTGGACGATGCCCTGACTTCCGGGCGACCCTTCCTGTTGCTCGGGCAGTCACCTTGGAAAGGCCAGATGGGGAGGATTTCTAGGGGACGGACATGACTCTCGTGGGGGTCAACGAGTATTTTGCCCAGTGAGACACCCCTGCTGCAGGTGTGGGCGTGGAGTGGAGTGGGGGGGTCCATTCCTGCAGCCCCCTTCCCCACACCGTGGGGCGCACCCCCATTTCTGCATCTTTGGACTTTCATCCAGAGCAGAGCCAGGCCCAGGGGAACTGGCTCATGACACCCGCACTCTCACCAACTGCCTAAAACCAACTGCATTGTTTGTGGTGAGACTATAATTGCCGAGAGGATTAAGAGGAGGGCTACTTACTTGGCAAATAAAATTAAGAAAGAAAGCTAGATACCTTGATAAGTATACGGAACCCAGGCAAAAAGAAGCCGCTGGGGTGACTGTCCAAACTGCTGGACCCTGGGGACAGAGCCCAGGCCCCCTCCACTTCCTCTCCACCCCCTGCTCCCCCACCCTCAGTAAGGCTCCCAGGGAAAGCCTCTCCTTCAGGGGGACATGCTTTTCCAAGTCACCTTGGTTCCATAATCAATGCATGTACACCCCTCCCTCTGCCTCCCTGGAAAACCCTTATTTCCTGGAAAAACAATTAGGACACAGAGAAAACTATTCAATACTTTTAACTGGGATGGAGACGCCAGCTTTTCCACCCGCTGCCAAGCTGACTTATCTACTCAGAGGCGTCCCTGGGAGATGGGAAAAGCCATGCTCCAGGTTTGGGTGGCGGCCTCGTCACGGGCTGGCTCCGGAGCTTTGGGAGAGGCCCCGGAAGCTCCTCCGGAGCCACATCTGCGCACTGGGGGTGAGGTCACCTGCCCTACCTCACCTGGAGGCTCAAGCGGGGTCATGCCCTCCAGAGCCAGGCCGGCCTCTCCCGCTGCACCGCGGGAGTTTCCCGCCACGAAGAGGGCAGACTTTCCAGGAAATTCGCAAAAGAAACCGCGGTGGTGCCAGGCCCTAGCGTGACTGAAACTGGACCGTGGCAGCTCCAGGGACCTCAGCGCGTGGATGCGCAGATCTTCACGGTACATTCAACGATGCTTATAACGCTCATGCGAACACGGCTAACAGCGTTTAGCCGGCATTGACTGTATGCTGAGCTCGCGCTCAGGCCTTTACACACCCATCACTTCGTTCGTTCATCGGCTGCTCACTGCCGCCACGGGAGGCCGTTTCGCCTTTGTCTGAGCCCCAGCCACCTGATGATGTCCCGGAATTTCCAGCGTAGACAAACCTGTGGCTGGCCCGTGCTCTAACCCACCTGCGCTCTGCTTGGGGCTCTAACCCACCTGCGCTCTGAAAGCTGCAGTGCGGCTGCTGTCTGGCTGGATTATTTCTTAGCTCAAATTTCTGAGAGCAGCAACATCCACCTCTGCGGGGACTGTGATACTTATGCAATTTTACAGATGCCCTTTAAGAAAGGAAAAACAAAACGTGTGAACATAAATCTAGGTTCAGCGGCCTGGAGGAGGCCGGGACAGGTAGGGACTCTGCAACTCTGTGTTTTTGTTTCAAAGGGAGTCAGCCGTTTTTACTGGCTAACAATGTTTCTTTTGGTGCTTGGGGTGGAGGGTGACTTTCCATGGTACTAAACCTGGCCATTAAAAGTTGGTGCCTTGAGCAAGTCCCTTCTCCATGATGATCTTCTCAATCCTGCAGGGAAACCTGGTGACCTCAGGGTGAACTTGGCCACTTCTCCGTCTCGTGTGTCCCTCTCTTCTTTATCCCAAAGCTGGACTTGGCAGAAGAAAACTCCCCTGGGTCGCTGGGCCAGGTGCCAGGCTCCCTGAAGCTCTGCAGGAAATAGCGGGCAGCGGGTGGGAAAGGGGAGCAGGCAAGAGTGGCCACAGTCAGCTTCCTACAGCAAACCTACCCGGCCACCTCCTGGCTTAGAAGCCATCAGTGACTCAGAATCACACTCAGGCTTCTTGCCCAGGTTGATGAGGCCCATGGGATCCGCCCGCCTCTCTAACTTAAACCCTCTCGTGCCAACTCTCCTTTCGGCCCTGTGCTCTCATCATCACCTGTCACATCTTCACAGGAGTGCTTTGTGTCCCCAGGAGTGCTTGCCACCTCCCACTCTTGGCCTGCGTCGAGGAGTGCCCCGTTCATCCTCCTCAGTTGGAGAATACATTTAACCATTCAGGCTCCTGTCGCTTGTAAACTTTTCAGTGTTACAAACAATCGCACATGAAACATCCCAATGCATGCAACTTGATCTCATGGTCAGAAGTGGAACTGCTAGGCGAGAAGGGGATTCTTGTATTCAATTTTGATACAATGGTGATAAAATGCCCCGCACAAAATTGTCATCACTTGGAGGTTGTACCGATTTTTCTTCCTTTACTCATCCTCCCAGAAAGAGCAGCAGCAGCCCCAGGCAAGGACTGGTGTGCAGCAGTGTCCCCGAAGCCGTACCCGCTGCCACACATGCCCTTGGATGGGACCCTGGAGGCCTGTTTCCGGGCTGGTCTCATCCCTCCCAGGTAAGGGGTTTGTAGCGCTGTCTCACAGCTGGCTGTCTGCCCCCACTTCCTTCCTCCTCCATCCGTCACTCTCGGGTTGGGGTTGTCTCTCTAGGCTTCCTTTAACCTCAACTTTGTGAACGCCAGCAGGAAAAGTCTACCTTTTTGGGCAGGTGGAGAGCATATCTCACCATTTTCCGGAAGGGAGGTGGGCTTTTCCATATTTTCGTGTTCTGTACACCGGTGTTTCAAACTTGCGTGGTCTCGAGAAGCCTGCTGAACACTTGTGAAAAATGCAAGTCCCTCCCCTCCAGAGACTCCCAGGAGCTGGGAGATGATGGGGCTCCAGAGTCTGTGATTTTTCACGGTGTCCCAGGTAATGCGCGTGATCAGGCAGGTTTAGAAAATGATTCCATAGGTCACTTTTTTATGACACACTAGAATGGTTCAGGGCGTTCTGCACCAGGATCCCCATTGCCATCGAGTCTCACATTTCTTAAACACTCGACTGAGCTGCTTGAATGGCAGGCAATGAGTGTGGTGCCATGCTCACATCACTCCATTGTGTCGCTGAGTGCAATCATCCCTAAGTGACCGCTGAGGAAACCAAGGCTCTGAGTGGTTAGCTGGCTCGACCAGGATCCCCGGATGGAAAGTGGGGGAGTCCAGATTCGAATGCAGGGCTTCCGGGTCCAAATCCTGGGGCTTCTCTAAAGCCACCACATGGACTCCTGTCATTGCACCACTGCCACGAACCCTTGCTACTCCAAGGGCGTCTGGCAAACCCACAACACCAGCACCCCCTGGGAGCTTGTCAGGAATGCAGAATCCCGAGCATGCTCTGGAGCTTTTTGAATCACAATCTGCATTTTAACAAAATCGCCAGGTGATTGAGTCTTCTCACCCCCACTTTGGTTTTATTGAGATAGAATCAACATATCACGTCGTGTAAGTCGAAAGCGCACACTGGAGTGCTTCGCCATACATACGTATCACGAAATGTTTACCGCAATGAGGTCGGTGAACACGGCTTTCGCCTCACATACTTACCATTTTGTGATTGTTGTTTCCGTGAAACTATTAAAGCTCTACTCCCAGAGCAGTTTTAAAGGTTACAATACAGTCCTGTTGACCACGGTCACCACGCAGTAGTCACCTTATAGCTGGAAGTTTGCACTGACCAACATTGCCCATTTCCCCCACTGCACAGCCCCTGGCAACCACCACTCTACTCCCTGGTCCTATGCATTCGCCTTTTTTAGATTTCACGTGTAACTGAGAGCATTCGGTATTTGTCTTTCTGTATCTGATTTATTTCATTTAGCATCATGCCCTCAAGGTCCATTCCCATGGTCACAAATGGCAGAATTGCCTTCTTTTTCTTGGCTGTGTAATATTCCATCATATGTATGTATCTCTATTGCTTTATTCATTTATCCATCAATGGACACTTAGGTTGTTTCCATGTATTTTCTATTGCAAATCATGCTGCTATGAACGTGGGGGTGCAGATATCTAGAAATCAGGACAGTGACTTCATTTCCTTTGGTATACATACCCACAAGGGGAGCACCAGGTGATTCTTAATCACATTGAAGTTCAAGAAGTGTTCAGGATGCTGTGGTTTGAGTAGAGGTCACATGAGACAGAGAGAAAGAAAGGGAGGAAGGAACTGGGAGGGAAGAGAGAGATGCATACGCGAGGTACCTTGGAAAGGTCTAATCACTTAAAGGCATTACGCCCCTCCTCAGGTACCATCACTTCTACTTTCAATTTTACTCTGGTGGAGAACTGTTCCCAACTTAAGGCTCTCTGACCCTTTTAACTATCGAAAGTGTTTTTGGGGAGGACTGCTTATCTTCTACCCAAAACAAGTCAGCCAGCTGACTGTGCCAAGGGAAGCATTGCCAGGGAATAGGTGAGTGGGTCATTCACGTCGGGACACAGGGAAGCAAATGCTTCTTTCTCCAGTGAAGTGGCTGGATCTCTGGAATGAGAAGTCCCCAAAGGGACATTTTTCTGCACTTTTTAAACCAAAGTTCTAATTTATTATGTTTTTTTTGAGTGCCTGGAGCATATGAGAGTTTATTCAGTATCACATAACCTTTCCATCTCTTCTAACTTTTGGGCTTTTCTCTAAAATGAACTCGAAAGCTGGCAGACAGAAATTAAATTACTGTAAAAAAAAAAAAAAAAGTAAGGGTTGGCCTTTGAGTCAATAGCATCACCTGCTGGTCATATTTGGGTACTGCATTTACTTCCCCCCCACCCCAATTTAGTAAAATTACAAAATACATCTGGGGATTCCTGATAAAATAAGGAAGAATAAAGATATCCCTGCCACACTGTAACAGAGAGAAACAACAAAGATAATCAATGAGAAAGGGGTGCTATCTTTCAGGAAATAAGTTAACACCTGGTATCTCCAAAAACAACATTTAAAGAGAGTCTGACATGAGCAGTGAAAATGAACCAGATTGGGGAGGATGTTGAGAGCAGGTGCACATTTCAGTGAATGATAATGAAATTACTAACTATCAAAGCCTGCGGGCTGCAGAAGGGAGATTCACATCCCGAAAAGCTTACAATTGAAAGGAAGAAGAGTTCAAAGTTAATGATCTAAGCACCTAGCTTTAAAAGTTACAAAAAGGGTGCAACAAAGAAAGTGGAAATAAGAAAATAATAAAGCTAAGGGCAGAAAGTATTAAAACAGAAAGTAAACACATAATAGGACAGGGTAAGGAAAGCCAAAGACGTCTCTCTCTCTCTCTCTCTTTTTTTTTTTTTAACAACTGATAAGCCTCTGGCGATATTGATCAAGAAAGAAAGAGAAAAGGTCCAAATAAGAATAAAAGAAGAGCCAGAACTACAATGCTACTAAGATAAAGCAGTTCAAGGTCAAAGCTCACTCTTTGTTCTCAAAGGCCTCTAGCAGACCAGGGCTGCTGTGTCCTGTCACCAACCTGGTGCATTTACTTAGTCCTCAGGATTCCTCAGGCCTGGCTTCTAAAGAGATGATTGAAATTCCACTTTGATCTGACTCTTTTACATTTTCCCTTCGTGGACCTCATTGATTTTCATAAAGTTAACCGATGTTTCCTCCTTTTGATAAATTATGATAAAAGCCAACATTTACTAAAAGCTTATTATGTGCCAATTACTGTACGATATAATTCCCAAAATGAGTTCCCAAGATTATCATCCTCATCGTCCCCATGTTACAGGTAAGGAAACTGGGGCTTGGGGCCTAGAGGACCAGGCCTCCCGTTGTACCAACAGAATGAGGTAGTGGCTGGATCTGGACCAAGCAGTGGGCATTTGGAGCCTCTCCCAGGCACAGAGCAAGCTGACAACGGAGCCAGGACAGACCCTAGACCTTTTAACAAAAAGTCCCAGTGATGCCAACATCATGGCCTGTGCTAAAAAGGCAAATCTATATGCTGTTTATTTTTTTCTCGCCCTTTCCAGAATGAGGAAGATGGGCTTTGTGACTCATGATGAATCCACGGATGCAACATGGACTTGGATGTAGGCTCCGACGTGACCTTGGCTACCTGTGGCCAGGTCCCCAAGGCCTTGGGTGCCAAGTGGCCTATAACTCAGGTCTCCCTCTCCTGCCTGTCTAGGAAATGCCTTTTTAACCAGGTTTTAGCCACTGTTACTGGGCCATGACGTGTTACCTTTTGGGGCTTCAGGTAAATAAATACCTGCTGCACCTTACAGAGAACTGTGGTTCTGCAAATGCCATTTTGTGGGAATGAGTTGCTAACCAAAGCACCTGGGTTCAATGTGTGATTTCTTTAAGCGCCATGATTCCCGTGTCACGTTAAATTAGGATCCACCAGCTATGGCCCTCGTGCCAAATCTGGCCTGTCGCTTGTTTTTCCATGGCCAATAAGTTAAGAAAAAAAAAATGGTTTTTCCATTTTTAAATGGTTGGGGAGAAAAGCAAATGGAAAGTATTATTCTGTGACGTGTGAACAGTGTGTGAAATGGAAATTTCAGTGTCCACGAGGGAAATTTTATCAGCTCACAGCCACCCTCATTCGACTCTCGTCTGTGATAGCATCTGGTCAACGGCCAAACTGAGCAGTCGAGACACAGACCACACACAGAGCCTGTGAGCCTGAACTATCTACAGGAAAAGTTTGCTAACCCCGGCATTAAGTTATCATTATAGAATTTATCATTATGGATTTAGAGACTTCTAGGAAGGAAAACAAGCAAAAGAAAACATTATTTTTGAAATAAATTCTCTTTTTTTTTCCTAGTGGAGGGAAAACCAATCATTGTGAGACCCTCTACAATACACAGGCAGCTACTGGGGTTTGATCCCCGGAGCTGCTCTGCTCTCAGACATTTGGGGTGAAGGTTCTGCTTCCAGCCTGGATTTCTGGTTCCAATCAGGGTGCGTGAATGTCCTGTTACACAGTTGAAGGTATTGATATTGTACAGGAAGAAAGATTAACTTTTTCCTCTGCTCTCTTAGGTTCTCCCCTGGAGTCCCATAAATTAGGCTAAGGACAGATTCACAAGAGAAAAACA
This sequence comes from Macroglossus sobrinus, assembly GCA_004027375.1. NCBI lineage: Eukaryota > Metazoa > Chordata > Mammalia > Chiroptera > Pteropodidae > Macroglossus > Macroglossus sobrinus. Next base: position 348,922 of record PVKZ01001218.1, on the reverse strand, counting down.
GTTTATTAATATGTACCTCACGTATACACACAGGAACGCTCAGTGACAAGTAACTCAAAGGAATGGTTAGAACTTGGGCCCAGGGAGCATCTTAGGAGAGAAAGAATAATTTTGTAGAGAGACGGCATGAAGAAAGGACAGGACTGTGAGCTTCTAGGCGCAGCAAATTGTGGGAAGGCAAACATATGTGGAAACCAACAGCGCAAAAGGGCCGGTTGGTTTGTGACGCATATTCCTCTGGTCCTGTCTCCAGGTTGACAAGGGTCTAGAGTTGTCTCCTGTCTTTTCTGGTAGAGAGGGAAGGGGGACACCTTTATAAATTTATGTCCTGCATTTAGGCAGATAGGAGGAATATAGAGAATATTTCTTGCATCTGCTTCTTCTCAATTATCTTCAACCCAAGATAATCCTTATGCCAAAGCGATGTATTTTAGGGTGGGAGATTCTGCTACCCTTTACTATAAAGATGAAGTTGGGATGCTATGAGCTGGGAAGATGGTTAGGGCATTCAGTCACCCAAGAAGCAAGAAGCTCTCCCCACAAGGTCACTGAGAGAGACCTATACACAGGACAAAGCCTCAAACATGGGAGCAAAGTGACACTTCAGAACTAAATAAAATTTAAGAGACCCCGAATCTCCAAAACTATCTTGAAAAAACAACAAAGTAAAAAGACTCCCATTTTCTGATTTCAAAGTCCACTACAAAGCTACAGTAATTAAGACAATGCAGTTTGGGCATAAGAATAGGCATATAGATCCATGGAATAGAATTAAGAATCTAGAAATAAACTCTCACTTATGGCCAATTGATTTTTGAAAAGAGTGCCAAGACCATCCCATGAGGGAGAGAGTCACCTTTTCAACAAATGGTGCTGGGACAACTGGATATCCACGAGCAAAAGAATACATTTAGATCTCTAATTTACACCAAAACACAGAATTTAATTAAAAATGGACCAACGACTTCAGTGTAAGAGCCCAAACTATACAGTCCCAGAGGAAAACATACAAATGGGGGAATGACTGCTAATGGAGATGAGGTTTCTTTTGTGGGCAATGAAAGTGTTCTAGAATCGATTGTGGTGATGGTTATACAACTTTGTAATTATACTAAACACTCAGAGGACTCTGTACTTTACATGGTCGGATTTTATGGTATGCAAATTCTGTCTCAATACCACTTTAAAAAGACAATAGGGCAGGGCTGGGACAAACGTGGGCCTGAAGGGCTGGGATCAGCCTGGTGCTTTTCTGTGTGAGGTGTGGCAGCTAGGGGAGCGGGAGAAGCTTCTGTAGGGTAGGAATCTGAGGATGCAGATCATGCCAAGGCCAGTGTCTCTACTGGGCATTCTGCCAGCTTTTCTTCTCCTTTCCTCTTTCCCAACTCCAGGGCAGATAGCATGGAAGGTAGAAGGGGTAAGGAGATGACTTGCCAGAAATAATTGTGTCCAAACAATCCTATGACAGAAATCTTAGCCAGTTCCCATTTCAAGAATGCATAGGCTCCACAGGCCCTCGAAATTGAGAATGCTTCACAGCTGTGTCATATGATAATTAGGCTGCAATTTCCCAAAGGGTGAGTGGAGGTCAGAGGAAGAGAGATTGAGCAAATATTCAACAAATATTTATTGAGCACCTACTGTGTTCCAGAGCCTGTTGTACGCACTGGAGGTGAGACATAGAGGTATTCTCAGTTGGGTTCCCCAGAGGCTGTGATAAGAATGTTAAGTGCAAATTGTTTACTTGGGAGGTGATCTCAGAAAGCTCTGATACGTAAGGGGAAATAAGGCAGGAGAGGGAAGGAAGAAATTATAGGATGCTTTGTTGATGTTACAATTACAGGCAACTAGGTGCAATTTTGCTGGGGAATTCTGGGAGCCAAGTATATATTCTGGGAGCCAAGTTTTCCCATCTGAGGGTGAGGGAGCTGGGATACTTTTATATCCCATCAGTCCTTGGTAGAGGGCTGCTCGAGAGTGGGTGGGGATAGGTGTTAACGCCCTAGTGCTTCCATCTCTGGCCCCAGTGTGCCCCTGCGGCCAGAGGAGGCCCTTGAGTGAAGGTCACCAGTGCTTGCAGCGGAGCACCCAGTGGACACGCCTGGAATGCTGAGTGCCAGAGGGGCGTGGGCGAGGCACTGACTGTATCTCCTGCAAGCATCTCTTGCATACTTTACATGTTAGGCAGCAATGCGGGGAGATAAAAGGTAAACCAGCAAAAACGATAATGAACAAGATAATTTGGGGGAACAAAATATAGGGTACTTTCTTAGGAATGGATGGTGGGGGCCTTATTTAGTTAAAATGGGGAGTCAAGAATGTCTTCTTTGAGGTTTGAGCTAAAACTGAGTGACAGGAAGGGAGATGGAGAGTGGGCAAAGCATGCCAGGCAAAGCGAACATAGAGTGCGAAGTCTCTAAGGTACGAGGTCACTGTGTCTGGAAGTGTAGTGGAGACACACAGGGTTCGGGGATGCAGGCAGTAAAGAAAAGGAAGATTCAAAGATGATTGTTTTAGGTTCAAGTTATTATGTGGATGGTGGTGCTTCATCTACTTAGATGAGGCATACAGGGATAAGAAACGGGGCGAAGGATGGAGTCAATATTTCTACTTCATTTGTGTTAAATTTGAGATGTCTATTACACATCCAAAAGGATGTCAGCAGGCTATTTAGCTGAAGGGGACATGAGATCAAGAGAGGTTTTCTTCTGTTTGAAAGAAATATTAGAGGATATTTCTATCTGATGAAAAGGTTCCAGTAGAGAGGAAGAAATTGATGATTCAGAAAAAAAGAGGGTAATTACAGTGGTAATTCATGGAAAAGAGGGACTGGTACCCAAGATACAGATGGAGGTCTTGTTTTCAATGGGAGCGAGCACACTTCATACTTCATCTGTTACAAACAGGAAAGAAGACAGAGTATGCACCAATGCCTTAGATGGAAAGATTTGGAAATGGAAAATATGAGGGAGCTGCAACTATCTCAATGATGGATGAGGCAAAGCTTTGAGCTGTGTAGGATGGATGGGGTAGAAAGGGAGAAAACCATTGTGTTCCTCCAGCCACTGTCAGCCGCTCGGTGCAAATATGGAGTCAGTGATTTGAGTTTCACAAGGGTTGGGGTTTTGACAGATGCTTACATAGGAAGAAGAGAAATCGAAGGAGATAAGGGTATTGCAAGGAAATAATTATGATGGTAAGCCAGGGAATCAATGCTGCGTTGTGGAGTCTGAGAGTTACACGGGCTGATACATTGAGCACTCAGAGCTCAAAGGTACAAGTGCTGGAGAGAGTTAAGCCATTTTTACCCTTATTGCAAGAGAAGTGAGAAAATGAGGACCGTGCTCGGTAATGACGTGGAAAGAGTCAAAGGATCTGTTGTTAGAGACCGCAAATTTTCTGAGTGCCTCACAGGACCTCTGGGGGGAATTCCTGGTCAGGTGCCCATTCTGTGGTACTGACAATGATTCACGTGGAATCAAATCCTTCAAGTACCATTTTCAGGTTACCAGGGGGCTCTCCTCAGCCCTCCCCTACCTGTGAAGGTGAGATCTGCCAGTGGCTCTTCAAGCGAGCACATATTTCACATCTGGGTCTCCAAGTGAGTCCTGTTCTGGGTTCTCCGGGCCTAATAGGGTGGTGTCCTATGCAGCCATACCCTGATTTACTGCGCTTTGTTGTATTGTACTTCACAGATTATTATTATTATTTTTTAATTGAAGGCAAGGCCCTCCACCAGTGAAAGGACGATGATGACTCGCTTTGTTGTGCTACTCATGCTGCGGTGATCGGGAGCAGCATTTCCGAGGCACACCGGTGTCGTGGACATGAGGACCTTGAGAGAGCCAGTCATTACATTTTCCAGACAGAAGTAGATGTTTATGTGACCTTCTAAGTGCATGTGCTTCCAGTAGACAAAAAGGCTCACTAAACTGTATATTGGTTTAAGACAGAGATTTCAACTTAGCACTATATATGTAGCATGTGTTTGGTGTCTATTTGGGCTGTGGTGTGTGTGTGTGTGTGTGTGTGTGTGTGTGTGTGTGTGTGTGTGACTCCGGATTGTGTCCCTCCACACGTGACAATTTAGGAGCTTTGTTTTCTAGCTTGATCACCTAGTCTTTGGAGGCTATAAACAGATGCCTCTGTTTACATTCGAATTAAATTCCTTCTAATAACACAGCAGTAGATAGTAGGTGAGGTGGCTTTTATATACCCCTGGGCAAGACTCTTAAAGCATTTTCTTCTCTCATATGAAAGCACATTGCAATAGATTTTTATGGATTTCAATAATAAAAGATTGGCTAGATCAACTTCTGCATATAGGGATGACAAAATTAAATCTGTCAACTGGTGCTTTAATAATGATGCATGCGACAATTTAAACCTCCATAATTCACTATGAACTGTTGGGAGCTAGCTAGTTTTTAAACTGGCCACAAGAGGGTGTTGTAGGACCACATACTTGCCCTAATCGTCCTCTCCCTGCCACCCCTTTCAATTCCTCCTTATTAGTTATCTACCATTTCTTGGGTACCCTACCTTGTTTCATTTCAACCATCTTGGTGTACCAACTAGTTGCTAGTTGTTCCCGTAGTCCAATCTGAATACTAGGCTAAGGTTTCCTGAGTTTTTAACAAGTCAATGGCAATAACGCACTCAGAGTGGACATTTGTGACCGGTGAGTGAATGGGTCTTTTTCCTGCTTCAAAGTATTAATTAAACCTCTCTCCAAATTCTTGGTGATGTCTCCCCCACAGAATTTGCCATGGTTGACATGGACTAAAGTACCTCCTGATTCTTTCTGCTCTCCTCACCATACATTGTTCCCAGCCCAGTGGATGGAGAAGGTGGAGCCTGGGGTCCTGATAAGAATGAATGAAGGACACATGGAGGCAAACCTGGGGGATTACAGCCAGTCTTCTGCACCCTTCTGTAGATCCAGAGGCCCTTCAAAACTGCAGGCTAGTGCACAGCGCTGTAGCTGAAGCCCAGTATAGAGACTCGGATCACTTAGATTTCCTATAGATTTCTGGCTTTGAACTTTAGTCCCCTTTTGTGCCTTGAACGAAAGATGCCTATCTCTATGTAATTGCTTTTTGCATGAAGAAAAGTCTGGATGTTGTTCACCAGTTTGAGATGAAGGCATCGCCGTGATCCAGATCCAGATCACACCCGCAGTTCCCTGGGAAAACAGCTACGGACCATGGCAGACCTACTGCTCGCTCTTCCTGCCAGATGGATGAGCTGACAGGTGAGCCACCTGACCCACTGGCTCCCTCACAGCCAACGCTGAGTTTAAATTATCGTTTAACTTCTCCATATAGGTCAGAGAATCCCCACAGGCCACATGTCACCTAATACAGTACGGCCCAGATCAGGACCAGCTGGACAGTAGGGTATGCCCTTCTCGACCAGCACTGATTCCACTCTGCTGCCGTTCCTCCCATTTCTGACCTTTCTTTTCCTAAGCTGCCGTTATCCAGATGAAAAGGGAGTTAAATGTCCACATAGCCACACGAAAGGAGCTGTCACACAGGGGGCCCTAGGCAGAGTTTTGTTCCTGCTTCTCTAGCTTATTTGGCCCCTTGGCCCCAGACAAGCACCTGGCTGTCACCTGTCAAGTGAGGGCAGCTGGTTGCAGCCCACAAGTGAGGGTTCCCTTGGTTTTCGTTACAGCAAGGCCATGCTCCCTTGCTTCCTTCCCACATGGAATTCTGGTTTGGTACGGGGAATACGCACAGGCCTGAGGGAGCAGGTCTATGTGGACCACCTAATGAGGCTGGTTTTTCCTCAGCTTAACTACCCATGTCTTTAGCTGGAGCCCAGCTGGTGACAGGTGGCAGACAGAAGTCTGGTACCCTTCTGTACTTTGGTAAAGCTGCTATCCTGATTGGAACTAGAACTGTTCCTTCTGCATGATAAAGAGCTGCCCCGTTTCTATGGTGGTCGATGGCAGCCATTACTTGAGATAGAACAGGCTGCCTCCCAGGCTTTCCGGCCTCAGGGACCAGGATGATGAGCAGAGGACATCCTTGCTAATGCTGCTTTACACCAGGCCGTTCCTCAACCAAACATCAATTCCCTAATGGCTTTGCCAAGACTTCTGTCAAGCCCTGAACATCAGAACAAGTCACTTTCTTGTCACAAACTCCCTATTTTACATTTTGTGCCCTGAAAGTAGATTACTAAAGAAACTACACATCATAACCTTCCCACCTGGGAGGCCCAAAGAGATACCCAGTTTGGCCAGTTACTTGTGCTGCATTTGTCAGTCTGTTTTCCCTCCTCAATTATACAATGCCACCCTGAAGCCGACAACAGCAGTTAGCCCTGCTCCCATGCTCTCAGGTACCTGAGGCTCCCAGTCAGCTTTCCCACACCAGGGTGATATTCCCCATTATCCTTGGACTAGTTTCAGTAAAACTGCAGAAATACGTAGATATTCTTAATTACGTCCTTTATTTCCATTGCATTGTTCAAAGACAAGAAGGGAGGATACATGATCTGTTCTTGCTGTAAGGATGGGGTCTGCCCTACAGGTGACAAGTCCAGCCATGCGTCTGGGATGCACAGGCTGAAGGATCACGAGGTGCTCCTCACAAAAACCAGCTTTGCTCAAAGCTTTAGATCCCATCCAATGGGAGTGGCCTGACACACGAAGCGATGACCAAGGGCTCAGCTACGGGTGCCAAGGTGAGGGGCCTTTTCCTTCCCATTTGAGGCTTCCCTTGTCTATCTTCTTTGTTCAACCCTCGTCTTAGACAGTTCTTTGCTGGGCATTAGCTTGGCCCTCAGTAGATAAAGAGGTAACACTTTACACATTAATGTAAGTCTCTGCTGTCATTTTCATAAACTATTTCCACAGCACCTCTCAATCAGAGGTGGAATCATTACAAAATGTTACAGGTAGAAAAATGAGGATTTCTCGGTAAGTTGGAGAATTCTCCCAAACTTCTTGATCTTCTTAGTCAAATTAATGCTTTTCCAGAAATGAGCTTACCAAATTTGACACTCTATTCTGGTAGTCACTTAAGTCTGTCTGTCTGTCTTGATTAGAGGTAGGACGGGGTAAGAAAATAACAAAACCTATTACATAAGTATCTTTAAGAGGTAAATCTGTGGGGGCTGAGTCTGTTTTTCCAAAAGCAGTATTATCAAAATAGGGGCCTGGGCTCAGCTGGTACAGACTGCACGGATGCAAAGCGAGACGCTTTCACACTGTCATCATGCCACTGCAGCAGCTAAAAAGTATGCACTTGTGGATGCATTTCTTCATCTTGGCTAAATGGCTTTAATGACATGTCTTGATTACTGCTCAATAAAAAGCATGAGTTTGGAACTCAAAAAGATGCGCTGCAGAAATCTCAGAGCTAAGAACTGCAAATCCTTTTCTCACACGACATCCAACTGCTATGCATCACCACCCGCGGCTCTCACTTCTTTTAGTGAAACACACACGGAACCTAGGATGTAGTGAAAGAACATGGCTTTTCTGGCTGGAAGCCCTGGGCTGGCATCCCAACTGTCACTTTCTAGCACTCAACGGAAATTAACTTGAACCCCAGTATTTTCCAGCTGTAGGGTGGTATTGTCACCCACACTTGCAAAGCAGTGCCTGTGACTAAATTTATTTATGTTGAAAGTCTATTACATTATCTGGCACTTAGGAATAGACTTATTTTGGCAGCCCAGTGACATAACCAATAAAGACACAGAAAATAATTCTATGTGCTAATACTTAAGTTTAAATTATACTTCACATTTTTTTTAAAAAATTAACACTGTGACAGATTCTTGGCTCTAGCTGAGTTTATATGCGTTTCTATTATTTTAAGTCAGTAAATGAAGAACACAAGCTACATTTAACAAAGGTTCTCTTCTAGCTTTGGGTTTAACAGCAGCTGAATCTAATTAGAATACTTTCAGAATGAGAACTCCAATTATGAAAGACAAAACGTATGGGTATCTTACTTGCTTAAATTTGGGAGCCTAACTGCTCACAAAAGAATTCATATTTTTATTGTTAAGCTGCAACATACATGGTTTAATACAACAAAAAAACATTTAATCAAGTGAAAAGTAATAAACTGAACAATAAACAAATAAACACTCAAAACAAAATATTTTCCATTGGAAACATGTTAAGATGAATACGGGGTTTCATTACCATCTTACTGCAATTTTCTTATGTGTTACTAGCCTACATACCCCATGTTTTCTGTAGTCATGCAGATGTAAATGGAAATCTGAATGATTAAATAAATGAAAAGTCCGTTTACTGCAGAGAATCATTTCACAAGGCAGCCAAACTGGATTTAGAGAACAAAATTATTCAAGAAATTCTCCACGTATCTAGGTTCATTTTAGAATCCATGAACCTTAAGCTGTTCCTCCTTGACAATGCCAACCTGCAAAATAAAACTTAATTTAGCAAAACCACTCTAATATATAAATTCACCCTTCAGAAAACAAGGAGTCCCTAGTCATTAAAAAGAGTCACAATTAAAAACTTATAGCAACACTATTATTTGTGGCATTAACTGTTAATAACAATTCAACACATTTTAATACCTGACACACCAAAACACACCCTGTGCAGATACGGGCATGATCACTCGAGTCAAATGACAAAATAAACCCAATAAAAGTCCTCCTATCTTTGAAGTACCAACTCTGTATTTCACTTAGTTAATTTATTTCATTCATATGCTCTTCTAAATGGGAAATACTTCACGTTGCCTTAAATACAGCTTTAGCAGCAAACTCCACATTGTACATAGAGCACTCAGTCACTTACCTCCAAGAGAAATTGGCAAATGTTTTTTCTTTGGTCACCTTGAAGCTGAATAACCTCTCCGTATTCAGGATGTTCAATCACAGTGCCATTACAGGCAAATTTCTGGAGAAGTACATAAATAGTCAATGTAACAGAGTCAAATACCATGAGGTTTTATTTTCACCAGAAGATGAAAATTAACTATGTCAGCAGGCTTAATTATGTTTAAGAAACAGGCTGTCTCCTGTAATCCCTAACAGTTCCAACTTAATTTGAAAATGAAACAGCAGGTCACATAAAGGAAATTATTTTACTTGGAACACCTAAGAACTAAATTATTTCACATTTTGTTTATAAGTCACATACACCTTATTTTAAGATGGGAGACAAGACAGAAAAATCTGGGTGTTAAGAGAATAAACACACCTTTCTGGGATCCAATCACTTTAACCCATGCCAATATAGTCAAGTAAAGATGTGAAGCATAATCCAATTCAGATATGTACATCAATAACCATGTTTTAATTTCTTCTAACACCTTTACCTTTTTGAAAGCTTTCACAAGTTTCTTTTTGTCATAATCATCTGCGATGCCCTGAACAGTGGTCAGTGTCTTCCTGCCGTTCCGTTGCTGGATTCTTATATGGATGTAATCCTCAGTCCCTGCCGGGAGTAAGTCGTCACCCTTAGTTGCATCAGCAAAGGGGTCTGCAAGGGATACAAAAATCAAAAGCAGAAAATATCTTTTAGTCAGTAACTTCTAGATATAAGGTACACTGGACAGTCACAAAGAAGGTTCTAGCGCCCTTGCTTTTTTTGCAGGTCAGGATGGGTGAGTGATGGGGGTGGGGCATTAATAAAACCTCCAAGTACTCTCACAAAATGAGAACTAGACTAGGTAGGTCCCTTGATATCTGAATAGACAATTTTTGTTATAGATAGATAATGTTACTGTTGAATATAATCCTCTAATGAGAAAAGACATTTTAAAAACCTTAATTTTATAGCCACTATAAAAATGTGCGTCATCTCGATTACCTTCTGATGACAACAAACATCCAAATACGTCCACTCCAATTATTTCACCGTAACGGTGCCACGCAAAAAGTTAAAAATAAAAAGACATATATGTATATACGGGTGTGTATATATACACATATAATGTCAAGAGGCGTAATTTTTACTACGCAAGCAGAGAAAACTGGACCACCGCCCGGTGACAGATCACAGGTCTGCATCCGCATCTTCTACTAAACGCCCTCAAGAGCTGCTTGGGAACAGCGCCGGCCACTAGTGGATGCCGCTCCCCAAGCCCGTGGCTCGGCATCGCCCCTGCGAGCAGCAGGGCAGGCCTGGGGGCGGCGTAACGGGGTCGCAGAGATGTCACGGGCGGAAGGCGGGCGGCAGCCGGGTCAAGGACCGGGCAGAGGGCGGCACAGGGACCACAGTCGGGGCTCCGAGAGGAGGGGCCGGGGGCTGCCAGCCGTCTTTGGGGAGGGGGTCGCCAGGGGCCCAGTCGCCATTTTCTGGGAGGCGAGACAAAGCCCCACTCGGGGTGCCGCGAGGGCAGAGGGGGGTCCCCGGGAGCGGTGGTCCGAGCGAGCGGTGCCGGCGAGGGTGGGCAGGGGCAGCCGGCCGGTCGAGCGGCGCGCGGGGGCAGGGAGGGGACGGCGGCGGCGGCGACTCGGTCTTACCGAAAGATTGGAGGTTCTGGATAGTGGACATGCGATACTAGTGTGAGGCCGGTGAAGGGATAAAATTCCTGCGGGGCCCGCCCGGATCACCGTTTCAGGAGGCTGCAGTGGCGAGAAAACGGAAATAAATAAGGAGATGCTTCGCCCTGGGGCTGGGATTCGGCTGGAGCGACAGCGGCGGCGGAAGCCGGGAGGAGGCAGGAAGAGGCGAAGGAGGAGGCGGAGGAAGAGGCGGCGGCGACGGAGGAGAGGACGCGAGAGAAGAGGCGGCGCTGCGGCTTCTCCTACAAAATGGCCGATGGAGACTATTTAGCCGCGCCCGCCGCACCTCCCACGTGACAGCCCGCGCCGGGCATCCTGGGACTTGTAGTTTCTTGGTGCCGACAGCGCTGGGAAAGCCTGGGGCCGGTGGGCTTTTGGGACCGCAATTCCCAGCAGGAAGTTTGCCGCCCAGTGCCAGCCGGCAAGGCTGGGAACGGTCCAGGTGGATACGGGTCGCTCGGGGCAGATCCCGCAGTTATGGGGCTGTCTTCCCCGTGGTCTTTAATGCTCTCTCCTGACTCCCATTATCTCGCCCTATAGTGGCAGCGCCGAGGGGCTGGTGCTGGGAGATGATCTCCATCAGCCAACCTCGAAGCCCCGGGTAATGTAAGTAAAATAGGGGTGTAAGAGTTCAACAAGCCCCAGCTTTCGACTTCACTGTCAGCACCTCCTGCATCGAAATTCCAGGTCCCCCCGCACCGCGCTGCAGGAGCCGTGTTAGTCCCCACCAAGGTTCGAGGTGGGAGCCTACCTACCCCCTAGATTGGGCCCCCTTCTGATTCCCTAGCGCGGCGGTTTTCAAATTCTAGCGTCCATTTCCCGGAAGGCTTGATAAACACAGGTTGACAGACTCGGAGTTTCTTTTTCAGGAGGTCTGGGGCGTGACCCGAGAATTTGCAAATCTAGTAAGCTCCCAGGTAATTCTGATGTTGATGATCTGGGACCACGCTTCAGAACCACTGCTCACCTTCACCTGGGGCCTGGCATCCATTGGGTGTCAGGTATGTGTCAACCAAATATACCAGAAAAACAGCTTGTCAACTTGGACACAGAACCTCGAACAGGACAGGTGCCAGATATAAACCGAAGGTGTGCTCAGCAAATAGGTTAACTGATGTAGAGTCGGGTACCAGAACTGTAATGCCTTCCTATGAAGCTACACACAGGAAAATAAACGTAAGACTTTGGCTTACCTAGGCAGGCCCACTTGGTTGGCTTTCTGGAAGCAAAGAGATAGACTAAAATTTAGGGTTTCTTCACCATTTTGTTTTGGTGCCATGGCAGCCTTGTGAAGCCTATGGACCCCTTCTAAGAATATGCTTTAAGTGCATGAAATAAAACATCTAGGGTTCCAAAGGAAATTGTATTGAACTGAAATTGTATTGAAATGAAAAGCAACACATCGGTAGCATAGTATTGTTTCTTTACTAACGCATTAATTAACAAGGTTTAGCAGCAGTTCTAACTATTAGAATTTCAAAAGGTGCTAGCTAAAAGATATTTTGAGATGTCTGAAACATCAGAAATTAGTAATCTGAAAATATCTGTGACTTTTATTGGTGCAAAGTGACAGGTCTTTCTGAAATATTATTGTGTTCATAATGGAGGAAATGCTAAACTGTGCTTAGATCTTAGATGTAGGTATAATCTTTTTTCCCATCCAATTTTAGCAATCTTCTCCTACCCCTACCCCAGACCCTGCAATTTTTCCATGGACCAAGGATCGGCAGACCCCAGATTAAGAAAACCTGGATTTAATAATCTTTCATGATTAATAATAATAGATATTTTTTATTGAGTGCTTACTATTTGCCTGTTGTAAGACTTCTCACAATATTATTAATCTTCATAGCCATTCTATGATGTAGTTATTACTCTGTTTAGCAGATGTAGAAATGGAAGCTTTCAAAGGTTATGTTTTTAGTCTTCTAGTCCTGATTTAAATGAATAACATGTTTATTATCCAAACTAAGGTATAATGTTTTAGAGCTGGTTACAAAACAGAGAATCAAAAACTTTTTGATGACAGCTACAAAGGTTATTGTTTTTTGGTCTTATACTTTTATAAGCACACTTTAATTTTTAATACCTTTCTAGATAAAGTATAGAATAAACAAAATTTATTTCTGTTTTCTTCCTAGATGTCCAAAACCATTTTATATTATATTGCTTCTTAGAAGGAGCCAAAGAAACAAGTTTTTAAAAAAAATTTAGAAACCTTAGGGTTTTCATGGTCATTATCTCTCTCAGGAGAACTCATCCTTTCGTAGACCTGTTATTTACATCAGAAACACCCATGAGCTCATAAATCTTCAATCAAAGTCAATTATGAATACAAGTCAGATGCAATTGCGATTATCATAAAAACTCTCCTGGCTCTCTGGTCATTCATAAACTTCATCGTTAGACTTGCACTGTCCAGTACAAGGAACCACTAACCACAATGTGGCCATTGAGCGCTTACAGTGTATCTGGTCCCCATTGAGATATTCTCCAAGTTTAAAGTACACACTGACCTTTCAAAGATTTAAGTTCTCCCAATTTCACCTGTTTCTTTTCACGTTTTAAAATTTGGCTCCTAGAATATACTGTGGCCCGCATACTATTTTTATCAGCACTGGCTTAAGAGTGAGAGGATTTGACCTATATATAAAGTTATAAAAGGAATAAATTAAAGTGTTTAAAACTTAGTATTTTTAGTTCTAAATGATACCAGCCTAGTTTAAGGTGGTGATTTCCTGCCTTATTTCAGAAGGGAGTTTAGATCACTTGCAGAGAACAGTAGTATTGACTAAAGGAATCGGGGAAGATTTAAAAAAAAATGTAGAATAGTTGAAAAATAAAAGCCCCCAAAGCTAGAGATAGACCCCAAATCTGGCTCTTACTGTCCTAATGGTTATGACAAAGAAAAAATCAACTAGAAAATCCCTCTGTCTACAGGATGAGAACATACCAGTTGCGCAGGAGGAATGACTTTGCCTGGCCCTGAACCACAGGAGATGATTTTCTTGGGCCCTCATAAAGGGGACACTGTGATGTATTGGACAGCATCCTAGCAGCCTGCCTACCACGAAGACAATGATGGGTTTTATGCAGCTGTTTCTTATATCTGCAGGTCATGAAGACATGCTTTCAGGTTTGGTCCTCATCCATCCATAGGTTGCCTGTTGTGATGGGCATGTGATAATGTGCCACTCAGGTTTCCTGCTTCAGTGAGCGTAATTGACCAACAGCCCCAGCTGCTGTACTCCGAATTCAGCACTGGTGATACCACGCTTCCCATTGGCTTCTCTCAGCCAATAGCTGAGTGCAACTAGGATCCTAATGTAGGCCTGTTCTGGTAGAAGTGGTACCCCTGTTATGGGCGGCTCTCCTCAAGGACTCTCCATTGGCCTGGCTGAACTTTCTTAGACTGGTGCTGAAGTCTAAGACTCTTCTTACTCAACCCTTCTTCCCTTTCTCCTTCCCAAGGTCACCTTCTCTGGCTCCTTCCTCTTTCCTCACAGGTGTTTTCCCCAATTAATGTCTTGTACATCTAATCCCATTTGAATGTCTACTTCTCAAAGGACCCAAATTGATGCTCCTTATTCCATAGTGGTTGATGAGGGGACAATAAGTAGGAGGAAAGTTCTAGGCTTTTTTTCCAAACCCTAAAATCTAGTGAGCCTCATTGCATGAGGCTAATGGAAGTTTGGCCTCAAGGCTTCATGCCTTCAATATAAAAGTGCAGGTAGCTTTTTCTTCTCCTAGGTGTGCACCCTAAAATAAGCCCTTTGCAACTTGCATATGTGATGGTAAGAATACTTTCCAGGTGAAATACCTCTAAACTTAAAATGATAGGTCCAATTTTTTTTATTCTGAAAAAAGTGCAATAAATACTATGTTTCTAGACCTTTTGGACATCCTGCTGTTCGAGTCAGTTATAAAAAGTCGGTAAAAATCTCAGCTTATATCATGAGTACTTGATTATTATAATACCAGTGTGTGATACAAATGAAATGTTTGAAACATTACATATATGATAAGGATTTAATTCCTTTATCATTGAGCATAGTAGAATTCAGTTACAGCAAAACTTTTTATTAAGAATATTTACATAGGTCAAAAGTAAAATCATGTCCCTAGAAACGTACTTAATTACAGTGGGAACTTGAATGACAGGTCATTAATGTAACTGGTTATAAAGGGTTACACTGTCTTTAAAGAGAAGGGAATAGTCACCGGCTGAAGATGATTAACTCAGCATCTTCAGCATCAAAAAGTCCCTAACAATATCAGAAAAGATACATTTTTTGGAAGAATAAATTCAGCCTGGGACAAAAGGGTGTGTAAATTAATTGATAGAGGAACCTGCAAGCTTGAACACTGCTCCACTGAATTCCTGAGGATCATGGGACTTCTTCAAAATTCTGGTATTTGAACCTGAAATTCTATATGTAGACACAATAAGTTGCAAAATTTTTAACCTGAAATTTTATATTTATGCAAAATAATATGCAAGATGGAAGGCAGAATAAAAGCATTTACAAAACATTCACGGACTCAGAAAGTTTACTCTCGCAGTATTGATGACATACTCCAGAAATATTAAAAACCTGAGGAGAAAGATGTGAGATAAAAGAAATACAAGCATGAAGAAATCAGTAACAATTGTGATTATGTCTAAATTATATTGATATGTAATAAGGGTAAAACATTTTATGAGTAATTTCTAGAATAGAAATTCCATTTTTCAACCCAACTAAAGAGAAGAGGGATAAAAGAGTAACAAGAAATCGTATAGTTATTTAAAAACATTAAATCATAATAAAGTAAAAAGTACATAATTCAGTGTACATAAAAAAAAGTACATAAATCATAGAAGTGTGAATGTCATATTCTTCTATTAAAAGGCAACCTTAATAGAAGGTTTCAAACTAAAAATGGTTCATGTAGATGCTATTTATGACACATTTAAGGTCAAATGACAGATTAAAAAAGTTATTGCATGTAACTGCTAATTGGAAAATAGGATTGAACAATATTATCAGAAAAAATGAATTAAGAATCATACTAAACCAGATAAAGAATAGTTCATATAGATCCTAGTTATATTAAACCAAGAAAATGAGTTATAAACTTTTGTTCTTAACTCCACAAAATGCACATAAAGCAAAAGGGAAAGAAAAATATGGAGGAATTGACAAATATGCAGTCAGAATGAGATATAGTAATGCATCTGTTTCAGAAACAGACAAGTAAACATAAATTAAGTAAAGATAGAAGTATTTTTAGTAATACAATGAACTCACTTGGCTCAGTAGACCTATGTAAAACTTTATACCCAATGCAAAGCATACCAATTGTTTGTTCAAACACTTATGACAGGTTTACAAAAATTCTATTATGTGCTATTTCTTAAAGAGGAACTCCACAAAACTTAAAATGTAGGAATCTATAGGGTATATTCTCTGACCAATATTCAATAAATTAGTTAACAAAATAAGTTAACTAAAACAAACTTTGGAATTTTAAAAAAGTATATTCTAATTCTTGATTACATAGGAAATCAAAATTGAAATTATAAATTATTAAGAAATTAGTTTTAGAAAGAAAGCAATATATATCCAAACATAGGGAATGTAGCCAAAGCAGCATTAGGGGGGAAATGTGTAGTATTACTTGTACTTATGAGAAAATATGGAAAATAAATGGACTATTTTTGAACTCAATAACTAGAAAAACAAAAAAAGTCCCAAAATATGGGAAAAATAAACAGAAAAGCAAAAGTTAATTAGTTAGGAAAAACAAGAATAATGATCAATATAAATTATTAATAAGAAACCAAATTTTGTTCTTTCAAAGGACTTAAAATGAATGAACCTGTGGCAATTGTGATCAAGAGAAAGGGAGAAGGCTCAGAAAGATAACCTTAATCAGGAAGAGACATAACTAGATACAGAGGACTTTTAAAGTAATTATGAGAATAGGAATCTGAAAATCTGGATTCAAAGTAGGATTTTTATAAGTTTCTATAACTGATTTACAAGAAGATAGAAGGTAGAAAAATATCCTTTCCTAAAAAAGGAACCTAACCTAAATAGTTTTACATCAAAAATTCCATGTTATATAAAATATTCCAAAGCATAGTAAAAGAAGGAAAGCTTCCCAACTTATAAAAGCAAAGATAATATAAAATAAATAGTTTTAAATAGCATCAAAAGTAATAAAATATTTAATAATAAATTTAACAAAATCATTGTAAAACTTATACTCTTAAAAACTATATAACATTCCTGAAAGAAATTAAATAAATGGAAAGACATCTCATGCTCATAATCAGAAGACTTAAGATGGTGATGTTCCCCAAACTGATCTACAGATTCAACACAAAACCCAATGCAGTATCAATACCTGACATAGGTGTGAATCTGTGGCCTCGGATTAGATAATGGCTTCTTAGATATGACACCAAAAGCATAAATAACAAAAAATGAATAAATTGGACTTCATCAAATTTAAAAACTTTTGTATTTGAAAGAACACCGTCAAGAAAGAAAAACAATAACCCACAAAATGGGAGAAAATTTGCAAATTACATATCTGATAAGAGAGTTGGGTCCAGAATACGTAAAGAACTCATAACTCAATAATAAAAAACACAATTAAAAAATGGAAAAGGATTTGAATAGATCTTTTTCCAAAGAAGATAAATGGCCAATGAGCATGTGAAAAGATGCTCAACATCATTAGCTGTCAGGGAGACGCAAATGAAAACCAAAACGAGATGCCACTTTACATCCACCTAGGATGGCTATCATCAAAAAAAAAAAATAAGTATTGATGAGAAATGAGAACTTTCATAAACAGCCATAGGAAGGAAAATGCTGAAACCCTATTAGAAAGCAGTCTGGCAGTGCTTCAAAAGGTTAAACAGGTATATTATGTGATCCACCTATTCCCCTCCAAAGTATTTGTAAACCTATATGCTCACAAAAATTTATACAGGAATGCTAATGACAGCATTATTCATAATAACCAAAAAGCAGAAACCACCCAAATGTCCATCAGCTGATGAATGAATATTCATTTTGATGGATTCATATAATGAATGAATGATACATGCTATAACATGGATGAACTTCGAAAACGTGCTAAGTGAAAGAAGCCAGGCATAAAAGACCACATATTGTATGATTCCATTTATGTCAGTTGTCCAGAACTGACCAATCTGTAGAGTCAGCAGGTTAGTGGTTTCCTAGGGTTGGGGGTGCGTTTGAGGGGAAGTGGGTAGTTACTGCTAATGAGTATATGTGGTTTCTTGTTTGGGTGATGAGAATGTTCTAAAATTGATTATGGGGATGGTTACACATTATAAAAGTCATTGAATTCTATACTTTAAATGGATGAATTATATGATAACATGAATTATATCGCAATAAAACATAAGAAAGTATACAAAAAAGTAAAAAATGGGTTTCTCTTATTCACTATCAGTATATTAAATATTAGCATATCAGGTCAGCAATATATCAAAAGAATATTAACACAGAAAGGCCAGGATAATCGATCATAAGTATGTTATAATTGTAGTAAAAGATTTAGAATTTGAGATGTAAGGATTTAAATATAGGATTTGCCATTTTGCAGAAACAGAATTGTTCACCAGCCAGGGGCTGAGGACCGCTTCACACCCCAAGTCTTTAACACATCAAAATGACAGGCTTTTGCAACACAAATACAATCGAGACCACTCCTGGGAGTTAGTTGCCTTTTAGTCAGTAAGGTTGGAGGTTCCTTGGGGTGCTCAGAAATGGAATGGAGACTTGGTGACACTGCAGTAGAAGAGGTGGAGAGCTTGCATGTTTCAGATGGAAGAGATGAGCCCTCTTGACAGCACAGAAAAGAAAGGCAGACATCCAAGTCCTAAGTCAGCTACCTTCAAAAACAGCCATCGGAAAAGGAATACCGATGATACCCATTTGGAAAACTGCACAGTATCATTTCATTGAGGCTTTAACGTCTGATTACCGACATCATGTACTACCAGGCTGAAGAGACTGACCCCTTTTCTCCCCATTCTCCAATACATTGACATTAAAGGACACAGCTGTATGGTCATCTCAACAAAATGAAAAACAAAATGATTTTAATCAATCACTTGATTCTCTTCTCCAAGGGTACCATCTCCTTTTTTTCCCCTAACAAGAGAAAGGCCAAGGACTACTGTGTGGAAGTTGAAGCTGCATGTTATTGTATCTCATCCAATTTTGGGAAGTGGGATGACACAGGAGGTTGTTGCTGCTTATTTCAAGGAGAGATGAGTGACCTTTCCAAGTTCAAGTTTTTATGCCGATATTTTCAGTGTAATAATAGCTTCCCTGAATTCTTTTCTTAGCTCATTTTAATATAAGGGCTACTCAATCGATTCTGTTACTCATTTATACCCATATTATTGTCTCCCCACCTGGGTGTGGAATCCTAAACCAACCATGCCCTTATGTTACAGGGCTGCACAAAGCTCTGGGGACAGCCACATTGACATGCAAACCTGTGGCACCGTGTCCTCATAAAATCTATTGACGTCATCCTCTTCATGTTTTGTCAGCTGCTTAGGCCACCGGGTCTGTGTTTTCAACACAAATTTAATCATCTGACTTTCTTGCAAACATTGTATTTAATGGATTTACACTGCTGACAAAACAATCTCACCCAAGATTTTTTTTTTTGACAGAATTGTATCTCATCTAAGCAAACAATAGAGAAATATTCAAGTGGCAGAATAGTAATAGCTTGCATTTACTGAGCGTGCACTGGGTACCAGGTCAGGGCTAAGTGCTTGACATGCGAACTTGTTATTTTCCTTAGCCAGCTTCGTTTTAAATTCTGGACCACAAATCTCAAATGGACAGTCAGCACTGCACTGCTGACCGCACTTCCTGTGATGTTCTTTTTCTCACTCTACAGTGATGATTTCATACTTCTTCTCTGTTCTCAAAACCCAGTTTCTTCCCCTGTGTTCATTCTCAGCTGATGACCTCG
Source organism: Macroglossus sobrinus (assembly GCA_004027375.1). Taxonomy (NCBI): domain Eukaryota; kingdom Metazoa; phylum Chordata; class Mammalia; order Chiroptera; family Pteropodidae; genus Macroglossus; species Macroglossus sobrinus. The sequence continues at coordinate 329,386 of PVKZ01001218.1, read as the reverse complement.
CTCATCCTTAAGGGAGAAAATTGAAGCAATCGGGTGGGAACAAATTGTATCCAGACACCAAATTCCAAATCTCCCTGCTTTTGTACCTCTGCTCTATGCCTTGCCGCTTGTTAAAATCGATGAATTATCTCTGTTTTTGTCTTCTGCCCTCTCCAGGATGCTGCTCCTGGAAGCATCCTCTTCTGTCTCTTGCATTTGTATTCTCTTTCCCTGTCCACTCTCTCTCATAGTATCAGTTCCAGCCGGATGCAGATATTCTCTAGAATCTTTATCTTAAAAAGACAAAAACAAAAACCTCCCTTGGGCTTATATTCTTTTCTCACCAGGACCCGTTTCTCTATTCTTCTGAAGAGCTGTCTGACGTCATTCTCTCTCCACTTTCTCATGACCCATTCCTCCTCAGGCCCTCCAGACAGGCCTTTATGTCCACAGCCATGCTGAGACCATCTTGTCTAAGTTTTTTTGCCCTCCATATTGCCAATCCAATGCCATTTCACTGTTTTTATCCTACTTGACCCTCTTCACAGCACCGATGGACTTGTCCTTTGTTCTCTTGGCTTCTGTGACATCACTCTCTCTTGGCATTTCCCATGTCATCGGTCACACTATTTCCAACTCTTTTGCCGGCTCCTTTTCTACCCAGACTGTGCCAGTGTGATCTTTCAACATCTCGGAGGTTGAGTTAGACGTGATGGTCACCAGCAGAGGACAGTTGTGTCCGGTGGCCTAGCAACCTCGTGGTTGCATTCAGTGGCATCATGGTGTCAGGATGAGGGGCACAGAGTTGAGGTAGAGGAGGTAGCTATTTTCAGACATTCACGAGACCAAGGAGGGTCTCAGGTCATTTCCATTTGGTTTGCATTAAGCTGTCAGCAAAAATAAAATACATTAGAATTTCCCCTTGAACTAAAAAATAAAAAATAATGATAGGAAGTTATTCTGTATCAAAAGCATCTTTGAGGAATGGGTAGGATAAGGAGAGGGTAAGAAAATAGGTTTATAAAAAAAATTTTCAATTATAGTTGACATCCAATATTAGTGCTTCATGTGTACAATATAGTTAGAAAACAGTAAATAAAAGAAAATCTACTTTTTAGTTTAGCTCACCTTAATTATTTTTGACTATTAGGCCTCTTTAATAATAATAATGTGCCTCAACTGAAACATGAGAATTTGCAGAGCAGTCAGTAGTAACAATGTCATGGAGGGCAATATCATTGCTTCTTAGAGTCTATTTCCAAAATTGAAAAATAAAATATCCCAGGCAATATAAAAGACAATATTCTCATAGCATTTTTCATTGTAGCTGCAGAAAAGGATTTCTGGTGGCTTTAAAAAAATAAAAAATAAATAAATAATAATAAAAAAAGGAAGACCTTTACCCTCTTAGACACAGTTGTGTATTTGTCAAAACTACCCAATCACGAAAACCAAATCTGGCTTTTCCAAGGAAACACATTATGGTCCATGTAATTGCTGTAATTAGCTGTGGGGACATCACTGACCATGAGCGGAAAAAACAGATGGATTGAGATTTATTTTCACGCATGAGCTAGGATGTTGGGAAAATGTAAATTACTGGCCATAAACTCCCCGTGATGTGTAGTCGGGGTGCTGAGTTACAAATGGGGGAGAAATGGCGAAACTGGTGCCCGAGTGACCTCTTTTAGTTACTCACAGCTATCATTTTAGGTGCCTTTCTGGGTAGCTAATTAAATAGTGTGGAGATTGCAGAATCAGTTCAAACAAAAATCTGAGCAAACTTGACAGCAAAAGAAAGTACTAGTGTTTCCCATACCTAGTCCACTGTCCCAGCTAATGGAGCTGCCACGGCCCCAGCAACCCTGGCGGGAACTGGGGGCCTTTCCGCCCCTTCCCTCCATCCTCTCCTCTCTGCTGCAGGATTTAGGCCCAGTTTTCTCTAGTGGTAACCTGCTCGTTGGTGCCTCTTTTCTGACTTTTCCTCCCTCCATTCTCTTGTGTTTCTGCTCTCGCAGCATGTATCCTGGGGTCACCCCCAAGTGAACTACTTGACACAGGGTCAGTATAGAGGAACAGCCAAGTGAAGCCCCACCTGCAGCCGCGCATGCGCATGGTTGCATATCTTTCTCCCGCACTGACTTGAAAGCTTCTTAAGAAACCAGGTTCCGTTCGTCCCACATGGAGCCTGGAACAGAGCAGGTACTTGAAACAAATTAGTTTCATGTGGGGTGGCATGGTGGTCTGGCTCTGAGTTGTGGTTACTCCATGCCCGTGTGACTGAACTGAACTGCACAACAGGGGAGCAGTCCTCTCATGCCCACCCTGGGGTTCAGTGTGAGCGTACCCCGACACTGAAGTGTATAAGAGGATGCTCAACACCAAGATGGAGGAGTAGGAGGCTCCCCCACAAAACTGTCTCACCCTTTCCTCTTTTCTAATGAGGGTGGGGCAACCCCAGCTGGCAATAATGGTTTAGGCACCTACCTGCTCCCCAGAGTCCAGTCACCGCCCCTCCATCCACAGACACTCACGAACCATGGCCCCCGTGAGACACCAGCAACTTTGGCTTAGTCTAGCCAGGCCTCTTGTAACATTGTCCCTGGGCTGAGGAGGAGTTAACACAGAGTTATTGGATGCTATTGCCCCTTCCTGCCATCACTGACAAGCTAGGAAAGGCACAGAGATATTCACTCTTTTCATCGACTTCCTTGAACATAGCTCATGTGCCCAGACATGACCCATCTTTTCTCTGATTGGAAGGACGGTCAGAAGAGGCACCCATGAACAGGTTACTACTGCAGGTAACTGGGCCTAAATCCTGTCAGGGACTCTCTCTCCGAGGGACTTGCTTCTCAAACTGTGGCCAGCAGCTTTGGCATCACCTGGTAGCTTGTCAGAAATGCAGGATGGTGGGCTCCGTTCCAGCCCCGCTGACTCAGAATCTGTTTGCACATTAAACTTTGAGAAGTACTGCCTTCAGTCTTTCATCTTTATCAAATATGACAACTTTGATATAAAACACATTTTTTTTCTATATTTTAGGACTCAATTCCACCAAACTGGATTCTTTTAAATAAATTCTTTGAGGTTTCCAGTGTTTGGAGTGGATATTAAAAGATTTCAGCCCCTAGAAAGCTCTTTAAAATGCAACTCTGTTTACCTGTACTTTATCATAATTATAACTCAGTTGCAGAGACAGAAGGCTCATGCAACCAACTGTTCTGTAAAATGCAAATTTTGTATGGAAAATATTTCTCTCGGGAGAAAATAAAGCGGCTGTTGTGCGAGAAGTTATTTTTAAAGGACTGCACCAAATGTCTCCTATGCTTTAAAATTTTATCAAAAATTTCAGTGAATAGAGGACCCTTTGTGAAAGAGCAACATGTACATACATTGGAATAGATAGATAGATAGATAGACAGACAGACAGATAGATTGATGATAGATATCCTCCTAAAAATGTAACCGAAATTTCATACATAAAAAGTGGAACATCAAAACAAGAAGCTCTATGTTTGCTTATACACCCTTGATACTGATATGTGAGTTTACTTTTAGATAGTCACTAATCTACATTTCACCTCTAACATAAGGATTAAACTAAGGTGATAAAACTAATTTTTCAAGTAGTGTATCAGTTAGCTTTTGCTGTGTAATGAACAACCCAAAACTCAGTGGTTTAAAAGAGCAATGATTTGTTCTTGTTCATATATCTACAGGTTGACTGGGTGGCTCTGCTGATCTCACCTGGACTCACTGAACTTGCCTGCAAGCTGCAGCATGTGTCTGGGTCTGTTCCTTGGACCAGTGGGCTGCCTGTGGTACGCTCTCACAGTGGATGGCAAAATGTGAGTGGACAAACTCAACTTCATCAACATATTTCAAGCCCCCTATATAACCCTTTTGCTAACACCTCATTAGCCAAAGCAAGTCACATGGCCAAACCCAAACTAAGGGGTAGAGAATGCTGTGGTTGGAATATTTGTGTCCTTCCTAAATTCTTATGTTGAAACCTAACCCCTAAGGTGATGGTGATAGGAGGTGGGGTCTTTGGGAGATGACTAGGCCCTGAGGGCCCCTCCCTCATGACTGGAATAAGTACCCTTTTGAAAGAGGCTCCAGAGAGGTCCCTTGTCCCCTCTCACCGTGTGAGGATTCAGTGTAAGTGGGCACTCTGCAACAGCTTTTACCAAAACCCAGTGTATCGGCACGCTGATCTTGGACTTGCAACCTCCAGAACTGTGAGAAATAGATTTCTATGGTTTTTCAACTACCCAGACTCTGGTATTTTGTTACATACAGCAGCCTGAACAGACTAAGACAGAAATGTAGGGTCCACCAACCACGAGGCAAATCCCATGGCCAAACTCAGCCTCAGTGGGGCAGAGTAGTGCATTCCTCCCAGGGTTGGGGGCGTAAAGGGAGTGAATATTTGCAGAATAATCTCCTACTATGAGTAGAAAAATGGAGGCACAGCATATTGTGTGAATCGTGGTGCTGATATTTGAATGATTTTTTTTTTTAATCCTAAAAGGATAAGAAACCAGCATTGAGCACCTATAGTTACCAAGCCTTCTGCTGAGAGTGTTTTCATATGTTATCTCATTTAGCTTCTGCAGCTCCACGAGGAAGATTTCTGTGGCCTCATTTTACCCATGAGGTGATGGGCCACAGAGCCAGGAGATGGGGAGTCTTGGAGCCTAGTGTTTTTTTGGCAGCCTTCAAATGCTTTGAATGCTCAATCACATTTTTCTTTTTGTCACAGCAAATCAAGCACTTAAGAGAAAATATTATCTTTATACTGTTACTATTTACGTAGAAGCAAGCAGAGCTGTACATTTTCTGAGTATAGCTGCCCATCACTCTTGATACTAAATTTACCGACTCAGATTGATTCTCTTGAATATTCAGACTGTTATTGCGGATCGGTTGCTCAGCACATACTTTTGCAGCTTCTGGGGTAGAGAAGATGAATGCTCACGTACTTTACGTGTGACTGGGGCCTTCTTCACTGTCTTACACGTCTTGCTTTCTTGTGGGATGGGGGGTGTGGGTGGGAGGGTGGAGAAATCAGCAATTTTGGCAGGAAATGCTGCCTGGAGAGGATTTCAGATGGGTCTATTGATATTGTCCTCCACACCTCCCACATCTGAGAGGTCCTGTCAACCTAAATGTGAGCTCCTCGTTAGCGGTCAGCAAGCATTATTGTGTCCGGCGCATTAATGGAAGTGCGGAGAAAGGCAGACTGAAGACTGGGGATGATCGGATTGCTCCATGAATCTGAGTTTTAACAGGTGATTCTGATGCCCACTCAAGTTGAGGATCACTGACTGCGTTAGCCCACCAGGTAGAGAAGGCTCTTGGTTTCAGTTAGTGTTTCCATTCATTCATTCATTCATTTCAGGTTAGAGGAGGGTTCCTATTCCTATGTGGGGATGGCAGGGGCCAGTGTCTGGCTTCAGTATCCTGGGCAGGCCAGACCGAGAGGAGAAATGACTGCCCTGAGCCTGTGCAAGACTGGGAGAGAGTCCCCATCTTGTTTCCTACTCAGCTGCATGTCCCTGGCAGAGATGGGTTGGGGCTTCTCTGCGGAGGCCCAGGCTTACCTCCAGGGTCTAACCCAGGTCTCAACCTTGGCACCACTGACATTGTGAGTTCGATAATCTGTTGTGGGGGGGTGTCCTGTGCATTGTTGTGACAATCAAAAATGTTCCCCAAGAGACAAAATCACACTGCCCCCGGCTTTGAGAACTGCTAGTCTCAGCTGAGTGACAACTCAGTAGAGGCGATCACTTGGAAATTTTGTTCTCAGGGGAACAAGCAATGGCAAGGTGAATGGTGCCACTGGAAGGGCCATAGGGTGAGGGGTAAGAGTGGCTTTGCATTGTGGTCCCTCCGGTGACTAACCGTGACTTCTTTCTCTACCCGCTCTTGACTCCCAGTCTTCCCTTACCAAAAAACAAACAAAAACCAAGAGCCACACACCCACAAACATTATTTTCATAAATGACTTTTACTTCTTTATCATTTCTCTTGACAGTGATTCTTGGCAATGTGCATATAACATGAAGGCAAGCATAACTTTCAGAAGTCATCCGAGATATGGTCCTATTGTCCTCATTTTCTTAAACCATTAAAATATTTTCATTTATAAAAATTAATCTAAATATAAATATTGACACTGAAGATCAAAATCACTTGATGACAAAATAATTCTTCTGGAACTATAACATATATGCTTATGGTTTTTAATAGTAAATTAAATCTTTGCACTTATTTGGCACAAGGAAACCTTTATAAAAATTCAAATGCCATAGAGCAGGCGTCTTCTGTTTTTTTGTTTTGTTTTGTTTTGTTTTTGCAAGGCTTACACAGTACACGTTTTTGTCAAAGAAAACTGATTATTTGAACACCGTAACACAACAATAGTTGCTTTTCATGCCTCTTAAAGGAACCATTCTATTTGGAACTCAGATCTTTTTGTAGTTGTTGTTGTGTTTTTCAAATTTATATTTGTTTGCTTTGAATCACACCAACAGAACAAAAAAGCCAAAGGTTTACTTTGTTTCAAAGGCGTCGTTTGTGTTAGTTAACACGTACACAGCATCAGCAAGAAGTAGTAGTGGAAGATAGGGAGACCTCCCTCAGGAAGGGATCATCACACACATCTCAGCAGCGAACAAGGGCTGGGAACGTGCCTTGCAGCGAAAGAAGGTAGAAGTTGAAAACAACACACAGTGAGGCTCTTGCGAGCCATTCTAATTACACTTGGCTTCAAGGTGTGACTTTGGCAAAGTAATCTCTCTGGCCCTCAGTTTCCAGATCTGAAAAATGGGGATACCTACTAAATAGGGGTTGCTCTAAGGATTAAAATGAGAATAAATAAACATCAGTCATATGATGCCCTTGCCTGCCAGACTCGGCATACATCAGGAACAAATAAAAGAGGCTGCAGATGCTTGATTCATTGAGTGAAATTCCAGTTCCATTTGCTTTTATAAACACACTCTAAATAGTCATGCATTTGAGACCAGAAACCTGGATGCAGTGTCAACTCTTATGTCCATTAAATTCACAGTTTGTCCCTGCTTTTTTTCATACCTGTATGTTTTCTAAGGCTATTTTAACCATTTATGTCTTTAAGGTCATTTTACTACTTTTCCTGAATGTTTACTGGGAAATAAACTTTGGAGGACATCATTTTCTCCTGTGGTTATTGTCTTGAGATAATCTGTTTACCTAAACCTTATTTAGATGCGTCATTGCTAAACCACATCATGCTGATTCCGGATGGTACCTTAGGTTAGGCCAATGGTGGGCTTCCTTAGGCCCTTCTCCCCTTCAGAGTGGGGACAGTCTCCTAAATGCTCCACGAGCCATTGTTTCAGAGGGATCTGGGCACGGCATGGGTGAGTCAGAGCTTCACAGTCTGTGGCTTGTGATTGCAAAGCAATCAGAATGACAGGTGGGTATTTAGCAGGAAGGAAGTGGCTGAAGGGAGTGGCTCAGCACCTTTGATGGCTGAGCACTCCCCAGATTTGAGTCCCTAGTGCTCATTTTTGGGGCATTTCCTCTTTTCCCTTCAGCATTTGCAAGATTAATAAGAACTGATTATGAATTAAATGATAATGCCCATCTCCCTTCCCTCTACCATCCCCCCACCCCAATGATTTTCCTTTGGACAAACTGTTTCATGTCATTCTAATTAAATCGAAGGGTTAAAAAAAATACCCAAAAGATCGTGAAGACGACACACAGCAGCAAAGCTCTGCTGTTGGAAGCCAGCGTCTTGGTTTTCTGTCGCAGATTCCCCCGGGGAGCCTAAGGCAGAGAGTGGCCAAGACCACAATGCTGATGTCTGGGGCGCTTTGTGGGTGAGGCATCAGGACATCCCTGCGCACGGTGGCCTCCCCAGACCCTCTCCTCACGTGGAAATCCGTACAGGATTCAATGGCTGTTGGGTCAAGGCACTGTCGTGTGGGGCGGAGGCAGTGGGTCTCTGGCAGTGGAGTTCCATGGCGCTAATACATCACAGCAGACTCCAGGGTGGGCTCCTGGGTGAGACAATGAGCACACAGTCGTCAGCCACTTGAAAAAGCGAGGAGAGGCAATTAAAAATGTCCACCACTTTCTTTTATATATCATAAAAGGAATTCATGCTCATTGACTAGTTAAATATTTCACAATGTTTAAAAAGCGATGCATTTTTTTACATGTGCATCTTAATCCATCTGAAATTTATTTTGGTACAGAGAATAAGGCAAATTGATGCCTTCCCTATACCACCTCCCCACCCCACCCCACCCCCATCCTGCTGGTTTCCCAAGCACAGTTTTTTTAAAAAAATAATTTATACCGTTTCTCAAATTCCTAATGCTTTAAAGTCATGTAACACATGTCATATGGACCTGTATCTGTATCTGAGCTTTCTATTCTATTCCATTAATCATCAATTTCTTTATAGCTTTTAATTTGTTTGAAAATCTGGCAGGAAAGTCCGTTAAACTTTGCAAAATGCTTTTGTCTCTTCTTTCTGATTTATTCTTATGTGAACTTAAAAAAAAATCCCACTGAGATTTTTATGAGAATTGGATTAAACTATAAATTAATTTGAGAACTGGCTTTCTGTATTGAACTATTGATGATTTATTAATCAGTATCTCGATATTAAAGGTAGTCTTACATTCCTATAAAATATACCCAGTAATTTATTATTTAATGTACTGCTGTGTTTAATTCACTAATCTTTTATTTAGTATGCTTCATCCCCCTGAAGAAGCACCATTGGTGTGTGGTCTGTGTGTGTCTGGATGTGCGTGGGTGTGAGTGGAATGGTGCACGTGTGCACAGTTACCAGGCATGGCAGGCTCTGGTAGCTGGTGTTTTAGTAGCTTCACCACATGAATCTTTTAGTTTTCTATTTTTTTTAATGCTCTAAAATATTTTACATTGCATGGGAATGAATCGTTCCTGGAAATTTTATCAGCAAATCCACTTGGCTAGAGAATCTATTTTTTTTTTAAATAGTAGAACAATTTTATTAGAAGGGAAAGTATACTTCCAGAATTGGAAGCGGGCCTGAGCAAGAGAAGCGTGGCTCAAAAGGCCGAAAATCTTTTTTTGAAGGTTTAATAAATTTTAGAATTTTACTTCTTAAGACACTTTTTACTAACATCCTGATTTGATTCGGATTTATTAGAATTAAGACTTAATATTTTTTTCACAGTATATAGTTAAGTTAAAAAATTTGTATTTCTATTATAATCTCTTATTTTGATTTTATTTACTTTTTCTTGACTTGGCTTACAAAATTGTTCTATTTTATGTTTTTCCAAAGAACAAACTCTTGGATTTATGATCATTTCTGTAGTTTTCTGGTTTTAATTAATTGTTTTCTGAATTTATCTTTTAGGTCTGCAATTTAATGTTTAGTTCATGAGTTTTTCTTTTTTCTTTAAGAACGAAGAAAATATTTAATATTATGAATTTGCCTGTAGTCTTATATGTGTCCCATATGTTTTGATATATGTAATGTTTTCATTTTCTGAACGCCCTATGGATTTGTTTTTCTCTTTAATTCATAGTTCCTTGGAAACGTGTGTGCGAGAGTGCGCGGGTGTATGTGTTTGTATCTATGTGTAGTTGTGTATGTGGGTGCGTGTACTTTATAAGTCCAAGTAGGGTTTCTCTTTATTTTAACTTTTGTTCTAATCTTCTAGATTTGCCCTCTCCAATACAGTTGTCACTAGCTACATGTGGCTGTTTACATTTAGATTAATTAAAATTAAATAAAAGCTTAAAAGTCAGTTCCTTTAAGGCAGTAGCCACCGCGGCTACCACACCGGGTACTGCAGGCAAAGGACACTTCCGTCATCTCAGGAAGTTCCACCGAACGATGTGCCTGTTCTTGATTATTTTTGGCATTGGGGTCACAGAAGGTAGTTTATTAGACTTTCAATTTTTTGGAATTTATTGAGGTTTCCTTTGTAGCTGGTATAAAATCAGTTTTTATAAATGGTCCATTGACGGTTGAAAAGAAAAAAAAATCCTCTGTAAAGTATAAATTTCTTAATTAAGGGAATTTTAAAATCACCAACTGTGGCACAATGAATTGTATTGCTCTGTTGTTTGCCAAATCAAGAAAGGCTCATAAGTGACTATTTTATTTGATCAACATTAAAACATCTTCCCTTATTTTTCTAAATGCTCTTATATGGAATTCTACTTTATTCGAAAGTTCTGTTTTTGTTGTTGTTGTTGTTTGCATTTTAAAAATAAATGTTGTCTATTCTTTCATTTTTAACCACTCTGTGTTATTTAAAGGTAATTAAAAAAATAATTTATTGAGGTGATAGTCACATGACATAAAAATAACCATTTGAGAGTGAACAAGTTAGTGACGATAAGTGTGTCCACAGTGTTGTGCAACCACCACCTCTGTCTAGTGTCAAACCATTCACATCGCTGTAAAGTAAGACCTTTTACCCACTGAGCAGTTTCTTCCTATTTCCCGTCCCCACAGCCCCTGGCAAACTCCCATCTATGGTCTAGCTCTATGAAAGGTAATTTATTTTTAACTGATTTATGATAGAGTCCCTCTCTGGCCCTAGCAATCTGTCCTTTTAATATAATAATGAATCTTTTTAGCTCTTCGAAGTAATGTCCAGGAGCAGGGTAACTAGACTTTGAAAGGTCAGGGGTGATGGCTGACCAATGAAGGAGAGGCAGTGCACAGCATGGTTGCCTCATGGTGTCTAATAGCTGTGTCGTTTGTAATTCAAAGCGGCATGCCCACCATTATGCCATCACCTGGTGCTTTTTCGCTTAGGAGACAGGGAAAGAGGAAGGGGGAGGGAGAGACAGGTGATGCATGAAAAGTGACAGAATATATTTATCCTCGCTTCAGTCTTGTCACTCCAGACATCATCTGCCTTTGGTACAGTAGCACCACTGAGGCATTTTGGCTGGATCATCATCTCCCACATAAGCAGCATCAAGATTTACCAGCATTCTGAAGCATGGGGTGGTGTTTAGGCAAACGATCCTATATGATCTCTAGAGTTCAGGGAAATTATCTTCTGTCCTTGCTTTGCCTCATATAAGGGCAGCTGCTGACTTTTTTCCAGGAGCACAACAAGTAATTAATGGCTGGCAGGAAATTTAAGGAAGGGTAAATATGATTCAAAAGCAGAATAAAAAAATCTCATACCGCAACCAGACCTTCCATTCCTGTGTATGCATTTTTATTTCTCTTATACCAAACCTGGTTCCTACAAGGAGCTAGAGATATAGATGAGAGGATGTATCCATCCACCTATCAAAGAGTTCGGCAATACCAGGCCTGGCGTTTGTCACTTTTAGATGCCCACCACCTCCAACCCACAGGCCATGAAGGAAGGATGCTTCTTGGGGCTCTCATGCGGAAGCTACAGAAAGAAAGACTACAGCATAGAGGTCCAATCTACAGTGAAGCGATGGGTATCAGGGCAGAGATGACATTTACCATCACATCCTTGGTGGTGCTTTTACTTTCTTTAGTCTTGTTTGTCGAGGAGCTTTGGAGAATGAAGTTGCGATTGAATGTTTTAATGGTGGTCACCGAAGATCCTTCAGTGTTTTCAGCTAAAAGGAAACAAGCAGGAATAAGTATCATGCAGAAGCTGGACCAGTCGTTAAGGATGACAGGCCAGGTGTCCAGATGACCTAGATTTTTGTTATAGATTTGGAATCTCATTCTGGCCCAAAGGTCTGACTATGGAATCTTCTCATTTTGTATTTATTTTTATGGTGAACCAAATAAATCAAGGCATCATTAGTGGCTTTCTGGGACAAGGTAGCTTGGAGATAATACAATATAATCCATACATTCTTATTTGCAACTCTGAAATATAAAAGGCTCTAAAAACTGCACATATTTATGACTTTGTAGCCAGAATTTCTGATGGCAGAACCTGACTTGAACTGACATGTGGCCATTTAAAGTTCTCGTCCATCCCCATCCTTATCCCAGAGTCTGCTTCTTGTGGGAGGATCCAAGTCAAGATACACTCATCACAAGAGCAATTCTGGGTGAGAACGCCCCATGAGATCTGGTCCTCAGATCACTGAGTTACCCAAAGCAAATGAGCCAGGCTTAACTCTTTGGTAGCTTCGTGGTTGTAATTAAGCATACCTTTCACCGGCGGAGCAGGCAGTTTCCTCCTCTGCTGCCTTGATGTGTCTATAGTCTGTACCTACGAACAGAACACAGCAATCAATACACCTTCTCGAAGACAAAAAAATTGTTTCTTCTAAAATTTCCAGGCCGTGCAAAATTCCCACAGAGGGCGCGAGAGACCAACGCACCTGGTTTCTTTGCTTCTGATCTCGCTTTCTCGTGAGGCGCACACACGGAGCTATGTTTAATCCTGCAATGGTGAGGGCTGAGATCCGGCTCTCGATATCGGTAATCTTAACGTAACAGACAGGATCAGTAGGGAGAAAGCACAGGAGGGGAAAAGCTTTGTTAAAAGTGTTTCGAATCTATAAAGAATAAATTAACTTTGCTGTGTGCCCATTCATTCAACTTCTACCAAGCACTTCTTTATCTAATGCTATAGTGAGAAAATGAAACAAAGGCTCTTCTATGTACATTTAAATTTCTAGTTGCTAGTTCTAGAGCATGCCACTCATGTCAGAGTATGCCTAGGGATAATGGAAGCCTGGGGTGTAAAGGGAACCCCGGCCCAGGGCCATCTGGCTCAGCACAGGGGTGGGGTGGTCCAGAAAGGCTTCCTTGGGAGGCAGTACTTGATATGAGCTTTCAAAGGCAAGTATGATTTATAGGTCCTGCTTCATTCCTCCATGACATCACGAATCCAAAAGCACAGCATCAGGTCTTGGGAGGGAGGCCTAGCAACCCCTGGTTCAAGTCCATTTCCTCTATTAAGAGGCCAAGTGGCCTTGGGAAACTCCTTCCTCTCTCTGGGCATCAGTGTCCTTGACTGTAACATCAAAAGGTCAGAAGGAGCTCAGATTTCCTTCCAACAGTGTCTTAAGGCAGCTTTAGAGAGCAAGCACCCACTTGGAGCTCAGGAAGAGCACTGGTCCATTTCTGTCCTCGGCATGAAGAAGACACAGTCTCTGTTCATAGAAAAGGGCATTGCTGCAGGCTGTCAGCACGCTAAGTGCTTCACATACATACATCGTTCCTGCTTCATTCATGCACTTTTTCGTAATCCCGCTAGGTACCATCTTCTGGTTTTATAGATGAGGAACCCGTGGCTCAGAGGGACAAGTAATATACCCAACATCTCACAGCTGGTCTGGGGCAGACTTTGGAACTGATGTCAGTGCTCATGGCTTTGCCATATTCTCAGGGGACCTGCCAAGGCTGGCACAGGGGACACTGGAAGAGGCAGGAAAAGGCTGGCAGAGTTGCGAGAGGAGGTGGGGTCCTGCTGAGATGGTGCAGACTGAGTGGTGCTGGGCCGTGGAATGAGAACCTGAAAGTAGGCCCAGCTGCCAATGCATGTGCGTCACCCCGAGGTCTCCGTTGCCTCCCCCACCCCTCAACTGGAGATGCTCAAGACAAACTCTAATTCAGCTGGCTTATTTAGACAAAATCTGAGATAGGTGCTGTGAGACATGTAGAGGGGACCGAAAAGTCAGCAAATATGAGAGACGTTTCCCCTGTTGCGAGGAGTGGCAGTCCTCGTCAGAAAAGGAAGAGGAGGTAGGTGCAGGCCGAGACTGTGGCAGCTGGAGAAAGAAGGCGAGCACCGCTGCCCAGCAGTCAGCCCCCAGAAGGCGCCACTGCGCAGCCCCTGCCCTTCCTGGCCCCCAGGCGCCTTCCTGTTCTTACTCCTCAGGTTTCACACTGAGAGCTGCATTCTTTGGTTTATAGCTCGATAAACTGTGCAAGCCTCTGAGAAAGCTCGCGGGCTAAACGTTCATTTGTCATATGCAGCTGGTGTGGATTTGATGACCACATGTGTTTCTGGAAGCAGTTTCGAGGGAGGGCCTGGCTCAGAGGGCACTGAGGAACAGAGCAGGCTGCTTACGTCCGGATTTGCTGGCTGTCAGGAACTGGTGTTTGGGGTTTCTTTGGATAAGCAGAAATGGGTTTAATTTTTCAAGTTTTAGCCCATAGGGCAGAGGATAAAGAGAGAGGAAAGGAGACTACTAGGGTTGATTTTGCCTACATTTTGTCTGTCTGTCTGTCTATCTATCTATCTATCTATCTATCTATCAATCATCTATCTATTATCCATCCATCCATCAATCCATCCAAGCATCTATTATATTCCACCTTATTTCTAAGACTGCATGCTCAATGACCCTTACGCTTGATAGAAGAAGATGACTAATTCAGCTCTGAGTTTCCCGAGACTTGAAGCAAAGAGATCTGTGTAGGACTCTATGTCCACGAGATAAAGACCAAGTAAATACTTAGAAGAATAGCTTTTCCTGATACAAAGCGTTAAGAGAGGCTTTCCCCAGGAATGCCCCCAGAGGTGACCCTGCGAGATGCAGTGGACAGCATCCTCAGTACAAGTCCTGGCACAAAAGAAGGCTCACTGACCATTAGGTATTTTTGATGCCACCATTGTAATATTTTTAAATAAATAATAAATTAATAGGCACATTCAAATGTGTAGGAAATAGGCATTTTGGACTCCAGGATTTTCTGTCGTAAATATGGTGCCAATACTTTAAGCCTAGAAAAATCTGGAAGCGGAAGTAACTAATGATTCCAATAGAACCTTCCCAAACACTCACAGATAATATTGATTCCTGCTAAACCACTCAAAAAATATTTACAGCAAAATGTGCCCCCAGGAAACGAATGATGTGATTCCATATTACACCTTTATGTAACTTTGACTAAAAATCAATTGAATGTTGGGTGCCATTTAAGGAAAATGATTTTTATTTCAAGAGATTTGCTCTTCAGCCACTCTCGCTGATAAGAAATAGTCAACAGGGCCTTCTTCATGAGGCCGTTCCCGGCCACAGAGCGGAGAACCGGAGACCTTGCATCCTTGCATTCTCAAGAGTGTTTAATGATGTCAGTGGTGGTTGTAATTTTCGACTCTAAAAGCCTGCTTGAAAATAAAAATATTTATTTAGAAAATAATTATCCCCGAAGATTGTCAGCTCTCTCCAGAGGTGATTCTATTGACCCCAATTCGGCAGTTTTAAGCTTCAGGGTCTATAGAAGTATCAGTGAACTTGGGGTCTATACTGAGCTTATGCTACAGAGACCAGAATTTCTCATGGGTCCCTGAGTGTATCTCCGGGGACCCCAGTGTGATAATCAGTCTAAGAATCAATTCTGATCTGGAGTCAGAGGCCAAGGACTATCCATGAGAACTGTCACAGGCATCTTCACGAAATTATAGATAATACAGTGATCAGTTCTGAAGTAGCAGTATCTAAACCATGTACCATACTGGTCTGAGAAACCTACACTTCTTCCCATATTCAGTTACTCATCCCATTTTTATTTTATTTTATTTTCCATTTTCATTGAGGGCCAAACCTGTGTCGGGTACTGTGCTTAGGCACTGGGGTTACTGTGTTAAGCCAGATAGCTACAGTCCTGTCCTCATAGAGCCTTTAGGCCATCATGGGGAAACTGGCATCAACTAAATAATCAACAGTGTGACAAACATTGGAAGGGTGGTCTTGGGCTGGAACGGGAACCTACATAGCAAGGAGATTTGCTTATGGGTCAGAAATTTGTCAAAGAGGAAACTGGTGTAGGTTTTAAAGAAAAGTCTGATCTATTATCAAGGTTATAATTGGGGGAAAGCAAGGCTGAACTTTAAAAAAAGAGGATTTGGTGGGCTCTGCCCTGAAGGGCCATGTCCATGCAAGTGTGCTGAAAATGGTAGGAACTGATAAGAACAAAGGTTTTGAAACGATTCTTGTGGAAGATGGGGTGTCTTCTCCTTTTTTCTCGGTGGTCCCCCATCTGGGCCGAGAGGAGAGTTCTTACCTGGAGCTCAGCATGGTGGACCTGGGCTGCAGCTGTAGCCACCTGGTCCTCCAGATCGGCAAGCTCAGTCTCACCAGTGCCACTGTGGATGCAGCGGGCAGCATCTTCCAGCTCATTCAGCTGGCCTTCGAGTCCGTACACGGTGCCTGCCGCCAGGTACACCTGCAGAGGAGGCACAGCCTTGAGTTCAGGTCTGCAGACCTGGGACCGGTGGGGCCTTCTCAGGGGGCCCTGGGGAGTGAGAGAGAACTAGACTCGACGGTGGGGGAAAAGGACAGGGAATGCCCCCACATCTATATTCTTTGCACTTAAATGGTGGTGTGAGGTCTTTCTACTCCTTCACTGTCATTTCCCACCCTCCCACTTTCCTGCAAGGAAAAGCAACTTGTAAATTTTGGAAATATGATAAAATAGCACAAGATACATGTCCTCAGCTACATACATTATGAATTTGTCCAGTGACTATAACAATCATACTCTCAAGACACAAGAAGCAAAGAAAAAAACTCAGGATGCAGTTTTGCAAATAAAAATGTTGGTTGGCATTGTGTAATTGAGAAAAAAAATTTAAAACCATGATAGAGGTGAAATTAATTCAAAGCAATTACAAATTTTGAGTACCTTATCATTGATTGATTACCTTCAGCTTGTTTGCAACAGGCTAAGGGAACTAAAATGAACCTGAAATTTGTAGGAAGAAAATACTTTATTTCTTAGAAAATATTGTGCTGTTTAGAGAAGCATGTCCAATCTATTTATCTGTCAATTAAGACAGTTTTTGTGTGTGTGTGTGCTACCAAAAATTAAAGAGAAAATCAGATAAAGGGAGCAATCTGAGTAAAAATTAAAGGGACAAATATTTTGACTCATGAGTTTATAAGGTGATTCCACAAAGGTGGGCAAACAGAAAGTAATATTGGAATAATCAGACTGAGGGATGCCAGCTAGGGAGAATGAAACATGCTTCTTCAGTCTAATTGGTAGTATGAAGCAACTGACAATGCAAGGGACCGGACATATCTAAAGAGGGTAATTATGTAAAGAGAGGTTCATGAGGTTTAATAATATATATAAAGCTCTAGTCATGTCATCACAGCTCCTGAGAGTTGATCTGACTAGGAAGCAGTCAATGCTTTAACAGTTCCTTTAACTGGAGTTGAAAACATAACCTAGTTAGGCAAGCCCGGGGCTTGTGCACACAAGTCAGGCACGTCATCCCGCTAAGCGAGGGTGAGGCTGAGCGTTGGTGAGGAGGGGGAAAGAACCCCGAGATGCTCCTTGGCATGTTTCGTGCATCCGTGTTGAAACTGGCGGTTTCACAAGGCATTTCAAAGTGGAGCAAAGGCGGGGAGAGGTCGAGTGAAAGCAAACCTCCGTGTGCATCTCCGAGCACAATCAGCTGGGCTGTGGGAACAGCGGCCGACAAAGTGGATGTCCCGTTAAGGGATCTGTCAGCCGCATCGGTGGGCGGGGAGGGGGCATGGATCGAATGCCTGTTGAAAACCGCCGTATTCCAGTTTGCCCTTAGTTCTAGATTTCTTTATCCTAAGTAAGCATTAGAGAATTTGTTTCTAAAAGATCCCTACTGTTTATTCTTTGTCTTCAAAACAAGAAACACGTCTTTATGGCTTGTCATACGAAAGAAATGATGAGCGTTTTAGAGCTCAGTGGAGAAAT
This sequence comes from Macroglossus sobrinus, assembly GCA_004027375.1. Taxonomy (NCBI): domain Eukaryota; kingdom Metazoa; phylum Chordata; class Mammalia; order Chiroptera; family Pteropodidae; genus Macroglossus; species Macroglossus sobrinus. Next base: position 311,745 of record PVKZ01001218.1, on the reverse strand, counting down.
TAAAACTTAGTTTGTTAAAAGACTAAGAAGAAAAATTAGGGAGAGAGGGAAGAGAGGAAAGAGAGAAGAAGGATTATCAGGACAGTTGTGAGTTTGGATCGTACACTTTTTCTACGTACACCAAAAAAGGTAAATTTATTTTGATAAGATACTGTTAAATATAAACTTGTACTTTTGTACAATGAAGTGAAATTTGAACAATGAAATGAAATTTGCACAATGAAATGAAATTTGCACAATGAAATGAAATTGTAGTTTCAATGAAATGAATAATCTGAGTGTGGCGATCGTTCAATATCACTTGATATAATTTTGGTCTCGACATCTTGAAACTTTGATTTTTCCAGAAACGTGTGCAACTCAGCGTCATCACACCCTGTGGCTGTGATGACGTAAAAAGCACCTTGTTGTTTTGTCTTCAGCACGGTCATCCTCTAGGGTTGTTTTCTTTGCCAAGACAAAGCAGTATGAGACGGCTCTGAGCCCTCAGCCAGGCCAGAGTGTTCATCTTTTATTTCGTGTTCCCTAAAAGCCAGCTTTCCTGGCACCAGGGGAGGTTCAGCAGTTTGGCACTGACCCCAGCTGAATGGGAACTTACAGCTGAGGGGACAGTGCATAAAGGACTGCAGGATGACGATGATGGCAAGGATGCTGACGGTGATGACGACACGTATTTACTGAGCCAAGTGTTGAGCTAAGGGCTTCACGGGACTTATTTAATGCTCATGGCAGCCCTCGAGGGAGATGCTATTATAATCACTATATCAAAGATGAGGACGTTGTGTCCTAGCGGCTCAGTGACTTCTCCAGGCCTCACAGCTGGGAAGGGGTGGGGCCTGGATCTGAGATGGGGGGGCGGGGCTGCCAGGTCCCATTCCATTATCCACCTGACCCTGACTCTGTGATGCTGTGGTACCTAATCTCGGGTGGAATGTCATGACGTTTTACATTTCAAACCTTGACATAAGGGCGCTAGAGTTGTCGTGGTTATAGGCCAATGTGACATTGGCTCTGTTGCTGGGCTGAAGTAACCAAAATTCACATGCTATACAATGAAAACGCTATTCTAGTATTAAAAAGTAACCCATCGAAAAACATTAACCTAGAATTGCTTGCTTAATAAATGTCCACTTTTGGTGAAAACTACGATTGCCATGTCTGAATATCTATGTCCTGTGACTCTAGTCATCGTGACCCCACTGAGTGGCTCCTAGTTCAACCAGCCTTTCACAAAGTGGTTCAAGGCATGAAAACAGGGAGGACTTTGTGGTCACAGCCCGTGGGATAAAAAGAATTTGCAGATTACTGCAGGACTTCTCAGAGCCTTTAACAGGTTAACATGTATCTCAGTCTTCCTAGGAAGAGTACACAGATTTCTCAAGCTTATTTGATCTTAGAGCATCTTACTGGACTTGGCCTCCATGAGATACACTTTAAGGGACTAAGATTAGACAGTAACTGTTAGTATTTCTTTGCTTACTCTCTGAAGGTGGAAAAATCACCCGAGAAGCCATGACCACCTCCACAAGTTCTAGTTCACTCCCCTTCTGTGCCGAGGGCATCACATAAGGAGGACCAACATCCTCTGCCTGGGCCTGGGTTCTGTGACAGAGCTGGGCTTCTGGTGGCGGAGTTCCACTGTGTCTGCTGCCACTGGCTGGGAATTACAGGCTGTCTCTGTCATTTGGCAAAGATGAGAATGAGGAGGTCCTCAGATGGGGGTGGGAGGGTGAGGGAGCCGACTCATTCTTCCCACTCACGACCCTGCGTACATCCACGAGGTGGCCCTGTGGGTCCCTGCTCGTCACACCACGGGTCTGAGAACGTTCATGCGGGTGGTTCTCCATTTTCCGTCTTTCTCTGCCCTGCTCCGTTCTCTGTGAGGGTGACCTGTATGCACTTCATCTCCAAGGCTCCCCTGCTGGCTAAGATGGGTCTGGGCAGTGGGAGACACCAGCGGGACGTCAAAGGCAGAAGAAAGTTGAGGTTCTGTTCCTCTGCTCTCTCTAGGACCTGCATGGGAGCCCTGGTGACAGCTCCCATGGTGGGGGGTACCCTTCCAGACACCAGTTCTCCCTGGGCTACCCCTCCTGGGTGGGCAACTACTTCCTCTTTCTGTGACTCTCTGGATGCTCCAGCATCCCTCTAACCTTGCCCACACCTCAGGCCATCATCCTTTCCTGAAACTCTCCTCTCTCAGCCAGACAGACCCCAACAGGTACAGCAGAATCCTAACGCTTCACAGCTGTCAGCAAGAGCATCAAATACTGAGAGACCCAGGCATTCAGTCCCAGGAACCGAGGCCCCCGTGGGGTGTGCAGGCAAGGCTGGGACTGGCCCGAGCCTTCTGGGGCAGACAAGAGCTGATCTGACAGTGCTAGCTAGCTCCAGCCGCACTGAGAAGCATCAAAGCTGGCAGACTGAGGGAATTCTGAAATCCCCATGCCTTCCTCTAATTAAGTGGATTATTAACAAGGCAGTTTATGAAAACAGGAGATTCGACCCATGAATGTGACATTTTTATCTTATGCAGCTCTGAAGGCTTCAGAAGTATTTTTAAAGGCGAAAACCTTCGCAAGCACATGTTCTCTTTCATCCCAGAGTCCCGGTCTGCGGTAGCCGATGTTCAGAAGGCGAGAATAAGTGTCGCCGTTTCTATTTCTGCCGGTGCCCGGGTCCCTCGGCACAAAGGAGAAAGGCAGCGGAGGAAGGAAGGCACGCTCTTTAGAACATGGGCCGACCAAAGGCTCGGTTTCATTAAATCAGGCCCGTTTTACAATCAGCCCTGCCCTTCTGCTGCTCAAATGAATTCCATCCTGGAAACCACAGAGCGAAGCCACCTGCCCGGGCTCTGTGATCTGGTGAGCTAAAGAGATAAAGAGAAGAGTCATCCCTTCTCGGCCTCAAAACCCCACTGAATTCAAAGGAACATGGCTGGAGTTTCTTCTGCGGTGGAATTTGACAAGCCGGAGCCGGGGAAGGGAAGAAGGCGGGAAGAAAGAGGCCGTTAACTCTGGGGACAGGCGAGGCATCTTAAGATGCTGGACAGGGAGCGGTAAAGTATAAACCCAGGCCTTTTCAGCCCACGTTCCTGCTGGGGTAGGTGGCCTCTTGAGTCAGTGGCTAAGTGGATGTGTTTCAAACTGAAAGTGTTAACAAACCCAAGAAGAGGAACAGAATGTACAATAAAAGACTCTTACAAAACGAAAACTCTGGCAAGTCCATTTTTCTACATGCTCCTTGGGGAACAGAAAAGCACACCGTCTTTGTTTTAGGTATGCCATGGGGACTGTAAGTTTTTTTGATACTATGTAAAAAAAAAAAGCATCCCTTTCCTGGTGAACCTTATCTTTATTTTAACCTTTTCAATTCTGGGTGTCCTAGATGAGAGCTATCAGCACTGAAAGAACTGTGTTAGACATATTTAAGGTACAGAGACCCTGCACATTAGAAATAAAATGTTTCTTCCTTAAAAAAAAAAAAAACACTTCATCCATCTGACGTAATCATATGTCAGATAAGCCTTCTTCCAGCACCTCCTCTGTGCCAGACGCTGGCCAAGGGCTCAGGCTGCAGATGAAAAGCCAGCAGGTCCTGTGCTGCAGGAATTTATGTATCTGGTCCCCAGCCTGGGAGAGATTGTGCCCCCCGCTTCCCTATATCGCCCCCCTCCAACATTTGCCTATGTCTGGAGACATTTTTGATCGTCACAACTAGGAGGAGGCTCCCCCTGGCTTATAGTGGGTAGGGACCAGCGATACTGCTAAGTATCTTACAACGCAAAGGACGGCCCCTCAGAACAAAGAATTATCTAACCCAGAATGCCAATGGTGCCGATGTAAGGGGAGACAGACAGGTGAACAGAAAGGGCAGTCAAGTGAGGTCAGTGGTCAGAGAGATATCTACTTAGGTTTTAGGGGGAATCCAAAGGGAGAGAGTCTTTAACTTTTAAAGTGAAATAAATATTGGCTTTTTTTTTCTTTTAACGTTAAGTCATTTTGAATTGTTGCTTCAACTTTTAGCAAAAATTTCCTCTAATGACAATTCTGGATTTCTGAGAACAGCCTTCATTAGTCAGGGTTGGCTCTTCTGGGTTTGGAAAGATGGAATCACCTGACTCAATTTGATGCTGGCTTTATGGGCAGGCACCATGACGACCTGAGATGGTGATGGTGGCCTGTGTGGCTAATGCTGAGATCGCTCTCTGTCATCCCTGGTCTGCATTGTTGGAGAATTCTCCTCAGACATTTATACCTAGCAACAAGCGTGGATATTTATATGTAAGAATCTATTACAGTCTTTCTTTCCTCACAAGTCAGAAAGATAAAAAAATCCATGACCAACAGACATATCTGTGCAGCGGGACAGACGGTTGTAGGGACCTCATCTCCGCGGGCAACCACACTCGTTCTCTACAGTGGCACCAGCGATGTTCTATCTAGGTCCCCACGGATCTCTTTTATAGCTTCTGCATCCTCCCCTCCCTGCCCCTGAAACTTCAATGTGCTTTTGTTCCCAGCAGCTCCAATCTATACAGAAGACTGTGGACACTTGGCCTGCGGACAGAGACTGAGATGCTCGCTGGCTGTACAAGGCTAGTTCCTTTGCCTCAGGTCAGGGCAACTCTGAGATGCAATTATATAGCCCACTACTCCCTGCAGCATCAGGTGAAGTTGCTCCTTGTCTAAGAGCACTGCTTGGCTCTGCATCTTCCCTCTTCCCTCTACTCCCTTTCCAGCCTCCCCTGGTAGCAACTCCCTGATAAATCACTTGTTCGCAAACCCTCATCCCAAGATATGCCTCTGTGGAACCCAGCCTAAGACCCTTCCTGAGAATGATTTTGCTATGGTGGTGGCAGTGGCGGCGGGGGTGTGTCTGTGTCCTCACACTCTTTGCGATGAGCTACTGCTTCCTCGGCTGCCCCTTTGCACACGTTTGCCCCACATAAGGAGCAGCCACACTGTCTTACGTTCTCTTCCAGGGAAGTCAGCTGCTCATCCAGTCTCACTTGGTCTGTCCCCAGAGGAAATGTCCCCTTCTCTCTGTCTGGAAAGCCGGGTGGGAATTCCCAGGAGCCCGTGGACTCTGCTATCAACTCCTCCGTGGCGTTGATGACCTTCAGGACTTCTGTGGAGATGTTGCAGAGAGAAACAGCAGAATACTTCTGTTTGGTCCAATAACAGGAGGAGACAGAAGACAAGAACAGCACATTAACAATGACAGGGAAATGCTACAGTACCATGGCGCTCATCATGAGCTTGCCTCTGCCGTCACACACGCAAACATCAACGTGCCAAAGGGACGAGGAGGTGAGCCATCCACGCAACAGGCAGGGAGCTCAGAAGGGGCCTGCTTTGACTTATCCCAGCTTCTGTGGCTCCCACTGAATTATCTCAGATTCTTAGAGAGGGAGGAAGGAGAGCTCAAGTGGAAGCTGCTATGTCCTCTGCCCACTGCCGAGAGTTTTAGATCCATTACCTCATTTTCTGCATGATATTCTACTACTTCAACAGAGCTTCAGTAACAGACTATGTCAAACGACATCCCTCATGTGGTCCAGTGGACAGCTTTCTGGACTGGGAGCTGGGAGACCAGGGCTCTAGATCTGGCTCTCACTTCATGCCGTTATGGGACCTTGGCCAAGCTACTTCCCATTTCCGGAACTCGGTTTGGTCATCTGTACAGTGAGAATGTTGGGAAAGAGTTTCCGGGCAGTGTCTTGGTAGCTCACACACACCTATTCTCAGGCCTGTTCTCCATTGCTCTCTTCCATCATAGAAGGTGAATAGAAAAATACTCCATTTCCCAGCCTCCCTTGAGGCTAGGGGCAGTCATGTGACATAGTTCTGACCAATAAGTCTGAAGGGAAAGCTTTTGCTTTCCTAACAGGTGAGTAGGTGCAGCTGATGCTCCCCTTCCTTACTTCTGCCTTGAGCATAGACGTGCAGTTATGACAAAGGCAAGGATGAACACCAAAACGCAGAGCAAGGTGGACCAGAAAGACTAAAGGAGACTGTGCCTAGACAGCACTAGATGAACCGAACCATGGTGAGTCACCATTCGCCTCTTAACATCTTGTTGCATGAGAGAAAGAATTCCCTATCTGTTGAAGCCACTGTGGGCCAAATTTTCTGTTCTTTGGGGTTGAACATGTTCCTAATTGACACAAGTCACTCCTAGCTTCTACATCCATTCATGGCTCAAAATTACAATCAGTTTAGGTCTGGGCCAAGGTCATTAATGGAGCAGAAGTTCTTCAACCATGAAGAATTATCTGCATCTTTGAGTGCATATGAACATATAGCATTAATCGATAAGCTAGATATCAATGTTACTTGGCAGTAATGATTTCCATCTGTAATCAGTTTTGTTTATTTCATCACAGGGTTTATATATTAGAGGCCACAGGCATGTTTTGTTTTGTTTTTGACCAGTAAAATGTTTCAAGAAAAGCTGGAATTTTAATGCCTTTAGTACCTTCTGACTCATATCCAACTGACTCATAGGTCCTGACCAAAATATTAATGACAGCTATGGGTTTGATTTTGCAAGGTTTGTTCCTCCAAGGAGATCCTGCTGTAGGTTTTGTCTCACTAGAGGATGTGTTTGATAGCCCTCCCCCTTCGCTAGGGAATCAAAGTATATAAGTGACAAGCTAGTGGCTGCATCCACAGTCTAGAAGCTGGCTCTGGGTTTCTATGCTGAGGCACGTGGTCTCACACCTGTCAATCCATCCGAGGGTTAGGGGACATGCTCAGTGGGCTCCTCTCCAGTCTGTCTATGCCACAACAGCTGCTTGACTGACTCAACACTCATACTCCTTTTGATTCAAGGGCTTTTTGCTACAAACCAAAAGATATTGGGCCTGGGACATCAGGAGCAGGAGATGAAGGTGACGCAGACCCACCAGAATAAGGGCAGTGTCCAAGGAAGCAGCCAGGACCAACTCTTCCCCCTAGGAAAAACTTTCAGAGGCTGTCTCACACTATCCAGGACCCTGTAACTCGATGTGGCAGATTGTGAAGATGAATGGGGCTCAAAATGATTTTGGCATGAAACAATTACCACTGTTTGCTTAAGTCCTTTTTAGAAAAGTCAGCGTTTTATATAGGAAAGCAGATTTGTTACCCTTCTCTTAGTAAAGACAGCATGTATTTAGAAAGTTGGCCCCTTATTTGGTAGAAAAGGTGCCTTTGTACATTTTTTGAAAAGGAAGACATATGACTAAGAGATTTAGAAAAAAAAGTGAGACCACGGCATGATGGAATGGAAAGTGTGAACACTGACACCAGTCTCCAATTAGCTCAGGGTCATTAACACGCCAAGGTTATTACAGAAAGGACTCAAGAGGTGCTTAAACAGAAAGAGTTATCCGTATCCTGAGTCTAGCTGAATATATAATATCAAAGCAATAAGTTGGACATCGATGTTGCTTGGCACTCATTGTTCCATTCAGTCCATAAGTAGCCTTGTTTATTTAATCATAGGGGTTGCAAGCTGGAAGCCAAATATTGCCCAGAGGCATGTTTTTTGATAAGAACACCATCTGTGAGACATGCACGGCCCAGCTGTCCAGTGTCCACCATTCACTCCACATCTTTGATTGGGGGTCCATAGAGTACATGCTCTGCTCCAGGTAGGTGCTGGGAGAAGCAGTGGTCAATGGATACGGTCCCTGCCCTCATGGCATGCCTTTAGCCCTACCCCAGCCACTTGACACAGTGACATGCTTTCCTGGCCCCTGAAGCCATTTGCATTTGCCATTGAGTGAGAGTGAGGAGTCTGGTCTGCGGGGAGCACCACAGAGTCACTGGAGGCTCTGCGGTCTGGTTCAGGGCCTCGATCACTTCAGAAGGGAGCTAGCCTCCCGATGGGGGAAGCGACTGGACAATAATCCCATGAAAACTGGACAGGATCTCTCTGTTTGGTGGGAGTTCCCGGTTTGCTCTCTACTGGGAAATACAGACTGGAATCCACAAGCCCATGCAGGGAATCGCGTGTTCCTCGTCTGTGACACAGGACCGGGCTGCCGGCTGGGATGTGGAGGAGGGTGGACAGTGCACTCACTGGACGTGAAGATGGAAGCGGAGGTAGCTGGGCTTGGTCAGCTGCCAGGCAGGAGTGGGGCACCTAGCCTCCTTGTTTCTTAGATGACTCACTGGCCCAGTAACAGAGATTAGATTTGTTACAGGGCTAATGCTGACTTGTTATGTAAATGTCTCGTTCTCTGCCCAGTGCAGATTTAAAAGTAGAAAGCGCCACCGTCTACAGTTATGTTAAATAAAGCCCTGTGCAGCACCGGACAGGGTTTTGTTCAGATGAAAAGCTGATGGGGATTCAGGGGTGCTGGCAGGGAGTCCTGTGTGGGGGAGAAATGAAAAGCTAAGGATCTTTTCTGCTTTATTGCTCACAGCCCTGGAGACAGGAGCTGAACGAGCTGAACGGTGCAAACAAGCACTAGCCGAGAGCCAGCGAGAGCTCTCTTATTACCGTAGCTGACATTATTCCAGATATTAATTATAAGGGGGATCAAATGTGACACTTTCATGGTATCTAATAAGGGAGAGGTGAAAGTGTGGAGATTATCAGCTGACAGAATAGGAGCTATTGCAAAACAGGAAGGTTGGCCTTCAAGACGTTCGTGGCCATGGGCTGCACAGACAATGCAATGAACTTGGCTGTGAACCCATGTAGTAAACAAATTCAACCTTCGAGTGATCAAACAAATACAAATGAAACAACAAGCCTGATTAAGTGCCAGACACATGCACGATTCCCTTTTAAAATGCCCAGTGTGTGCCAACGTGACCTCGCACAGGGCTCGGAGTGTGTACTGCCAGTTGTTGGTCCACCAGGGGCTGCATTTGCCCTGATGCAACCATTCTCCTTGGTCTTCTCACCACTGAGAGCCCAAGTGTCCACTTCTATGGCTCAATCTGTGTCCCAGCCCCACATGAAACATCTAATCCATCACATCAACTTTGCTACCCCTGGGATGGAAATCAATAGCCCAACACAGAGTAGAGAGGTGATAAGAAATACTCCAGTTTTGATTGTGGTTCCATGGCGTAGCGGTTAGCATGTCTGCTTTATATGCAGAAGGTCCTGGGTTTGTGCCCCAGTGGAGCCACGGTCCATGGTCTTCGGCCATGCCACCCTGAACAAGCCCAATGTCTGATCTTGGAAGCTAAGCAGGGTCGGGCCTGGTTAGTACTTGGATGGGAGACCACCTAGGAAGACCAGGTGCTATAGGCATAAATAATCATAAAAAAGAAAAAGAAAAGAAAGAAAGGAACACTGTGGTGTATCTTCCTGGCCTAAGCTAGGGTGTCCTTGACCCTTCATCAGTGAGGCAGCGAAACAAGTGTCTGCCTTGACGAAGACTCATACTTCCTGTCCGACTATAACCAACAACAGGACCGACGCAGACCTTTAAGGACAGGTACCGCTCTGAGGTTAGGGCCCTGCCACAGTGACCGTTTCAATGGACAGAAGAAGACCCAGTCAGGACCCAAGTCATACGTCCTGGCTCTGTCATTCTTTTTCTCCTAGGGAATGCAGGGCAGAACAAGACTTCTTTTTGTCCCTCTCCCCACAAACTCAAACCTTAGACCTCAGCGATCTCTCCATCCTGTCCCCACGCACTTTCTCTTCATAGCAAAATGTTGCTAGGAACAAAATCTCAATCCATTTACTTTTTTAATTTTTTAAATTTTTTTTTATAAACTGTTTCCCAAAGCCACTCAGAATGCAAGGTGCTGTCACACAGAGATTCTGAATGTATAGAATTCTAAAGAAGAAAACAGTTCCATCCTAAGCGCTAGACAGATACGCTTATTAGCAATTCTTGCAAATTCTCCTGAGATTTTTTTTTCCACGGTCATCATTCATTTGAAAGCTTCACGTTGGACAAAGAAATGCAAACTCGTTTTGAGCTGGAATAAAAGGGAATACTGCTCGGCAGAATGGCTCCAGCCTGCGAACATGTGAGCAGCATGGGCTCATTAGGTGCTTGGCTTAATCGAAAGAGAACACTTTGGAACGACAGAGGGCCGATTCCAGCCCCAGCTCTACCCTTGGACTTGTGCATGCGTGTGCATCTGTCCGTCTCGGCTGGGCCAAAACAGATTCAGTGTCTGGCTGTGTGTGATGAACTGGGGCTGCGACAGAAGCCTAGGGTACCTATTTATGTGACTTGATATAAGTCCTGCTATGATACAATCTAATGCAATGTGGGAAAATGGCTTTGAGGATTAAGTGATGTATACAGGTATTTGGGGCAGAAAGATGTTCCCAGCTCCACCTAAAACACCGTGCAGATGCTTATAACAAGAGCTAAAAGGCTAAACAGACAGAAGCTGAAGGAAACTAGGTCTTTTGTGAGGTACAGAGGTACACAGTATGCTCTGAGGCTCCTTGGTCAGTCTATGAAACACGGAGGGGCAGTGACAAAGGACTGCCACCACTGCAGGGTCTTGCAAAGGGGCTCCTTACTCTTGGGCTCAGCATGGGGCCTAGGGCCCACCCTTGTTTTAGGGGCCCATGAAAATGTTTCAAAGTGGAAGGAAAAAAATGAAATCTTAGGCCCAGGAACATGTTTTAATGTATAATATTAACGCAGTAATTTCGATACCAACGTAGTTGTAAAATATGATTTCCATTGTTTTTTACTGTGGCCCGGGACATGCAGAAGATGACAGATAGGAAAAGGGAGGCGGGGGCCGGGCCTCACAGGGCCCCACATGCCACACTCAGTGGTCTGAGTTTTGCACTGCTGGAGTCACGTGCTGCTGCAGGGTCTTGCTGCTCTTGTTATCCAGAGATGCCACTTACTGAGCGCTGAGCACGTGCCAAGCTCTGGGAGAGGTACTTTATTTGCCTCGCCTCATTTAACCCTCCTAACCTCCATAGGATGCAGGTAGTATGACCACGCCACCTTACAGATGAGGACCTGAGGCTTAAGAAGGGGATGGGGTTTGGCCTGAGAGAGCTGGGACTTGCACCCAGGTCTGCCTGATTCTGAGAACTGGTCTGAGAGGGCTGTGCTTTACCAAGGCAGTTCCAAGGCCAGGGGAGGGGCAGGTTTAGGGCTGGGAGAATCAGAGGCAGAGCAGAGCAGCAGAAACAATGACTAGGGCTTGAATCAAAAGGTCACAGGGCCTGAGGTGAGGCCACTGCAGTGGGAATGAAAGGATGGGAGGGAGGCATGATACCGTCGAAAGAGAACGGAGGATGCTGTGTGTCTGTACGGGATCGAGGTGGATGGCGAGATGCAGCTGTGCTTTCCAGCCAAGTGGCCTGGAAGAGACTGATGCCACGAAAGCCGACTTAAACACAAGGAGAGAATGCAGGGTTCATCAGGCATTCTAAACAAGGAAAAATGTGGTATTTCAAAAGCCCTTCTCACAACTCAAGAGACTGAACGATTGCCAAATGCCCAAATGGGGGAACTTCCAAGTCATTTGTTTAGTCTTCATCTTGACTCTGCTATTTGTGACGTCAAGTTTCCTGAGAGGGTTTGGTGGGGAGGGATACAACCTGCATAGTTGGCTTTAGTGAAAATGAGAAAATGTGGGGCCTTTCAGTCCTCCTTTCAGTCATGTGATGAATGAATGTTCTTTAGGGGGCTGCAGAGGGACAGGAGACATCCTAAATAACAGAAAGGACTCTGACAGGGGTCTTCTAAAGACAGAACACAAAGGGGCATGCTCACAGAGGACATCCGGGCCCAGTGGAAAAGCCTCATGGCTGTTTCCAGTTGCAGACAATACACACTGGGCCAAACCTCCTTCCTTGCCCAGTGCTGCTCCTGGGAGACCCCTCCAGGGTGGACAGAAGAAGGGAGAAGGAAGCCAGTACCAAGTCAGGGGGTATAACTCTAGGCTTCAAGGAACTTCACTGAACCCTCACAACCACCTGACATGGTTGATGTTTTGATACCATCTTTAGAGATGATAGCATAGTAAAGAAGATGCAGAACTGGGATTTGAGCTCAGGGACTCTGGTCTCCAAAGTCCACCTTCTTTCGCACCTGTCACATCACCTTCTCCACATGCTTAATTTCCAGGACCCAGTGGACTGTAGAAAGGGACGATGGAACAGAACTGAATTGAATAATCGGATCAGTGAACAGCGTATCAGCGAGAGAAGGGCCCAATACCGGGAACCCCCTCAGGGGGTTCTACAGCTTCCCCCACGGACATCAATCAGAACGAGCTTGTTGATATGGCATGACAACGGCCAAGCCACACGCTAGAGCCTGAGATCTACTGAGTGACCAGCTCCTGACCGACCCCACCTGGGATCAATCCGCCAAGGACAATCGGAGTGAAAAAGAATGTGAGAACACCTGCTCAGGCACGATCCAGACTGCATGGTCCGCCTCTCACTTTCCTGTCCCGTGTTACAGACGCTGTCTTGGCTTTACGAAACGTTTCCATCAAACGACCAGAGCAAGCAAGGAAATTTGTCCAAATGCCTGATTTCATGTATTTTTCTTTTCCCCCGCCCCAAAGGTAAGAAAAGCAGCTCCATATGTCCCCCTAAATAGTTGACAGAAATCTGCTAGGAAAATTCGGTGCAAATATGTTTCAGTTCTCATGAAACATAAGGCACTCTGGCTATGCCTCCACACCCCGTCAAAATACACGCTCCACAAACAGACTCACGTCCCCGAAGAGTGACTTGATGAAAGAGGGTGGCACAGAGTTTCGGAAAGAAATTGGAGTGCGAACCTAATAAATTAGCATATGTAATAAACTGAAACAATGAAACATGACAGATTAGAGAACCAAGCTCTAGCAGGGGGTTCTTACATCACGTAGGTTTCGAGGGTCAAGCCATTTATGAAATAAGTAAGAGTTTCTTTAATGGTGATTATAGAAATGATTTTTAAAAAATGTGCTCTTTGCAGTTGAGTTTCAGAATTAAACTATTCTGTTCTTGCCTTTCCAACTCAGGACCTGGGGAGAGGTCATTGGATGCTGGGGCCCTTACCTGACCAGCCTTCCCTGGCAGGTGGAGAGTGGGCAGGACTTTCTATCCTGGCTGAAGAGGTGATCACGATCTTTAATATCTTTTGCTTTGTATACTGGTCATTCCTCAGGAAAAAACGATTCCTGATACCAACTAGAAACATTGCCCCTCTGCTGGCAGTACCCAGGGCTCAACTGGGGCACACGCTCAGCTCTGAAGGAGCCCAACAAGATCTAAAATGCCCCCCGCCCACGTTCACTAGAAAAGGAAGTGGCACATGGCAGCCAGGGTGATCTGGATCACGGTGCTTCCCACCTCACCCAGGATAAAAGCCGACGTTCTCTGCATGGCGCCCACAGCCCTACTTAATCTGGCCCCTATCGGCTCTTGCTTTCCCCGCCACTCTTCCCTTTGCTCCAGCCACCCTGCATCTTTAATCTGCTTCTTGAACTTGTCAAGGTCCTTTTCATCCTAAGGCTTTGTGTGTGTGCCTCTGCCTGGTAAGCCCGTCGCTTAGATCTTTGCCTTTTTCCTTCTTGACCTTCAGGTCTCAGTTGGAAAGACACTTGGTTGAAAAGAGCCAGACCATTCAGGACTCATCCTCCTTCTGACTCACCACCATCACTGCCCTGCTTAATTTTCTTCTTCGCACTCATCACTGTCTGACATCTTCCCCCATATGTGTTTACATAGTTATTAGCCATCTCTTCCAACGGCAGGTGAATTCCACAAGAGCAGGGAACTTTCCTCTCTTATTCTTATGGTACTGCAGCTCTTACAATGTTCAAGTTATTCGTTGCCCAAATGGTGAATGAACAGGAATTCAAACACCAGAGCTTGTGGCACCTGTTCTGCTAAGGGAATGTTGCCATGTCTTTCTTCTTTGTCTCCTGTATCACTGGGCCGGCAAACCAGGAGGATCCATTTGTTCCTTCATTGGAGTGAAAATTAAGAACCTTCCTTTTTCACCACATTCTCCTCTCCCGAAAAGAACAGCTGAGCATTCGTCCCAACACCATTTATTAAGAAGTGATCTTTTTACAAGAGACGAGACGAGAGGTGGGTAGAAATCATAAGATAAATTGTGAGTTAAATTTTAATATATTTTAATATATTCTAGGCTACACTCTGGACAATTTCATTGCATCTTGTATCAATCTTCACAAATCTCATTATCGTGCCTTGAAAAATATAACATATCTTAATAGCTAGGCCATCTTCATGCCTTTTTTTTCTAAACGTTCTAAATTATTCCTGATTTTATTCTATCAGAAGATTTAAAAAATCCTTTTGGGAAGTTAAAGAACACCCAGTTCAGATTTTGACTTGAGGTACATTAAACTTCTACTCTAATTTGGAAGAATTCATCTTTACACTGTCTTTCCTACTGGTAAACTGCTAGGTTTCTTGGAGAGCTGAGGTTGTCTTGTTAAGTTTTTATTTCACCTTTTTTTTTTTTTGCTCCTATTATGGGTGGATTTAAATTCCATTTTATCTCCCCACCTCCCTCATTCTGTTTTGAGATTCACCTGCACGTTTTAGTTCATTGCAAACGGATGGCTGAACTACAAACTCCTAACACGGGGAGTTCTAGTTGCAAAGCCTGCAACCACTTGAGCTATGCTGTGTCATTCTGCTAAATGATGTGGATTCATGAATAGACCAGCTACGAACAGACCCTTTCTTCGAATAGAATGGATTTTTTATTTTGCATTTATTGGCGTTCAAGGTTGCTGCATTCTTTTACAGGCTCGATAGCTCAGGTAAATGTTCGTGATCGCCTACCTTATCGAAGTCTTTATTATTGCTTAAGGATCCTTTCTATCTCCTCACATTGTTTTCTCTCTCATTCCGTGTAATAGCTATTTCACACCCTCTCCACAATTCTGAAACTCCAATCTAATTATTCGCTCACTTTCAGAAGACAAACCTGCCTTTTATCTAGTTCAGAGAGCTAGAGAGAGGAGGGAAGAACGTAGAACATAAAACAAAACCTCTTTGACTTCCTGACATCCAATTGACCCAGTTCCTTGTATCTGGACCAATCTGCCTTTGCTAATCCAATGCCTACACCCCATCTGTTTTCTGGACCTCATCTCCTCCATTTCCCCAAGAGTCCCTTATTGTTGGGCAGTTAGGTGGTTTTTCAATGTTTTCCTACAATAAAAAAATACAGTGCTTGATGAACTGCGGTGCGATATGCCCTTGGCTGCCTGTCCAGCTTTCCCTTGGGATAAGTGAATGAAAGTACACTTGCTGAGTAAGAAGAGCACACACCCCCTGATGGCTTGGAGTTAGCAAGCTGCCAATGAGCTAACATGTGCTCCCACTATTTTGCGGGCATGTGACTGCCTGCTTCCCTGAACTCTTACCAACATCAATTATCGTTCTTTCTCATTACTCGATTTGCTAGGCAAAGTGGCATTTCGTTATTTCGGCTTGCATTTTCATTGCCCATCTGAACAAACAATGAACTTTGTCCCATTCACAGCTGTTTTCCTAGTGCCTCAACGTACATTTGTTGAATGGGAAAAAAATGAATGTGCAAACCATATGTCAAGTTCTGGCTAGCTGTTATATTGAATAGAGCTGAAATACAATTGAAGTTGAATATTTTTTCATTTATATTCTTTGTGCATGTGTGAATTGCCTGCTTTTGCACACTGCCCTTTTATCTATTAGAGTTACGAGGATATTAATTCTTTGTCTGTTGAATATTTAGGCAATATGTCCTTCCTATTATTGTTTCCCTTTAATTTTATGAAGTTTTTTTTTTTTAGTGAACATAAGTCTTTTTTTCCTCTCAGCTTTGTTGAGATATAATTGACTTATAACATTGTGTAAGTTTAAGGTATACAATGTGATTGTTTGATAGACTTATATTATTACAGAATGATTATCATGATAGAATTGGTTAAACCTCCATCACCTCATATAATTAGCATTTTTTGTGTATGTAGTGAGAACATTTAAGATTTATTCTCTTAAATGTTCTCTTCTAAGTATATAATACAATATTTTTAAATACAGCCAGATCCCCAGAATTTGTTCATCTTATAACTAAAAGTTTGCACCATTTTACCAACATCTCCCATGTCCTCCATACCACAGTCCTTGGCAACCACCATTCTACTCTCTGTTTCTATGAGTTTGGCTTTTTGAGATTCCGCATATAAATGAGATCAAATACAAAGAGTATTTGTCTTTTTCTGTCTGACTTATTTCCCTTAGCACACCACCCTCAACATCCATTCACGTCGCAATGGCAGGATTTCTTTCTTTTTTATGGCTGAATATTATTCCATTGTATGTATAGAATGGAATAGCATCTCTGTGCATTCATCCATAGGCTGGCACTTAGACTGTTTCTGTGTCTTGGCTATTGTGAATATTGATGCAATGAACATGGCAGTGATGGTCTCTCTCTGAGATCTTGATTCCTGATTTCATTTCCTTTGAATTTATACTCAGAAGTGGGATTGCTGAATCATATGGTAGTTCTATTTTTACGTTTTTGAGGAACCTCCATATTGTTTTCCATAGTGGATACAGCAATTTATATTTATACCAATAGTGCATAAGAATTCCCTTTTCTCCACATCCTCATGGTTATCTCTTGTTTTTTTTTTTTTTTGATAATAGCCATTTTAACAGATGTGAGGTGATATTTCACTGTAGTTTTGATTTACATTTTTCTTTTTAATTAGTGATGTTGAGCATCTTCTCACCTACCTGTTGGCCACTGTAGGTCTTCTTTGGAAAATGTCTATTTAGGTCCTCTGCCCATTTTTTAATTGGATTGTCTTTTTGCGATTGAGTTGTATGAGTTCCTTATATATTTTCGATATTAGCCCCCTACCAGATATACTGTTTGCAAATATTTTCTCCCATCCGGTAGGCTTCCTTTTCATTTTGTTGTTCCTTTTGCCATGAAGGAGCTTTTTAGTTTGATGTAGTCCCACTTAACTTGTTTTAGCTTGTGTTACTTGTGCTTTTGGTGTCATATTAAAAAAAAAATCATTGCAGAGATCAATGTTGAGGCTATTTTCCCCATGTTTTCTTCAGGAGGTTTGGAGTTTCAGGTCTTATGTTTAAGTCTTCAAGTTAATTTTTGTGAGTGGTGTAAGACAGGGGTCCAATTTCATTGTTCTGCATGTGGTTATCCAGTTTTCCCACCTCCATTTATTGAAGATACTAACTTTTCCCCATTGAGTATTCTTGGCTTCCTTGTTAAATATTAGCTGACCTTAGAGGTCAGGGTTTAATTGTAGTCTTTCAGTCCTGTCTCGTTGGACTTTGTGTATGTGTTTATGCTACTGCCATACTTTTGATTACTATAGCTTTGTGTATGGTTTGGAATCAGGAAGTGTGATACCACTAGCTTTGTTCTTCTTTTTCGAGATTTTTTTTTTTTGGATATCCAGGGTATTTTGTTATTCCGCACATATTTTATGACTGCTTTTTGTTTCTGTAAAAAATGCCATTGGAATTTTGATAGAGATTGCATTCAATCTATAGAGGCTTTGAGTAGTACAGACATTTTAACAATATTATTTCTTCCAATCTGTGAACATGGGGTATTTTTTCACTTCTTTGTGTCTTCCTCAACTTCCTTCATCAAAGTATTATAATTTTCAGTGTACTAACCTTTCACCTACTTGGTTAAATTTATTCCTGTTTTATTGTTTGTGGGGCTATTGTGAATAGGATTGTTTTCTTTGTTTCTGCTTCAGATATTTTATTATTAGTGTATAGAGACACAGCTGATTTCTGTGTGTTGATTTTTAACCCTGTGACTCAATTAAATTCATCAATTAGTTCTAACAGTTTTTTGGTAGTCTTTAGGATTTTCTCTATATTAAGATAATATAATCTGCAAAGGCAATTTTACTTCTTTTCCAATTTGGATATCACTTATTTCTTTTTCTTGCCTGATTTCTCTGTCGAGGCTTCTAGTATCACACTGAATAGGAGTGATGAGCGTGGGCACCCTTGTCTGGTGTCTGATCTTAGAGGAATAGCTTTCACGTTTCACCATTAAGTATGACGTTAGCCATGGGCTTGTCATATACACCCTTGATTATGCCGACGTACATTCCATCTTTGCCCAATTTGTGGAGAGGTTTTTCTTAATCATGAAAAGATGTTAAATTCTGTCAAATGCTTTTCCTGCATTTTCGAGAGGATTGCATGATTTTTATCCTTCTTTCTATTGTGGTATTCCACGTTTATTGATTTGTGTATGTTGAACCACCCGTGCATGCCAGATATAAATCCCACTTGATCATGGTGTATGAATATTTCATTGAGAATATCTGCATCTATATTCATCAGAAATATTAGCCTATAGTTTTCTTTCTTGTAGTATCCTTATCTAGCTTTGGTATATGGGTAACATTGGCCTCTTAACATAAGTTTAGGGGTGTTCTCTTCTGTTCCATTTTTTGAAGGTGTTTAAGGACAGACAATTCTTCTCTAAATGCTTGGTAGCATTTACTAGTGAAACAGTCGGGTCTTGGGCATTTCTTTGTTGGGAGGTTTTGATGACCAGTTCAATCTCTGTACTCATTATTGGCCCATTCAGATTTTTAAAATTTCTTTGTGATTCAGTCTTGGTAGGTTGTATGTTTCTAGGAATCTATCCATTTCTTCTAGGTTATCCAATTTGTCGGTGTTTAACTGTTCACAGTAGTCTTTTATGATGCTTTGTATTTCTGTAGTTTCAGTTGTAATATCTCCTGTTTCATTTCTGATTTTATTTATCTAAGTCTTCTCCCTATTTTCCTAGTTAGTCAAGCTAGACTAATTTTGTTGATCTTTTCTCTTTTTTTCGTTTCTATTTTGTTTATTTCTGCTCTGTCTTTGTTCTTTCCTTCCTTCTGCTAATGTGAAGCAGAAGGTAGCAAGTTGTTTAATCTGAGATCTTTTTTGTTTCTTAACGTAGGCATTCATCACTACAGATGCCCTTTTAGAATGGCTCACAACTTCTCCGCTGAACTCCTAGACTTCCAGAAAGGCTCTCTTGTCCATGGGTAATTGTTTAATCGAGTGTCTCCAGGAGCTCTTGGACCATGGCCAAGAGGGGCTAGAGTCAGTTCACAAACCACTTCAGGGTCCACACCCATGACAAAGTCTGTGTGTCTTCTTACTAATGCATGAGTAGGTGAGACACCTCCTGGGAGTATATATAAATCACCGTTAGTCTTTACACTTTTATGGAGGGAGGGTTCATAGCCTTCATCAAATACGTAAAGCAGTCTGTAACACTCAAAAAACTAATAGCCATTGCTGTTGAGTTTTTATCTTCCTATTTTAACAAAAATGGTTGCTTAACTTTATCAGCTATTGGTTTGGAACTCACTTTTCATTCAATATTTATTAATTTCTTACTTTATGTCAAACGTTGATCTAGGAATTTAACAAAAATAATTATGTTTTCCTCTTTTACTTGTAAATGTATTGAGAAATGACAATTAGTAAATATAAATGTCAATATTATTATATTCCTAGACTAAATCCTACTTGGCCATTGTAAATTGTTATTTTCTCATGTAGTTGGAAACAATTTGCTAACATAGTGGGAATTTTTTAATGTTTTTTAACCAGTGAGTTAGTACACAAATTTTGGGTGGTATATGATTTTGGGGTCAGATTCAGACCAAGGTTTTAGATAAATAAAATAAACGTGGACACTTTCAATTTTTTAACGCTAAAGACAGCTTAAATAATATGGGAGTAATTAGTATCATGAACGTTTGATGGATTTTACTGACAAAGATACCTGGAACTGGCTTCTCTCTGAGGGATAATTCTTTGATTACTTCGCCAGTTTCCTTCATGGTCTGTTCCTTCAAAGGTTTTATAACCCTTTCAGAGTAATTTTGCTCATTTATTTCCTTGGAAATAGTCAATATTTTAAAAATTATCACGAATATCAAATTATTCACCTATAATTTAAAAAATATTAAAGCTACATATATTTATTATTTTTCAAACATGCTATTTGGATTACAAAATATGTATTTATGTAAAAGCATTTACATTCATAACTTCTTGTCATGTATTTATTTGATCAATAATAAAATATTATGATGTTCAAGATGTTCTTGATATTTACAGTGAGTTTTCATTCAGGAAAAAACTCTCTAAGGGTTCATCGTGGTGCTTGGAGAAGAATGTTCATAATCAGAATTATTTATTTCACTGAGAGTTTTCTTTTTTCAAATGGAATATGCGTTAAATATTTCCAAGGTCTATTTCAGCATCAGTTGAGATTATGTACTTTTAAAAAATAGTACTTACTCAATGATTTATTATAACAGTGAGGTGTCCTATTAACTTCATTTTTACATTTTCGGAATAAATAAATTAGTTGTGGCATGTGATTCTGTTAATATTGCAAAATTTAGTTTGCTAGTATTTTATTTGGGATTTTTGTTGGTGAGACCTATATATATATATTTTTTCATATGTGTGTGTGTGTGTGTGTGTGTGTGTGTGTGTGTATTTTTTTCTTTCTTTTGTTTTTGTATTCTTTCTACCCAGAACGTTTTTGAAGAGCATAGTCTTGTTTATTCTGCAGAGCTTCAGATATACAGTATCTTTTTGCCTTCTCTCTCTCCTTCCTCCCATCTTCCCACCTCCTTATGGTATCTTACTTTGGGGCTTTAGTGGGGTGTGAGCTCTGAACTACTTCCATGCTTTCTAGACCCTTCTTCTCACAACCTTCTAGAGCTCCTCTGCCCTTCTCTCTTCAAACCACCTGTCCTATGTCCTATTCTATTGCTGCGGTTGAGGCCACAGTGGTTTATCTTGGTCCTTCAGATAACACCTGCATTGCACTCGCATCCCGGACAATCCTTCTCTAGTGCTCAGTTCATCTTCTGCACAGAGAGGAAGATGTTCTGCTAAAGTCCCAACGATCCAGGAGAGAACTCAGAACCCTGTTTTACTGCCCAGGCAGCCTGCCTTCCACCACACTCTGACAACAGGACAGGGTTATGCGAATGAGTGGAGCCAATGACAACATGAGCAGAGCCAATGACAACACGAATGGAATGAACCCTCCTCACCTGTTCCAGCACTGTGGATAAGAGCTGTAGTTCTAAGTGGACAGCTAAAGCTTCTCTTTTTTCCTACAGCAACAGTTAAATAGAAAGTTAGAAAAGAAGTGTTAATTCCTCAGTAGGCACACGGCCTACTGAGATCAGTGTGGTTGGTAAGATACAAGTTAATACCTAACACTATATTCATTTCAGCACCAGCTAAAGATGGAGACACTCTTCTGAAATAAAACGTTGCCTGGGATGAAAGACATTGAAGCCTCTTGTGAATGGTGAGTTATTTTACAAGGGTGAGACACACACAGATAAAACTTGACTTTTATGTTAACGCTGTGATATTAACAAAAAGCTTCCCATAGCACATTAAACTGCAGAAAACCAAGGCTCTGGATTGTGTTTCCACGTGACCTGGTGTTAGCCAATGGGGAGCAGCCATGAGAAGATGCACAAATTCATATCGAAAGACACTTATTAGTTTAGAGATGTCCCAGTGCTTTGATGAGAATTATTCCATGAAACAATAATATGAGAGATGATCAGCTTCTCTGTGACTCCCTTGTGAAAATAACACACAATGATTCAGCTATTTGTGATAATAAAAAACAAAGACATTTTAAATAAAAATGCTTTCAGGATAGTGGATATATAAATTTGACTATAGTGTAAGAATATACTAATTTGGGCCTTCAACAAACACTTTTATTCTAAAAGCTTGACATATAGGATGTCATTTATTATACAAACAGTGTCATAAATGATACTTATGTCAGAAAACAAAAACCTATTTAATTCATGATATATCTAGAACCATGGGAATTTGAAGCCAGAGGGACCTTGGGGGATCACCAAGCCTGGCAAGATGAGGGGGTTTGTGAAAGACTCAGCTCCCGAATGTGGTCTCCAAACTCAGGCCAGGAGTACTTGGCCCTTCTCTGCATCTCTCCTTCAGAAATGCAGCACCTGCATACCTAGAGGCAAACGATTCTAAGAACCACTTCAGCCAGGACTTCGTTACAGAATCAATGGCAGGGCCACCTGCCCAGCTGTAGAGGAGAAGCAAATGCTCATTCCTGGGCTCTGAGGACCCCATGGTTTGGAAGGCTGATTATTGAGGCTCAAGGGAACTAAGCTGATGTAAAGAAAAAAAAAAACAACATGAAGCTTTGAGAATCCAGTTCCCAGGTGGTTTCTGGGCTGCCCCCAAACTCTACAAGCTTATTAAAATGCAGATAGCAGTGCCCATCCTTGAATCATCACTGGGCTCCCAACACCCAGCCAAAGTGAGCCAACTCCAGGAACGAGTCTGCCCATAGCTAAGGGCTCACTCTAATAAAAAAAAAAAAAGCATGTTTCTCAAACAGTTCTTCTGATTCTGGACTCTTAGGATTCTGAAGCTCTAATTTCTGGATGGGTTCTCAGACTAAGGACACTGAACTGCCATTGATGTCACTGTGTCTACAGGAATCTGTACATTCTTTTTTTTTTTTTTTTTTTTAGCTCCCAGAGAGCAGGGCCAGTGATGGAGGTAGGAGGGACAGTGAAGTCTGGATAAAGATCTCTCTCTGTATCAAGGGAGGCCCCTCTTGGTAAGATAAAGGCAATTAGCAGCCAATTGGGCATTTGGGTTGCCTCCCTACTTAGTCTCAACACTGAAGCGAGTGTTTATGAACTGGGAACTCGCCTGTTCGGTTCCTGTCACAGTGTGTTTTCCCCCAGAGGCAGACTCAGAGACAAGAATTTGAGCACACGCAATTTCTCTGGGAGGCAAGCCCAGGAAATAGTGGTGGAGGAGTGGGGAAGTGAGGCAGTCAAGAGAAAGGGCCAGTGAGGACGGCCTTACCAAACTGTTCATCACTATGGGTGCCTAGAGCTGTCTGCTGGGGAACTTGGGACATGAATGTGTCGCTCATGTCCCAGAGTCACCACCCAAGGGGGGACAATGGAGCTGGAGTATTGATACTCTTCCCCTCAGTCACTGGTTAAGGCTGCCCCCAGGGAGTTCATTTCTCTGGCGTCCAGCCTGCCTTCTGCACAGGATGAGGTGTTCGTGCTGCCTAAGGGGACTCAGATGGTTGGACTTTGGGCCAGTATGTAACCATAAATGAACAAATAAACGTGAACACTGACAGCTTCTGGAACAGTTGCAGGAGCTCAGATCTACTCCCCAAACATGCTGTGTGTGTAGGTGTGTGTGTGTGTGTGTGTGTGTGTGTGTGTGTGCGCACCTGTGAGTGCACATATTGGTTGTGGTTGGATTACAGGGGAAGTCATTGGCTATTCTAATCCTGAAGATAAGAATCTGGGGCTCTGATGCAGTGTTTTCGTATTACTTCCTGCATAACATGACAAAGCATCAAATGTGGTTACAGACCTATGGCTTGACTCTGCCAGCTGACTAAGCTGTTCCTTTGATGTCAGCAGAGGGACGTTAAGTTTATTTTCTGTTAAAGGGGATACAGTCATTAATATCTGCGGGACTCCTGCTATGTGCCAAACCCTATGTGTGTAATTCAATCCTCACAACTCCATAAAAGGTATGATTATCTCCATTGCACAGATGAAAGTACAATGTGTTTATCTAATCAACAATGAAGACCTGAGCTGGGTCTTAGGGATCAATAATAATTATAAAAAAATAATAAGACAGAGGTGGGCTTATGGACAGGCTGGGAGCAAGTTCAAAGACAGCAGGGCAGCTCTCCCTGTCGAGTGGGGAAGGACTGGAGGGCCAAAGAGGGCCTGGAGGAATAGGGAGAACAGTTCAGAGGTGATGTATTATAAGCAGGCAAGAAATGACACTGGCTTGTTCTAAGTAGGGGCAGTGAGTTAAGACACTAATCAAAGTCCACAGAGTTTATAAGCTGCCTGGTTATGTTTTAAACTCAGTCTAATCCTGAAGCCTATCTCTATGCTCTTCTTTTTCTAAATAACATTCAATATGCAAACCTCAATTTCTGTTTTCTTTTTATCAGAGTAGCCCAGGACTGATCGTGAAAATATATTAATTACCTTTCAATTTGCTACATGGATTTTTACATATAGCAAGTGATACTTGGTTGATGTTTAATTCACTGAGTCATGGTAGGCTGGGGGACAAACTTAAGTTCTGCCACCTTTGGGAGTGTTAATAAAGCAACTTTCTTAATTTCCTGCTAAGCAAAACACAGGACAGAATGCGGAGGGGGCTGGTCCAAGTGCCTGGGATTCCCCGCCCCGCCCCGTGGTTCTTCCTTTCTCTGTTCGCATCTTGCCTGGAAGAGCACAGGGCAGGTTGGTGGCTGAGGCCTGCAGGCTGAAGCAGGGTGGGAGTGCACGAGTCATCCTGGCCTGGCATGCCACTGGAACAGCATGAGTGTCTTGCTGTTGGGTCCATCAGGCAGCAAAGCCAGTAGGATGCAGAGCCATTATAAGAACTAATGTGATATTCTTCAGTTATCATCTGGCTCCCAGCTCTAGCAGACAAATGTGACCGTAACAGGGCATCGGTTCAAGTACCAGAGAGGATCAGAGCCTATAACCATTGGGGAAGCAACGGTTTGGAGCCCACATCCCAGGGTGGGGCTGCCTGTGACAGCTAAGCTCTGCTTTCCAACCCACAGACACGTGATGGGAAGGGCTTGTGTGCTGTTCACAGGCAGAGGGCCTGGCACATTTATGAGTAAAGACCCCACGGTTATGGATGGTGGGATGAAAATGAGTGAAAGGTGAAATCTGAGGTGCTGGAGGGTTCAGGGGCTCAGCCATGGAGGATGCTCCCTACTTGCCTCTGGGCCTACTCTTAAATACCTGTGGCCACTGCTAGGTTGGCCTGGCTACTCTATGGTACCCAACTTGGCTGTTGAGCAGGTGAAGGGCTCATTCGCCCATGCATGTGGGCCACCAGCAACTTGTTGGCTTATATGGCATACTCTCAAAGCAGGAAAAATCTGATCACAAGTGCAAAGAAATCCAGATGTTTCAAGACAAGACCTTATGTGAGTCACAGGAGAAGTGGCTCGTTGTAAAGGAAGGGGCCCATGACTAGAGGCCAGACAGGTTTGGAATGCAGCTCCAGCTCTGAAACTCTGGTGACTAGCCTCAGTGTCCTCATCTGCAAAAGGGCCTACGTCTACTTCAAAGGGTTTTACTCAATGGATTAATTAACAAGGGCAGAGCACCAGGCACACAGGAGAAACTCAACTAATGTTAGCTTCCTGCCTTTCCATGAGAGGGAGCAGCGATATTCTGACTCTAAAGTGGCCAAGTCTAGCGTGAACAAGCTTGGAGAAGCTGTAGGCAGAACCCAGGCTGGAGGCCAGGAGTCTGAGAGCATTTTCTTCCAGGGTTTGGGTCTGTCTTCTGTGTACAGAACCTTTCCCCACACCCCGGCTGCAGACACCGACTGTCACAGGTGGTTTCATGGCCCTTACC
The DNA here is from genome assembly GCA_004027375.1 of Macroglossus sobrinus. Lineage (NCBI taxonomy): Eukaryota > Metazoa > Chordata > Mammalia > Chiroptera > Pteropodidae > Macroglossus > Macroglossus sobrinus. The sequence continues at coordinate 286,297 of PVKZ01001218.1, read as the reverse complement.
TTCTTCAGCTCTTCCTGCACACTCTGGTTGTTGTCTTCGGAGGACAGACTTTCCTTCTGGTTCTCAGACTCTGTCTTAGGCTCAGACTCCTGGTCCTCCCCTGAAGATGTCTCCTTCTCACTCATCTTCGTTGCTAACTTGAACAACCTGCTTCTCCCTTTCTCCTCTGTGATGTCTGTGCTGGTCCCGGGGTGCCGAGCCTCATTGCTGAGCTCAGTCTCTGATAAATCACCTGACGCCTAAATGAAAACCAGAAGAATCATAAGCTGAGGATGCCTCTGCACTAGTCACGTTGCTTGTTGTCCCCAGTGCCTGCCCCCCCGCCACCCAGTGAAGGATCGTCCAGGAAAGCAACAACTCTCTTACCTGATCTGCTTCCCCTGTAGATGGCCTTTTACTTTTTACTTTTATTTTCTCAAACACACGCATCTTAACACTTTGTTAAAGGGTTCAGACAGGTGAGCATCTGTACTTGAAAAGGTATTTGAATTCATTCAGTGTTTCTCATTCACAAAATATATACTGAGTACCCACCACGGGCAGCACTGTGCTGGTGCTGAGCAAACCTGGCCAGCCACCCTAGTGAAGGAGATACACTGAAATCTCATGTACAGTCACAGTGATGAGTGCAGAGAAACAGGGTGGGGACTGAGGCTCTGTCAACCCACTGAGGGGCAGTTGATGGAAGGGGCTGGAGCTTTGGGAAGTCTCCTTTATAGAAGCGATGTTTGAGTTGAGATTTGAAGTGCAGCAGTAACCCAGCTAAAAGAGAGAGGAGGGAGAATGGTATTCTGTGCAAAGCATAACAATTCCTTGCACATATGTAAGGAACACTGTGTGACATTCCCTTGATAATGACAGTTCTGGCTTAACAATTATATCTCTGGCTCCTACTCTCTACTTGGTGAATATCTCCAGGTTCCTTCTATGAGCAGACCCCCGGCCAGGCCTGGAGAACTCAAGGACAGAATGGTGTCTGTGACTCTCTCTGTTCCTGGCCTTGAGTTGGACAGATGTGTATAAATGTTAACAAGACAACCCTCAGCATACTATCAGGGCCCATTAGACCCAATCTTAGCTTTCTAATTTCCTCTTTGAGTTTTTCAAACTGTTAACAAGTCTTGATATTTCATGGCTTTTAATCTTTTGTGAAGGGTTTCCACAGAATGAAGAGAAAATGTACTTATATTTTAAATAAAACAAAACTCATTCTATTTTGCATGTACTATATGGGTTCATTGGGCCTTTTTATAAATCTAAGGTACATATTTTGCTATTTCATCATCCTGGGAAATATCTTTCATTGTACTCATCAGTCATTCCCAATTATGCTAAAAGGGACTAAGATAATAAAACAGAAGAACAGAATTGCCTTGAAGGATGATTCAACAGCAAAATAAATTGTCACTATCTTGAGTCAGCTCTCAGCTCACTGCCTACAGTTGAGAATTCAAAATTTCATAATGGCAAAGAGGAGAATCTGACAGAGAACAATATTTCACAACTATTAGATGACTCAGAAGATGACTTCAAAGAGGAGAGCAGCTTTCTAGACTAACAAGGATGGCGAAGTTGATTGTATACGTAAAATCTCAGACTAACAGTCTTTAGATGATAGCGTCCTAGGTGAATTATCTCAAACTCAAGAATCAATGAGTAAACAATATATTCATAAGGACAAAAGAAAATATGGTATTTTTATTTAGTTAGTCATTCCACAGGAAGGGCTTTATCACACATTTTACAACGAGAATCTGGGCCATCCTGTTTTGCTAAAAAGATGCGTGACAAATTCATTCTTTATGATGTTTGTGCTTCAAGTTTATTTGATACAGTTTGCAATCGAACAAATGTTAAAGGCAGCTGTCTATATAAAGGTGATTAGAAAGAAACAAATTATAAAAATGAGAAAAAGAATCACTGGATTGATAAAAAAAAAAAAAGGGGTCCTTTGGAAAGGACTATTTTTTCTGGTCCTGAGCTAGAATGATAAGGGCCTCATGAGAGGTGGCCGTTGCCATTAGCATGCTTGAGAAGGAGGAAGTCCTTTGTCTGGGGATATGGGGAAGCTCCGAGGGAAGAATGGTCTCTGAATAGATTCCTGAAAGATGAGGACGATTTTAATATGTAGATATGAGCTCAGGCATTCTTAAAGAGGAAGCAGCAGGACCAGTAAGACTCAGTGTGCATGAAACTGCTTGGTGTAGTTAGAAGAAAAAAGGCTAAGAGGAGAGACTGGGGAGCTTGAGGACGAGAAGAAAACAGGCCTGGATCAGATCACAGAGGGTTAAGCACCAGCCTAAGCTTCGTCTATCAAGTGGTTTGGCTGCTACTGTTGTGGTATGTCCTAAATCAGCCAGGAAGTCAGCAACTGGCTTCTCACCAGTACCTGGTCACCTTCTCACCCTCTCACTCAATAGATTTGACACACTGAACTGTCAATCCATCTTAACTCTGGTTTGCTTTTCTGAAGCTTTGGCCTGTTTCTTTATCATAGTCAGCAAGCCTGCACGGAGTGCCTGCTCTGTGCTGGGCCCTGTGCTGGCCACTGACGCTCAAAAGTGAGAGTGACACTGCTCTGGTGGCATTCATGGTCTGGTGGCAAGAGGGACATCTACTCAGGTCATGGTGACACACTGGGGTACAACATACATATGTGTGGGGGTTTGAGGAGACTCACAGGAGGAACCCTTACCTAGTTGGTTGAAGTGAATGTTGTCAAGGAAGGGACATTGGAACAGGTGATACCTGAGCAAAATCGTAAAGAATGGAATTTTAAAAATTGTCAGGATAGATCTCAAGTTCTATTTGAGTTGAGAATAATAATGTTAAGTGGTAGCCTGGCCTCGGGGGTGGGGGTGTTCCATAAAGACTCCGTAATCATGTGCACAGGGATCTGATCCCTAGGACATGTGATATCATAAATATAGATGGAATGACCATGATCAAAAGCCACCAGAGCTTCAAAAACAACTTAGTAATATTTGGCTGTGAAATATTTATCAAGTAGATTAACAAACATTTACACCTCTAAAGAAAATTAGGCAAAATAAGTCCTCACTTAACACTGTCGATAGGTTCTTGGAAACTGGCACTTTCAGCAAAATGATGTATAATGAAACCAATTTAACCATAGGCAAACTGACATCAATAAGAGATAAGTTCTTACGGCATATTTCTGGTCACAAAAACATCACCAAAGAAATACTCAAAATACTTTTAATAGTAAACACTGAAATAAATGTAAGCTACACATACATTTAAGAAAGATGAATAAAAGCAAGGTAACTAGTTTCCAATCCACTTATTCTAGTTGAGGGTCACAGTGAGCCAGAGCCTATCCCAGCAGTTTGGGGGGCAAGGCGGGAGCCCACCCTGGACAGGACACCCTTCCACCATAGGGCTCACTTGTACACACCCCCACATTCACTCAGCAGGGACAATGTGGATACGCCTATTCGCCTCGCATGCACATCTCTGGGATGTGAGAGGAAATCAGGGTCCCTGGAGAAAACCCACACGGACATGGGGAGAACATGTACACTCCTCACAGAGAGTGGCCCTGCCTGGGATTTGACTTTTTAAATTCTCATCAACCTCATAACAAAATGACAATTATTCAAAGGACCTTCTGTAGCCAGAACAACCGTTGACTCTCCCGCCAATATCCTCCCAACCTCAAACCTTGGTCCAGAATGTAAGATAAATGCTCATTGTAAAGCAAAATAAAACAAACAGAAACACAACTCCTGAGTCTCCTATTGTAGTGGTAGAGCTTTTTAAGCATCCAAAGACAAGCCCTAATCCCAAATCCCCCTTAATCCTGACCTGTTTTATGGCCACTTAGAAAGTGTATTTCTCCAAAAACATGCAAGTGGGTAAGGGAAGAACTAGCTATGATGCCAAGCTACATCCTAAGAGGCGTGGGCATGAAATGCAAAGCCCTAGGATGGAGACTATCAAAACCACGTAGAAGTGTACAGTGGTTTTCGTTGTTTCCCATTCATCCACTTAGTCGACATATGCGTATTCAGTACTGTAGCTAGGTTCTTAGCCATCTGTTCTAAGACAGAAAGAGCAAGGAAATGAGAGCAGGGAACAACTACCATCTGAAGCTAGCAGAGATGAAATGGGGAAACGACTGGAGAATGCCAGATACTGGCAACAGGGTGGGGAAAGTGTTATCCTCATTCAAGAATGACTAAGAGAAAAGGCTAACGTGAACCGAGGGAAAAATACTACAGAACGAAAAAACAAAAGTGAGCTTAAAGATATCACACAAATTTTACTACCTATTCTAATAAATAAAATATTTCATATATAAAATTTACCTATAAAGCTACCCAGGTCCATCTCTTAGAAGGGGCAGATGTAAATAGCTTTATAGGTGAATGTTTCCAAACTTTCAGAAAATTATCAAGTCTTATAAAGTGTTCTAGAAAATAATAAAAGAAAGAGAGAGAGAGAGAGAGAGAGAGAGAGAGAGAGAGAGAGAGAGAGAGATCTCTTCCGGTTCATTAATATAACCTGATACCAAAACTGAACAAGATAGCATAAAAATGTATACTCATAAATAGGAACCAGTTTTTATAGAAAGAAGTCACAATCTGATAAGATTCCTGTATCATATGAAAAAGTGACTCAGAATTTTAAAAAAATCAGTGCGATTTGTGACATTAACAGATTATAGAAGGAAAACCACATGATCATCTCAATAGATGCCAAAAGCAGTTGATAAAATAAAACTTACATTCCTGATGTAAATTGTTTAGGAAGCTAGGAACAGACTGACGCTTCTTTATTTTGATAATATTTACTAAACTGAGAGGAGGCATCACACTTCACGGTGAGATCCTGGAAGCAGGGGATGAAGGGCAGCAAGCAGCAAGGCAAAGGCAGGGTGCCAGGTCTCACTGCCATCTCACAGTGTAGCACAGGTTGTCACCAGCGCAACACGATGAGCAAGATAAGGAAGTAGAAATAATGGAGAGAAAAAAGACAAAAATGTCATTACTTGTAGACAATATCATTAACTACCTGGAAGAGTAAGGGAGTTCATTTAAAAGACTATTAGAATTAATAAGAGAATCTATTAAGGTGCTAAGTTATGCAATATCAACATAAAATCAGTTGTGTTCTGGACACCAGCAAAACCCAATGAGAACACATAATAGACAGAAAGGTCTCAAGGTATCTCATTCACAATGTCAACATAATATATAAGATACTTAAAAATTACTTCGTGAGAATAAGAGATTTGGGAAAAAATCTGTAAAACTGTACTAAAAGTAAATGGAGACAAGTATGATGCCCTTGTGGGAAGGCTCGGTAGGCCTGTGAGGCAGTCCAAGCAAAACAAACAAAAAAAGTTTTTTTTTTTTTTTGTGACTTGAGCAGATTTAAAAAAATAATGTATATGAGTAAAGGGTTGATAAAAGTCAAGATACTTTTATAAAATCTCATTAACAAAAACAACAGTGAAGACCATCCCCAAAATACATTATAAAGTTATGATAATTCAAATAAAGTTATCTTTGTACATGAATAAAACTTCTGGATCAATGAACAAAACAGAGTAAAAAAAAAAAGACAGGCTCATGAAAATAAAAGTTAATATATATTAAAGGGGCATCTGAGCCAGTAGATGTTGGATGCATTATTCAGTAATGAGTTGGTAACAAAAATTTAATTTGAAAAAAATGAGGTTAGATCTTATAATATCCAGATGAGTAAAGTACAGATGGACTAAAGGGTTAAATGTAAAATATGAAACTACAAAGTATTAGAGAAAAGAGTAGGAAAATAGTCTTATAACCTTGGGGATTAAAAGCCTTTTAAAACAAGGTACAAAATAAAAAAGGAAATAATTGATAAATTATTATTAACAAAATAATTGATAAATTATTAGCAACAAAATTTTTTTAATATAAAATATACAGTTAAGGCAAAAGTGATAACCTATGAGAGAATATTTTCAATGTATAACCATCCAAAAACTAAAATCTACAATATAATTAGAAAATAAAACAAAGTTTTAAAAATCAATAAGAAAAAGGCAAAAGGTCCAATAAAGTAATAGTAGAAGAATATAACTGTGTCTTCCACAGAAGAAAAAATGCAAATAGTTTTAAATATAGGAAAAAATACTTAACCTCAGGAGTACCTATGAAAATGTTAACTATAAAGAAATATATTTCTTCCTCATGTGAACTTGGCAAGAATTTAACAGACTGACAATATATGCAGTTCTATGGCAACGTAAATTGCTAAGAGGTTTGGGGACCTTAATTTGGCAAGTATGCATTAAAATTAAAGCTCTATATATGCCTCATCAGCAATTCTACTTCCTGTACTTGTATAAAGAGGCTTGCACAATGGTATTCTCTGCAGTATTGTTTATAACATTGACTGCTGAAAAGTCTTAAATATCCATCATTATGGGAACTATTGATCGTTGATTGCTCCCCATCACTGAGCAATGGCAAACCCAGGGGGTTGGGCACACCTTGGGAGCCGCCTGTCTCAAAAGGAAAAAGTCTTTTATCGCTGGCATTGCTTAAAATTTTCCCTGTATGGTGCAAAGTGATAATAAAACACCTGAATTTTTATTAGATTTATTTTTGTTTAAAAATTGTCTACAGGCAACACACCCTTACTGCTTGTGCCGTGGATGGATCGCCCCCACTCCTGTGTACTCCCTGGGGACCACACAATGCAATCTTTTGCAGGTACTATGCATCATTTTGTGTGTGCTGACATCTCTGTCACTCTTTGTTAAGAGAAAGAGGCAGAAGAATATGGAGAGTAAGATGCTGATTTTCCTAAAACACAGATACATTTACAGAACTGTATTTCTAAACACATTATACGTATATGAATGGACAAACACGGCTGTTGTCATTTTGGAGATGACAAGGATTTAGAGTTGTGGTTAAGGGAAACTATATATGTATGTTTTAATATATTTACATTATCTATCTATATCTATCTATCTATATCTATATCTATATCTATATCTATCTATCTATCTATCTATCTATCTATCTATCTATCTATATAATACACATTATATATGTTATATATATGTGTGTCCTTTTTCTTTTCTTTTGAGAAGAAAACTGCCCTAGTAAATTAAGTAGAAGGGAGGACCAGGAGAGCCAGAAATGAGAAGTTCCTGAAGTGCAACATCATCACCACCTAGTGGGGAGGAGAGGACCCTGCCAGGGGTGAGGTGGGCGGCGGGGCACAGGGGAGAGAGCTGACAACACTGGTCCCAGCTCCTTTCTGCTGGCCTTTGCCTTCTCCCTATTAATGCCTTGGACAGATTAACACCACAAGACAACTATCAAGCCACTGCAGAATAAACAGGAAGTTTTAGGTGTATAGTTGTGAGTCACATTTTATACCTGTGAGTGACTCAGCAGACAACCCTCAAGAATATCCATGAGGGAAATTCCCCAGAGTCTCTAGACAACCGTGGCCCCTTGGGCTGGATGACAATGATTCACAGTTGCACAGAACTCTACATCATTCCTACTCTACAGTCACAAAAATCCCAGGAGGCAGATTTGTGATGATCTTGTTTTATGGAGGAGAAAATGAGAGCTCAGCCCAAATAAAGGACTTTTTCTAGGCAATATATTAACGGGTGAGGTGGGGCTGATATCAAATGCTGTGATTCGAAGAACTCTGCGTCTACAGCTACCTTCATGGGGGCCCCACAATGAGGGCTGGGACATTAATGAAAGTCACTGCATCACATGCTGGCGACGTCCCCAGCCTGTGTCCCCCTGAATCTACACGAGTGGCCCTCAGCTGTGGGCGACCGTTTCTGCTCCACTGACAGCTTCCCACCTCGGGCCCTTCTCCATCTGAGAGGTTTCTCAGGCACCACCGATGCCAGCCTGGCTGTGTATGGAGTTGAAATCCACCCTGCGTGGGACCACGCTCCACTGATGGGCCATGAGAGATTTGGGTAACTGCTTCCTGTCTTCTAGTGAGAAAGCCCTGAGCTGTGATCCACATGGCTTCTCAGAGGGTCCCTGGTGGGGTCGCCCTTGTTGCCTACTATGTGCCTTAACTGGCCTTCCTCACTCCCCTATCCCACTCATGGGCTTCCCGGGATCTCCTCCCACACAAACCCACGTCCAAACCCTTGCCTCACGACCTGCTCTTCGTGGAACCCAAACTAAGAATGCAGGGCATGGCAGCGGGGTACTACCGAAGATGCAATGACATTCGGAAAGGGGGTGCAGCTTCTCCAGAAGCGTCAAACATCAAGTTGATAATAATGCAAGCGACGATGATGATTTCCCTACAGAAAGCGGAGGCAACGTAACCATATCATCCACAAGACTCTCAGTTTCAAATACCGCCACACATTGCTTATGTGAGGCCATTTAAACCTTCCTGGCTACACGTGTTGCTAAGGAATGTAGAAAATATTGCTATGGGAAGGCCGGAGTGGGTTCTACTAAGTTTGATATGCAGTCCATGGTGATCACAGCCCTCTGCCAGGAAGAGGTGTGGGCAGAGACATGGCAGAGAGCTGGGAACGATTTAGAGAACATAAAATTAATCTGGTTAGTAAACTCCTAAAATTGTAAGCAAAACGGTGTGAGAGTGTGTGTGTGTGTGTGCGTGCATTTTTCTAGGAAGACTGTCTATACCTTTAATCATATTCTCTAAGAGGGCGGACAGAGCCACTAAGGATTCTGAGAAGTGTGATGTAGACTAAAGAATCACAGAATGTTAGGAAACTGAGTCCTGACTCATGATATTGAAATAACATTGACTGAGCCCCGTGTCTCAAACAGAGCTCAGCTCTTTGTAAATGTTATCATAATCACTCATCTCATCTCAACCATTCTTTAAAGTGGGTTATAATATTATCCCCACTTTACAGATGAGGATGCTGAGGCCTAAAGGGATGCCTTGCCCAAGGTCACACAGCTGGGTCTGAACCCAGGCAGGCTGACTCCAGACCCTAAGCACTTAACTCCCAGCCAGTTGTCTTGAGACTGATGCACAGCAGAATCACCAGGAGAGCTCGTCACAACAGAGAGCTAGGCCCATTCCCAGAGTTTCTGATTCAGCAGGTCTGGGGTGAGGCCTGAGAACCTACACTTCTGACAAGTTCCCTGGTGGTGCTGAAGCTGCTGGTCTGGGGGCCACACTTTGCAAACCCACTTTGAACTCTAAGCTCTCATCTCCAAGAGGAGGACGTCGAGCCCCAGAGGGCTGATGTGATCTGTTTCGGTCACCCAGCTACTTCGCAGCAAAAACCAAGATGAGACTCTGGGTCTTTGGTTTCTAACTCAGGACTCTATGGCACTCGTGCCTGGAGGAGGGCACCTTCCACTGGAAAGTAAGTGTGCGCTTGCGTGTACCCACTTCATTACCTGATGTGTGTCCAGCTCCTGGGAATGGGCGTCGGGGGAAGGTGGTTCTTTGCTTGGCTCCTCTGAGCCCACTCGGGCCCTTCTCCACCTCCTGGCCCTCCGGTCTGCAGCGTGAGGCGCTTCCTCAGGCTCGCTGCTGTCTGAGGTCTCCCTGCCGGCTGTCTGGGGGTTGAAGTTCACGTCCAGCTCTCCCTGTAGGCGCATCTTCTCAGCCGCAGGGTTCCTGGGGGCCTTCCTCTGCACCCAGGACAGTCTGGCCCGACGCCCGGCTTCCCGGGAAGAGCCTGCTGAGGAGGTCTCCGAGTCAGAGCACATGGCCTCGGGGTGCGGGGAGAGCCTGGAAGAGGCAGAGATGGCCGGGGGGCCTCGGTCGGAGCCTTGGGCCTGCGTGGGCTGAGGCTGGGGCTTCTGCTTCCGAGTCAGGCCCTGGGGCCGCGGGCACAGCGTGCTCAAGGCCTCGCTCCAGTCAAAGTCCTCTTCACTGTCGGAGCCCATCTCATCGTAGGCAGATGTCACGCTGGAGGCCACCTCCAGCGCCTGAAACGTGCCGCTCTTAGGTTTGGCCAGCAGGCGGGTTGGGGGCAGCGTGCCATCCTTCAGGGCCACCCAGTTCCCATCAGGGCTCTGCAACACGAGGGCCAGGTCTGCAGGTGGGAAGAAGGGAGAAACCAGGGAGGGCCGTTACCACCTTAGAGCAAGGTGAGTTGCCATCTGTCACTTCCCCACGACTGGTTCCTGGGGGACCTGGGGAGCAGCTGACGCTAGGAAGTCCAGGGGGGCACACCTAATTGGGTGGCGGCTTTAAAGGTCCCCAGAGAGTCCTCTGAGGTCTCACAGGGCCCCAGTGTTCACAGGTGGAGAGGAACTTGGAAGTCTGGTTTCAATTTAATGTCTACCTAGGTAGTTGGTCACCTCAGTCTCCAGAGAACGAACTGACCCTCTCCTGTCCTAGGCTGGCTTGGGTGCAGAAGGAGAGAGGAGAGGGCTGCTGTGGGCAGCCTCAGGTTCTGGCTCTTTGAATTTGGGCCACGGTTTTGTCTCTTAGATCCTCAGTTTCCTCTCATTGGGTGAGAGATGACTCCATCACCTGCCCCAGCCTATCTTACAGGTTAACACACCCTGTTCTTGGCACTTTTATAAACCACACTCACCACAGCCTCATGACATGGCATGCCTGAAATAATGATGTATGTATGTACGTATGTACGTATGAACACACACATACACAGATCTCAGTTCCTGTTTCCTGCTGGTATTTGGACTTTGACCCCAGTTTCTGACACAGAACTCTTAAACTCCTTGGAACGTTTTGGGAGATAGGAGTGTCTTTTGTTTTAACGAGGCAACTGCTGGTGGCTCTAGGAGGTCACGAGACAGACCAAGCCATATTAGAACCTTGAAACTTTTAGCCCCCCCACCCCCATCCTTTAGCGAGGACAGAGGGGTTGGAAAATGAGTCAGTAATTGATTATACCTCCATGATGAAGCCTCCATAAAAATACCCGAAGTATAGCATCAGGGAGCTTCTGGGTGGGTGGCATATCCCAACTCCATGGGGACAGAAGCTCTTGAGCAGAGGAACCATTCAGGGCCTATGTACTTCTTCATCTGGCTGTCCATCTGTACCCTTTACCATGCCCTTTACTATATAATAAACCAGTAAATTAGTGTAAGTGTTTCCGTGAGATCTGTGAGTTGTTCTAGCAAATTATCAAACCTGAGGAGGGGGTCACGGAGACCCTGATTTATAGCTGGTCGGTCAAAAGTATAGGCAACAACCTGGGACTTGCAACTGGCATTTGAAGTCATGTGAAACTGACTGAACCTTAACTGTGGGATCTGTCATTAGCTCCAGCTAAGAAGTGTCAGAACTGAACTGAGCCATAGGACACCCGGCCGGTGTTCGATAATCGGCAATGTGGGGAAACCCCCACACACCTGGCGACGGAGGTGTTCTGTGTGAGCAGGGGAGGAATAGCAGTTTTTTTCCTGTTCATCTTATTTCCAACCCAAGGCCCATGCCTCATTTGGGAAAGGGCTTGGGGCAGAGAGAGGCTGGTATTCCAATCTCATTTTACAGATGAGGGAACAAAGATAAGTGAAGTTAAGTAACTAGTCAGAAGTCACAGAGCCTGTAACTGGTCCAGTGGAGACAGGCTGCATCTCTATCCAGCTCCGAGGCAGCTTTGGGTTACAGGGGGTGCCATGGAAGCCCTCGGCTGGCTGTAGAGCCTGTGCAGGGGCAGGCTGGAGCACTTTTCAGTCTGTGGTCATGGTCTGGATTGGCCTAAGCTGGGCTCAGCTCTACCCAGAGCATCTGCTAAGGCCCCAAGACTTGACCACCATGCTACAGGTAAGAGTTGCTGTCTTATTTTTGCTGAAGGCAGACAGGAAACGTTTTTCTGCCCACGTGCCTGGGGATGTAAGATGTCATGCTTCTCCTTCAGCTATGGGTGCTTGGCCCAGCCCCATGGCCTCTGGCTGACACAGCAGATGCCAATATAAGCTGTTTTAATTAGGACCCTTACAGGACTCCCTGGGGACAAGTGATGAGGGCCCTGTGGCTTTGGAGGACACCATTCCCTATGACACCAGCTTCTGGGTTTGCAGCCTGCAGGGGCCTTAGCTTGCTCTGGTAGGACACTGAGGCAGGGTCCTATCTTTTAAAAGAATCTTTAAAAGTTAATTTTAACTCCTTGTTAATGAACACAGGCTCCCAGGGGCTGCAGGGAGCTCTCAGTGGGAAGGCCACTGATAATGTCACTGTGTGCCTGTGCCTGGCCCTGGGATTGACCTGGACCCACCTCCAACATCCACTACCTGATGGGGTGGGACTCCACCCACTGCCGGCCCCTCTCTCCTGCTTTTTCCAATTTCAGGTTGCCATGTTCCACTGGGGAAAGCTAGAACTTGGCCAACTTCTATCTCAGAGAAAGTGCAGATGGCTCCATGGATACCCAACCCTATGAAACCTCAGCTGTCAAGCTGCTTCCTCGGAACTGCCCAAAGCTGCACCTGGGCTCCCACACCACATTCTCTGTCCCCCAGGAATAGCCTCCAGGGACCCCGCTCTCTCCATCTGCCCCTTCCTGCACACACTCACTCTTTCACGATCGTGCAGACAGTAACTCAAGCACAGGGACTGCCCCTTGGTCCTTATTTCTCAGCTGTGCATGCTCTAGGTGCTCAGTCAAGGTCTACAAAGTTAAAATGTGTTTTTGGGGGGAATCCATTAGCTGCCGTACGCACAGTCAAGACTGAGGGGAAGCTGCTGTGGTTTCCTCAGCCCGCCGGGCTCCTTCAGCTGACCCAGCTGTGGACTAGCAGGCTCCGGAGGTATAAACAGAACTGCTGAAAATAGCTCAGTGGACATTAACCTTCTATGGGGACCTGCACCTCCGGGCCTTCTCTGTTCTGCATTTCTGCTCTGCTGTGACTGAGTCACGGCCCCCGGGAGTAATCTGCTTCCTGCTAAGTGTGTATCAGACATCTGTCAGGACCTCTGGGCTTGGCCTGGACATTTTACCATGCTGAAGGCCGACTATTCCTCAGAAAAACCAACAGTTTTCTATGTAAGTGCTTTCATTATTATTTTTTTTAATTTAATTTCACATGGGTGCCTTATTTTACAGAAGATCTGAACACAAAATCATGTTTTGAAAACTGAAATCCTCTGCAAATTTATTTAGGATGCTCATAATTCAGTGGGGGACGATTGTATACAATGGAGAGTCTTTTAGACGTTTTTCTAATATTCTTTAAGTTTATCAGGTTGTAATTTTGAATTCTGAAATGCTGTTTTTGCTGTTGTTTGTGGTGTGGAGACATCTACTATCATGCATGAGTTGAAAAAGCCTGCAAATTGGAGTCATGGTGTTTGTGTCTGAGGACCAGATATGCCCTCATCGGCTGTGGGGTCTTGGACAAGTCACTTGCCCTCACTGTCCCTCAAGGTTTTTATCTGCCACCCAAGATGATGACAGTGCTTAGTAATGCTGTTGGAGGAGTAAATAAAATAGTGCCCACAGATGGACTCTGTACATTCTAAAGTGACTTTTAAAAGGTAGTTATTATTGTTTATTAACGATCTAGTCTAGGATCTTCTCATATGTCCTATGGAATCTAAGAGTCCTGTCTCTGTGAGAATTTTCAATCCATGGTGAAAGAGAAAAAAATATGAATGAATGAATGAATGAATGAATGAATATGGATATGCTGGAAAAAGAAAAGCATATTTAGAAAGGAAAAATGCACTTAAAGTCAAAATAAAAATGATATAAATAAAGAAAATTTCATGTACTCATAGGATTTCTGCAGTTTCTACTGGTAGGTACTAAAAGGTTAAAATGAAAATGATCTCTTTTAGAAAATCTTTAGAATGACTTAAAAATATTTAATGTTTTTTAATTCTTTGCACGACATCAACAATAGACTATACTTATATAGCTGTTAGTTAAATCTTTTCCCTTATAGAAGTCATAGCACAATCTTTAAAAGCATATTTCTAAGATGGGTACTATGCTACTGATTTATTGTTTTTGTTGATGAGTAAAGGGGTCTAGATCTGACAGATAACATGAGTTGAAAACATTTTTAATGGTTTCTTCTTGTGAGGACAAACATGCCTAGTTTCTATTCTAAGTAAGTGTAACTAGATGAGGAAGAAACTGACCTGTATAAGGTGGGGTGAGCATCTTTGCTCCCATACTCATGGGGCCCAGGAGACCTACGTGGCCTGGGCATGGGGACTTCACAGCCCTCGCCATGTGGCTCCAAGCATCTCGCAGCCTTCTGGTGTGTGACTGTGGGAACGTGACTCAGCTTAGTCGTGATGGCTATCACGGTCCCTAGGTAGAGGCAGGATATACCAGGAGAAGGAGCAGGAAGAGGTAAACAGCAACGCCATCCTCCTGTGGGGCAGGAGGAAAACTCATGTGCCCTTCTGGGTTTGTGGCAGAGCTGTGTTGCTGGGACACGGCTGCCCAGGTGGACTACATTTCCCAGACTCCCCTGCATCGAGGTAGAGCCATGTGACTAGGTCTTGCCCAGGCAGTGAGTGTGAAAGTGCCTAATCGCTGATGAGGTGATTAGGAAGCAAGTGCACTGACTTTTCCATTTCCTCTTCCTCCATCTGCTGGCTGGATGTAAATGACCCAGCATGGGGCTCTAGAAGGCCCCAGAGGACAGCAGAGACAAGGCTGAAGCAGCCTCACCCTACGAGGGCCTCGTGCAGCAGGACACTGAACTGCACTGGTGTGTGATGAGAAGTAAAATGATGGGGTTAAACCACCGAAATGTCCGGTTTACTTGTCGTAGCAGCAAGTGTTACCCTGACAAAGATTTCAGGTTTCGGAAAGGATGCTCTTGCAACCAGACCAATGCCGGCACTGAACCGCTCTGAATACTGACAGGCCCTGCTGGGTGGGATTAGTGTTCCTGGCCATACAGACACATCCCCCTGCTCCACAGACTGGTGCCCGGTCCTGGTCTCTGGTCATTCTCCAGGCAGCTGCAGGGGGCTGTGCAGCTGAGTGTGCAGCCGACCACGGTTCCTCTGGTCCCAGCAGGAAAACATGACCGTGTTATGTAGCGTGTACTCAGAGCCTCAGCTGCCCCAGACAGACACACACAACCCAACAGACGGGAGGAAGAGCTGAGTGGCCACACAGTTGCTGAGAAACCTCCAAACTGCACTTTTGAAATCCACAGACCAAGCAGACACTGCTTAAAACAGTTACCTGTCTCGTCCAGCCTGTCCACGCTCGTCCAGCTGGGCAACGCCGACTCCTCCCTAGGCTGCTGCGCCTGGTTCCCCGGCTGCCTGGACGCTGCCTCCAGCGACGAGGTCTTCGGAGACCCTCCTCTGGGGAGGGAGAACGCAGACTGCAGAGAGAGAAGAGGGGAAAGGGGTGAATTCGCAGGGCACGGTGAGCGGGAGGAAGCCTTCAGCTTTGTGGCTGACACTGCAGAGCGCGGAGAAGGCACGTTTGACGGTGCCAGCTTTTCTCGTGTTCAAGTTTAAAAGCTGCGGATCAGCGTATAATGCCACATAATGGTCCAAATGGTTCCAGTTTATTCCACTGCGCGCCAGCCAGGCCTCCTAGAAGGTGTTGGAGATGCAATGGGACCAGACAGAGCCAGTGCTCGTTTGGCTGCTGCTTATCAAACCATTCTTCTAGCCGCTCTTTCTTAGAGCCAACTCTGTGTGATGAGAAATGCAAGCATCTTCCCCTCAAAGACTCCAAACCTGAGTTTCAGCAGCGTAGACAGTAAGCACAATGTAAGTACTACAACAGGAAATATATGAGAGAGAGAGAGAGAGAGAGAGAGAGAGAGAGAGAGACATTACAAATATTATCTATAGAGAATTCCAAGTTCAAATGTTATATATGAAGAATTTAATCAAACAGAAAGAGATCAGTGTTATCCTTTGTCATTTAGTGAAGGAATTACATTTTGTTAGCGATTCCTTTTGCTCTTTTTGTATTGAGACGCTGAGAAGGGAAAGGGCAAAGCCATGGGAAGCATCTATGACCACAATAAGAAACAAAGTGCTGGTCCTTAACTCACGATCCCTTCCCTACACTGTCTGTCTCCACCTGCTGGCAGGCCTCAGCACAAACAGCTCCACTGCCTTCTCTCCCAGGGAAATGTGTGCTCATGGGGGTAGCTTTCTTCCTTTCCCACCACAGGTGCTAAGAACAGGAGGCAAAAAATGAGTGTCTTTGGAGAGCTGTGGGCACAGGGCCTGGGGTGGTCGGAGCTGGACTTGTGAGTCAGCTGGACCTGGGCTCCACCACCACCTCTGCCCTAATACCTTGGCCAAGCGACTTAATTTCTTGAGGGATGTGGACACTTAACTTTGCCCTGCACACAGTAAACGCATAAGAAGTGAAAGTGTTAGAAAGCTGTTTGAGAATAACTAAGAAAAACAGTGAACGCCAGCACTGGGAGATTTGGGTGGCAGTGCTGAGCTTTACGACTGGAGTTTGGGGAGAGGACAATGCACTCGGCAGCCTTGCCCTGAAGGACCATTAGCCCATCTGAGAAAAGACAGACACAGTGGAGGACCAAGGTCCAGCATCTCCATCCTCGCAGCCAGGGCCTGGGAGCTCTCAAATTTAGGCGCCTGGCACACCTTGCTGGAGAGGGTGGCACAGGCCAGTTCTGGTTCAGAAAGAGTCCTTGGCAACCTCTTCTATTTCCCGCCACCAGACCCTGGGGCCAGTCTAGGAGGAAGGTGGGTTTGCAGAATATGGAGCCCCTAAACTGTGTATCCAGGGTCATAACCTGCCTCCCATCTCTCCGATGACAGAAGAGAGCATGGGGGACCCCCAGACTTGCTTTTCAATGTGACGTCACAGGTCCACAAGGCCCAGAGTGGATGAGCTTGCCTCATCTTATCAATTTGATAAGATTCTGTGTATATTAAGTTTGGACAGGCCATGGTGTGTAAGCCCCCTTCCCCAAGCTGGACTGGGGTCCCTGGCTTTCCTCTGTGCTTACTAATGCTACACTGCTTTCTACTACAACCATCCATCTCTTGCCTGGTGTCCCCATGAGACTCTGAGACAGAGGCCTGTTGACAGCACCATCCCCAGCCTCCGGTTCAGTAACTGATACAGAACTGGGAATAAATGAATGTTTGCTGCAGAGCGAATGTGATTTGGGATGAGCTAGCTGCAGGGTGGGTTTTCAGAAATATCCATTTTTTTTTTTACTCATTTCTTAGGTAAAATTAAAAGCAAGAGAAAGAAATGAAAAGTCCACCACCATCCTCACTTACATCATGGAGGGTAAGGTCTTACTTGGAAAAGAACTGAGCTAACACACACAAACACACAAAAGTGGCTTGCAGCCTGATGTCACTTCCTTCTTTCCCAGGGTATGACAAGCACTGATTCTGTCCCTAGGGTCCTGAACAGCCAAGTTTTTCATGGGGTTGCGTATTCAGGGAACTATCTTGGATTTCACTAAACTCTTGACAGATGATGATAAGTAGTTAGTTATCCGAGAGGACAGATCAAGGCTGACGGTCAATTGACAAGTGAAGTTATTAAAAAACGAAGGAAAAAAAATCCTCCTACGGCAGTCCCCCATGTCCTCAGGGGGACATACCCTGGACACTCCTCCCACGCCCTTCTTTACCACACACCTCCCATACTCAGTTACAGTCACACACCAACTCGTTGACTTTTCCGCAGACCGTGAATTAGAGACAGTCTTTCGGGTACGGTCCTCAGTCCCATGTTTGTGACCGAGTATATCTGTAAGACACAGGTCTGGCCTTACGGCGCTGACAGCCCATTGCCAAGTGCAGTATTTCTGCAGCCACACATGAGCCATTTCTTATCCCTTAAACTTCCTTGTTCTACCTCCAAGCTTCTCACTGTAAATCACTAAATGTATATTTTAAAGGGGGGGAAATAGTTTTACAAATAACAGGGCAATGTCACAGTATTCAGAAAAAAAAATTTTAAGTGAAAAGGGAAAATAATATTTAATGTTTCATTTTGTAGTGGCTCAAACAGCATTTTAGGCGCATACGTATGTTTCTATAGGAGGTGGCTGGGGTCCATTTTTATGGGACAAAAATGCACCCCAATGTACAAAAGCCAAGACCAAGACGTGAAAAGTCCTCCTCATGTCCCAATAGAGAAGATAGGATCTGTGTTCTTCATGAGAGAGTGGGGGTTGCCAGGTTCCTATTTCGGGCAAGCCACTGTTTCATATTAGATAAAAACTATACCCTGATAATCACAAAAGCCCAAAGAACTGTCTCCAGCAGGTCTCAGGACACCGCTGGCCCACAGTGTCCAGCCAGCAGGGGAAAGCTGCTCTTCTGAGACCCAGGCCTCGTTCACCACAAATTCGTTACAACAAACACACTGCCCAGTAGATGGCGCCACAACAATACTTTTACCCACCGGTTCAACCTCCTGGGAAGTGATGGGATTACTTAGTAATTTATTTGCTCATAAAGCTGGCTGGGCAGTCTGTGTCCACCTTTTCTTTCCCACCCCCAGCATCTGCTTTTCTTCCCTTCCTCTTGCCCACCCTAGGGTCCACGGAAGAAGCAGGGCTGGTGATGTCGGGAAGGGCTGGCCTGAGTTACAGTGTCTGCAGGTCTATGCTAGGGGGGAAGGCTGGGAATGGATGGTGGAGCACATGGGTGCAGGACTGTCACGCAGCAAAGCCTTGCAGAGATGGACCTGGGAATCCGAGCTTGCAAACAGGCCCTGCCTCTTCGCTCTTTCAGCACGGACTAACGGGGTGGTGTGTCAGGTAGTCAGTCAATGCCAGCTCCTTTTCTAGTTATGTGGCATCCTGCAGCAACTTTAACTGTTCTAAGCCTCAGTTTCCTCAAGTACAGGGATCAGTGTCATTCCCGGCACACAGAAAACCTTCAGTGACTATTAGTCAAAATAAGAGCATTTATTGGTGAGCCAGTGCAACACGTCCATTCTCTCAGTCTGACTGGGTGCATGTGAGTAAACTGAGGCAAAGTTGAAGAATTTGCCCAAGGCGCAGGGGTGGTCAGAGGGCAGAGGCAGGGATTGCGCTCGGGTCTGTCCGGCTCCCGGGCCATGCTCTTCCGTGCCCTCTGTGTTCAGCGCCAGCCTTTGCTAAAAGAAAAGGAACAAAGCACACTCCTGGCTGTCATGCTCCAGGCCAGCGGGACCTGCCATCGGGAGCTCTGGGTGAGACACACAGTGTGGTCATCTGTTAACGCTGTGAGACACTTGACCCTTGAACAACACAGGGGTTAGGGACACCAACTCCTTCCTGTGCAACTGAAAAACCCTGTACCACTCTGGGCTCTTCCAAAACTTAACGACTCATAGCCTACTATTGACCGGAAGCTTTACCGATACCATAAACAGCCAACTGACACATGCTTTGTATGTTATATGTATTGTATACCGTATTCTTACAATAAAGTAAACTAGAAAAAATGTTTTTAAGAAGACATTTAGAAGACATTTACAGTATTTACTGAAAAAAAGTCTATATATAAGTGGACCTTGGCCGTTCAAAACCAAGTTCTTCAAGGCCAACTGCACCTTCCTTTGTTGTCGCTGCGTCCCCTGAGTGGGCGGCCGCGGCATGCTCTACCTATATGTCTCATAACGGTATATTGTTGCTACGATTGCTGTAATTATCATCATGGCCAACAGGGCACCGATCATGGCTTCAAAATAGTCTTTGCTGTCGAGGAGCTCACAGTAGAAAACAGGGAGACAATACTTTTAGCATCAAGGGTTTGAGACCGAAAATAGTGGTCAGCTGAATCAACAATTGAGACATAGCTTTGCTTTGTATTTGTAGAGACAGACAGAGCCATCAAATTCAATCCAATAATTATAACAATAATAAAAAAAATAGTTTAGGTCTATATTACAGTCAGTCAAAGGAGAGAGAGTATGAGAGGGAGAAAATGACAGAGACACAAAGAGAAAAAGTCTGAGGAAAATAGAAAGGGACAGAAGGGAGAGAGAGGGAGAAAGAGAGAGAGAGACAAGAGACACGTCTTCGGCACATCATAATTGCCTGGCCCCCGCTGCCAGCGTTATTTCTATCTATGAGATCGCCATATTATTATGTAGATGCTTTTTTATATACACACGTCCCAAAAGACAGGCATTAAATGAATTATAACCCCTGCGCTAGCACCTTTTAGGATATTACATCTCAGGGCTTTGAAAGCCGGATTGTGCTGACACCCCTACTGGCAAGAGCACCACACAATAACCAGAGGAAATTAAAAAAAAAAAAAAAAAAAAAAACAGTCACACTGAACTTCCTTTCAAGAGAACAGATGAGAAGTCCTGGCTCACTGGGAATGAATCAAGTTTGGGTTTTGCAGTGAAGCCCAAGGAGCGTGGTCTGTAGCATTCTGGGATCTGACACAGTCAGTCCCTGAGCCAGAGGTGCCCAAGATGTTGGGGAACTGAGGAAAAAGGAGGAAGCAGTGCCGGGGGCCACAGTTGAGGAACCCCCACGGCCTGTAAGTCATGGAGCCTCCCTGCGGCCTCATAAAGACGCCATCCTTGACTCTACAGCCTGTTGGCATCACCGAGCTTTAGGGCGGTAGAAGGATGCTCAGGCTCTCCTTCAGAGCACCTGGAGTGGGGCTCGGGCAGGTGATGCAGAATTGCATCCAGGGTGAGAACAGCTTGTGGAGAGGTGGGACAGCCATCTTCCTGGAAGTCCCCAAGAGCTAAGACTTGGCCTGCTGCCTCATGTCTAGGCTCGGGCCAGTGTCAGGAGGCATTTCTCCTTTATCTCCTCTGTTTATCACTTCTTTATCAAAACCCTGAGACCAGCCAGTGCTGTGCAATAACCTTCCTGGGAGGATGGAAATGGTCCAGATCAGTACGGTCCAAAGGAGCAGCCACGAGCCACGGGCACGATCGAGCCTCTGAAATGTGCCTAGTGTGACTGAAGGACTGGATTTTTTAATCTTATTTAATTTAAATTAATTTAAATAGTTACCAATGACTTGTGGCTACTATATTGGACAGCACAGCCCTAGTACCCCTAGCTAAAAGGGACCTTATTGGTGGACCGCCGAGTCCACCGATCTCATTCCACAGAGGAAGAAGAGAGATAGCGGCTTTGGAGCAGGAAATAGGTATTTGATACCCAGCAACCAGACATGTGACCCAACGTCAGTCATGTTACAGCTTCAGCCTCAGTTTCCTCTTCGATAAAACGGGTCCAATAATATCTGCATCTCCGAGGCCTTGTGGTGGGAGTAAAAGAAGTAGCATGCAATGGGCAAACGGGGTGCCCGCTCCTTCCCTGATGGCTTTTCCTGTCCCCTCCCCACATGGGCCTCGTCAGCAGCTAGAGCTGTGCTCCCGGAGCTGCACAGTCCCAGGGGTGCCCCTCACATTGTATTCCAGCTGAGCAGGGCTCCTGCAGCTGTACCATGTGGAGGCCCTGGCAAGGGTCAGTCCTTCTCAGCTCCTGGATGTGGTCCCAGCACAGGCCCCCTCATGGCAGACTATGATCAGTTGCTGGGGTAAAGCGTCGGCTGAGCCCACGAGGGTGGGCGGTGTGTCCAGCCACCCCGCGTGGCGTGCGTGAGGAAGCTGACCCGTGCCGATGGAATGGGCTGCCCCTTGAGGGCCCCAGGCTGGCCTTGCTATGGTGCTGGTTAGAGGGAAGGGTTAGGGGTCCTGGCCAAGGAAAGTCAGGCCGGTGTCTGTCCCGGGGTCAAGACCTAGGGAGGGATGTTACATGGAAGTTTGAAGGCAAGAGAGGAGGGAGACAGGACAGAGACGAGGACAAACTGAGGAAGGGAGGAGACATGATGGGCGAGGGTCAAGGGTCGAGAGGGGTCCAGATACTTTCTGTAAGTGCCCTCAGGGTGTCTGTCTATGGCTCATCTTCCTGGGGTGGTCAGTGCAGGGCGAGGGTTATCACCTCGGTTTGTCTTGTCCGTCTGTTGGATATGTGTGGTTAGAGACTAACAGGACAGGAATCAAACAGAGGTGTGCTGGCCTCCTTGTCCCTAGGACAGCTAGAACTGGTGTAAGCCTTTCAAAAAGACCACCAATCAGGAATCCCGGGATTCTCATCACTTATCTTATATCTGGGTGAGGTATGAGCTCTCCTTCCAGATAATGTTTTAAAAGCTCTAATCTCAGTGCTTGTCTTTAAACCAACACAAGAGCTAAAAATTTACCAGGGTGTGAAGCCTGGTGTTTTACTAGGACCTTCAATGATCTATTGCTTCCTCCATGGGCATCCTGGGAACCAAGTCCTGGCTGTGACCAAATCAGCACATTCTGCCATCAGACCTGTATCTGCAGGATGCCCACCAAACATCCCACGGCTGGAGGGAAGGGTTAGGGCTCTTGGCCAAGGGATGTTAGGCCCGTGAGAGCTGGGCCAAGGCCAGAACATACACGATCTATTAATATTGGCTGCTCAAAGGGGCAAACTGTGCTAGAGACCCAGCTAAACGATGGATTCCTCTTTATTCCCATATTCAGGCTGCTTTGTTCGGGGGCAGTTCTAATGAGTCCAAGTGTGGACGGAGAAAGACAAAGCAGTCACGTCTCTTGACTGATATTGTTGGAAAAAATATGCTGTTTACATATTGCAAATCACGGCATGGGGAGAACTCACAGGGAGAGGACAGGAGGGGACCTCCTGGGTTAAACATCCAAGTCAAGGTGAAGGTTGAAGTAACAGGAACCAATTAAGGAACTTGTCCCTTTGGTAAGGTGCCCACACTCCCTGCCAGGCCAAAGGCTCTGGGGCTTGAAGTGTCATGGCAGGAGGAATGCTGCTTACCCAAGGGGTGTATCAATGTCCTTTATGAGCTTTTTTCCAAACGATGACCTCCAGGTTCCCTCCCATCTCGCCCCACAAAGGTGGACTTGGACCCAGGGGAGCGGACATGGTTAGCACAGCTCTGCCCATCAGAGATTCGAAGATACTTTAAGACCAGAGAGAGAGACTTCCATTAGGCCTTATTCTATACCCAAATCTAGAAATACATCAAATTCTGCTATTCGCGCCAGGAAAAAAAAAAAAAAGGAAGAAATGCGTCAGATCTGTCTCCATCGGTGTTGAAGCCACCGTGAAGATTCTGCTGTGTGGGAGGCAGGCGTTTGGCAAGATATTTTTCTGACGAGAAAAGAAAACCCTGAGAGGAATTTGTTTTAGCAACCCGAACGGGAATCCTGCGTGCCTCTGACGTCCGCCTCTAGACGTCTTCCTTGGTGAAGACAATCCAGTCCGAGGCAGACTGGAGTCTCTCCAGTGAGCGGAGGGGCTGAGTGCGAGGCCCCCTGGAGAAGTGCCACCGCTGTTTATCTTAAGCAGCCTGAGGCCAGAGATGGGCTGAGGAATGTGGACAAAGGCTGTGGGAGGGGGAGCCTGCAGCAAAGTCGCTGCCATGCCCACGGCTGCGCCTCACGGTGCCGGAGCCCACTGTCCCCATCTCCAGGACACACACAGAGTGTTCCTGGTCTCTATATGGTGGCAGGGATACACCATTCCCAGGGTTAGCCACAGACAGACAAGGAGATTGGGTGAGCGTCTGATGGGAAAGTGGGTACTGCATATCCAATGACACGGGAGACAGCAGATTGTAGAGAATGCCTGGAGCCAGGAGACCCAGGTTCTAGCCCTGGCCCCGCCACTCAGGTCTGGCAGCCCAGACTAGCTAGGCCTCAGTTTATTCCTCTATAACATGGGGATAATACAGGGTGTTCTCACGTGGATCTAATGAAATAATATGCGTGCATGTAAAATTTATACAAAGGAAGGTCCTGGTCATGTTATTTCTACGGAATCCCTCTACGATTGCTATCGTCAGTTAGGTTTTCCATGGGGACTCGCACGCCTCTTTGCTCATGTGGTTTGCATGAGAACGTTAGTTACTGTGCAGAGCTGCAGACAGCTGATGTGAACGGGACACCTCGGGAGAGTGTGTTTCTGAGGAGTGAGGTCTCGTCAGTGCATGGGGGAGCAGGCCGGGGTCAGGCAAGGAGCTTCCAGCCTCCGATGGGTGAAGAGCAGGACAGCCCGAGATGCGGCAAGCGGCCAGAAGTCCACTGTGAACTGAGACAGTGGGCGAGGAGCAAGATGAGGACCCCGGTTGTGTGTGGGAGGAAGGGGAGACGGCACCTGTGAAGACCTGAAGCGGGGCCTGGATGGCAGGGGGACAGGGTGGCTTGTGCACAAGGTCAGTGTCACATGGACAGCTCCTGCTGTCTGGGCCTGGAGCCGAGCTAAGCAAAACACGGTGAGAGTCATCTCATAACTCACAGGGATACCTTGACGACACAGTGGCCTTGACTGTGAAATGCAGAAATAAGGTAATAATAATCACAACGATAGCTATCATTTAGGGGATGACACCTATGTGCAAAGTGGCTAGTATCTGCTTCTCATTTAGTCACCATTCTCCACACCTATGATCGCTAGTCTATGTGCTGAGCGTGCTCGGTAGCTTCCTGCTCGGAGCCTCCGTGCGGGCTGTTCCCTCTGTGGGATACTCTCCCCGTCACTGCTCCCTCATCTCTCACCTCCTCAGGGAGGCTTCTCCCACCTGCTCCTGTGACCACCCTTCCACCTGTCCTGTACTCTCTCCCCTCCACCCTCTTGGTTCCTCTGGACAATGATGACCGGGGATGTGCACTTGTGTTTCTCTGTGGCTTTTGTGTTTACAGTGGGTCCTGTCACTAGGTTATGGCGGACCCCTCGTCTCTGCAGCCCTGAGCACAGCACCGTGCACACAGGAGCTCAGGAAGGGCTGTGTCGAGCATGAGGGTTCTTCAGAGTCATCCTCTGGGGCAGCTCCTCTTACCTCCATTTTACAGATGGGAACTAAACAGTTGTTCAAGGTCACAGTTAAGGGCAAATGCAAAATCGCATGCTCAGAAGTGTCAGAGGCAGAACCCAAGCTCCCCGGACTTGACTTTGATCTCTAGGCTCATGGCCAAGTCTGGGGTTCTGTGGGGTTTTCACCTTCTAGAGACTCCCAAGCTCAACTCTTTCGGTTTGCAGAAAATATTTCAGAAAGCCTCCCCAAATACAGGGTGATGCCATGCATGCAGCCTGAGCCCTGGAGGGCAGGTCTGAGTTAGTGAACAGTCCGAACAACAGGCTATTTGAAGGTCACGTGCCCCACCCCCCCTCACCCCGTGCTAGAGTGGCCCCTCCCTTATCTGAATGCCACTTCCATTTCCAGACTCAGCCTTTCCACAGAGAGCCCACTGTGAACTGTCTGGTATCCATCCGATCATATGCCCTCCTGTTTTGCTAATCAGATTATAAAGTCCCGGAGGGCAGGGATGAGTCCTCTTTTTATTTTGTTCTCCTTGATGCTGGAGCACATGAGGACAACAGCAGTAAAATAAGCTGACAGGATGTTGACAAGGCAAGGTTCTGCCAATAAATCAATGAAGTTAAATCTCGGATAAAGCCATAGAGAGATATTCCTTGTCACCCCCACGCATCTGGCAGCCGGCGAGGACGTGGGGAGAGTTTATGCAGGTGAGGCTACTGACCATCACTTCTGGAATGCTGTGCCCACCTCATGGCGGCTCTGCACACGCTTTTTAACTCTGTCCGGGTAGGGGATGAACCTGGGAGGGGCAGGGTCAACGCCTGGCATTGCTCTCCCCGATCTGACTTTGCAGTCTTCAACTGCACCTGTGTGTTACTCTTTCCGGTGCTGTGACCATGGGGACCGACAGCTGACAGGACACAAGCCCTGTCATCCAGTCCCTCCTGCCATCCAGTCCCTCCATCTCTTGCTGAATCTCTGCGGAGAAGGCCCAGCTCCCAGGCTTGGCCTTCCTCCCGCCACTCCGCACATCCTCTGCTGGGGCGGCTGACACAGGTAACCGCGATTTTATGGGGTTGGCAAATCCACTGCAGACATGAGCAGGCCAAGACCCCCGGTCACAGGAAGGCCACCGTGCTCTGTGGCTTAATTTTAGGCTGACAGACAAGAAGATTGGTCCACAGCACGACCTCCTGACTATGTCTAGATGGGATCATGTTGGTGACTCACACGGCAGCGGCAAGTCTCTTGCTGTCACTTTTCAGTTTCAGAAAAGCAAGTGATCTCCCTGATAAAGCTATTTTCCGC
Organism: Macroglossus sobrinus; assembly: GCA_004027375.1. NCBI lineage: Eukaryota > Metazoa > Chordata > Mammalia > Chiroptera > Pteropodidae > Macroglossus > Macroglossus sobrinus. The sequence goes on along the minus strand of PVKZ01001218.1, from coordinate 260,275 downwards.
CCCCCACGGGACTCAGTACAACTCTTTCCAGAATGATTTTACAAAAATGCCTATACTGACATCTTTATTTTCCCCAAGTTGGTGTCTGTGTAAAAAGCTACCTCCTTATTCTTTAGTGGTCCATTTGTGTTTATTCTCTCTCTCTCTCCTGTCTCACCCCTCCTGAGGCCCAGTCACACGCACGCTTTCGTCCTCAGCTTCTCTCCTGCCCACCTGCCCTGTGGGAACTCTATGTGGTCCAGTGGGCTCTGTGTCAGCCACAGATGGTTGAGTCTGGTGTCCCCATTTCTATGAAGGACACACACCTGGGCCAGGCACGGGCGAGTGGTCTTGCCTAGAGACTCACCCAGAAGGCGCTGGAAGCTCGGTGGCCCCCTGTGGAGGCTGTGGTCCCCTCGTCAGCCGCCTTCGCACTGTAGCCCTGGAGCTGTGGCCACCCCGGCTCTTCTTCCATTTGCTGCTCACTTTTGCTCTTCTGTTTCCTTATGATCTGGGGAGGAGGCAGGGGACAAAGTGGGTAAGTTATTAGAGAGTCTCTGGAAGCCGTGTGGAGTAATTGGGACCAGATTTGGGATTCTTCTTCGAGCCATGTAAGAGCTTAGTTTCAGCAGCATGCCAGCCTGTTTCAGACCCACTTTATGATAAAATAGTACAACTACAGCACTTTACAGTTTACAAATAATCGTTTTAAGATGTAAATGACTTCTTTTATTTATTAAGCGCCTACCAAATGCCAGACTGTGGATTAGGCAGCTTGATCCTTGACCTTATTTATCCTCAAAATACTTCTAAGGGCCCTATATTATAACTGTGCCCATTTTACAGATGAGGAAATAGGCTCAGAGAGGTTAATTTATCAGTTAAAGCTGCACAGCTCATGAACAGTGGAGCTGGATCTCAAACCCAGAGTCTCTGGCTATAATGATTTCAGGAAGCATCGGGAAGGCCTATGAAGGGGGCAGAGGCCAAGAGTCTTCAGAGGTGGCTTCAGCTTGCTGTACCACTTGCTGTGTTAGGCACAGTTGTTTGGATTTAATGAGTCCCTCTGTAGAAAAATCTCTGGGCTCCAAACTTCCTAGAGGCAGGAAGCCGCTGAGAAAAAAGCTGAGCCACCAAGGTGGGGACATTTACCAATGCCCTCTTAGGTCAGATGGGACGAGGAAGAGGAAGGCTGAGAGCTCAGGAGAGCCATGAACTAAGGTGCCGTGCCCAGCGACAGACCGGGGCCTCCTCAAGGTACAGCCACCATTTCCGGAGTGGGGACCGGGCCACATGTACCCAGCGGGCTTTCAGAATTGCCGGGGACCAGGCGCCTCCCACCTGTGCAGGTGGGAGGGACAGTGCTGCTTTTCTGTCTGTGTTCCAGCGTCATATGTTGGGTATGTGGGGGGCGGGTGACTTGTTTGCTTAGCTCCTTTATCTGAAAAGATCTGAATCTGGACTGAATGTACTTTGAACTGTGATGGAATGAGACATCTAAGGGTATTTGGGTGGGGTGAATGTATGTGGCATAAAGAAGGGACACAAATTATTGTGACCAAAAGGGAAGACTGAGTGGGTCCAACGCTCTGTGCTCACTGCTCTTTGTAGTGTGACTGCGCTCTTCTCCAGGACAGGGAGAATATACAGTCGACCCTGGAACAGCACGGGTGTGAACCGTGGGCGTCCACTCAAATGCAGGTTTAAAAAAATCCGTGCATACGTGGATCTGCGCAGATCAAACCTGTGCTGTTCAGCGACCAATTGCATTTTGCGATCTACAGCTGGGAATCTGCACAGGCGGAAGGCCGGCAAATGACACGTGGATTTCTGATTGTGAGGGTTGTCGGCGCCCCTAACGCCTGCATTGTTCGAGGGTCAGGCGTACTTCACGCCTGTGGTTTTGTGTTCACGTTGCGCCCTGCTCTGGCCAGTGACATGTGAGTAGGGAGTGGACGACAAGGCGCCAGGGCTGGGGCTTGGCCTTCATGGATGTCGCTGGCTTTCCTGCGTGTCCGTCATGGCCACGAGCAGCTGCGGTGCCTTCAGCCTGGCCCCAGCGTAACCACATTGCATGGACTTGGCCCCCAACCTCTGCGTGAGAGGAAGCCACGACAGAGGCGTAAGCAAGAAATCAACTGTGGCATAATAAAAATAATAATAAAAAACATATTTGCGGTTTGACGCTGATTCCTGGCACAGAGCTTCAAAAATCCTTGGACTTCTTGGAGGGACAGGAGTGTCTTTGCTATGCTCATGAGGTGACTGATGAGGGCCAAGGCCACTAGATAGATGGAGAATGATGGCTAGAAAAACCAACCGTGTGAACCAGGAAACTTTTCATTCTACTGCAACTTCCGGGGACAGGAGAGGGACCGGAGATCGAGTTCCACCAGGTGGTCAGAGGGTTAGGTAATTAACACAGTGAAATCTCGATTATAACTCTGAAACACTGAGCCTTGGGGAGCTTCCTGGCTGGTGCATACACTGATGTGTTGGGAGGGGGGCGGGCCCCGAGAAGGCAGGAAGCCCTCACGCCCCCTCCACAGACCCGGAGGTCCCAGTGCCTCTTCACCTGCCTAGTCATTTGTAACCTTTATTATAAACAGGTCATTGTAAGTTTAGCACTTCCCCAAGTTCTGTGAATTTATCCTAGCAAATTATCCAACCTGAGGGGGATCATGGGGTTCCCTGAATTTAGAGCAGGCTGAAGAGACATGCGGCTACTTAGGGATACCTGAGATTGCACTGGTGTCTGAAGTGGGGGCAGTCTTGTGCGACTGAGCCCTTAACTTGTGGGGTCCATGCTCAGTGGTCAGTGTCAGACCTGAATTGAATTGCAGGACACCCAGGTGGGGTTGGAGAACTGGCTGTAGGACAAAGAAATAATCCTGCATAAAGCCACAGAGTTTTGGGATGGTTGGTTTCTAAGTAGTAATTATTGATACACCATATAAGGGACAACTTAGGGCACAGAGGTAGCAGAGGGCGGGGGTGACTGCAAAGCTTCTTCAGCAACAGACTATTTGAGAAGTGTGAGAACACACACACACACACACACACACACACACACACACACACACGAAGCCTATAAAACAGAAAGCTAGCGAGTGGCCTGCTCAGTTCCGAGTTTCTGGCTGCTCACCCACTAGCTCGGTCCCCAGAGGCAGCCACCCTCCATCCCTTGGCTTCGATTTCACAGGACAACGCAACCCCTCTGCATCAGCCCCCAGAGCACAGACAACAAAAGTGCTAAGGCCCAGAAACGGCACCCAAAACAGCAGTGCCCAGGGCTGCTCTTCAGCTCACCTGCGGCCCTGCTCTGGGCCAGGTGACCCGCAGGCATCGGATGCCAGGCGGGCCCACTTACCTTTTGCAGGATCGTTGTGGCCAGTTCCTCAGTCAGCTCCTCCTTGTGGTCCCGCAGGTAACTGGCCTCATGCTGCTTGTCCTGCAGAGCGAGAGAGGAAACTGGTCTCGTGCTAGGGATGGGTTTGGGGGACTCAGCACACTTTTTGGGAGTCCTGACCACAAATGCAGGGGGAGGTGGGGCACTGCTCCTGTGACACCGGTTTCCTGGTGACCTGCACTTTCTCCCTCTCCAACCCCGCCACCCTGACCCACACCTCCCCGCGGAGGAGGGGGGCTGTACCAGGCTGTCCCCGTAGGCCTCTGCTTTGGAAATCGCCTCCTCGATGGCCTCTTCAGCCACGCGTAGGGCGACAGCCAGTGTGTCCATCATGCTGTGTCCTAGAAGGGAAATAGAACACAGATTACTGTTTGAAAAGGACAGACAAGTAAAAACAATTGGCCCACTTTAAGCTCTTCTGATCAAGTCTTCCAGGGCCTCTGGGGTCATTCCCACACCGCTTACCCTGCACACAAGCCCCTCTCCCTTCTCACCCTCCCCGCTGCCTCCCACAAGCCAGTCACGTGCTCTGCCCCAGACACAACAAACTGATTCTTTGACAGCTGTCATCTCTCTCTTCACAACTCCACTATCTTGTTCCTTCTCACTCTGGTCTCCTGCTCTGTAAAGGAGCTGATTCCTGGAGAGCCTGAGGCCTGGTCCAGGTGTTCTTCCTCTGAAAACCCTTCTCAGACCCTCATCTGAGGTTCTGGGGTTGCTTCTCTCGAGGCCAGAAAGTCCACACTCTCCCACAGGTCCTTCTCAGAGAGCATGCCTTGATCCTAGCCACTGCTGTACCCTAACACCAAGCACAGCTCCCAATATGCAGAGTGACTTCATGATCACTGAACAAAAGGACGTAATATAAAGAAATTGCGGTTCTCCACCTACTTTCTCAGGTAAAAATTATGTGTTATTCTGTGCATATACTGTATCATTATGATGACAGGAATAAAAGTTATCAAATATTCTAAGGGCACTAGGCTGTACATGTGGTTTAATGCAAACACAAAATTCATGAAAGAAGTTTTTAGACCCTAAATCAGTACTATCAGTACAATAACGCGGGCCAACTTCACGGAGCTCGATGACATACAGGACGGCAGGCCGCGGGTCACATACATGATGACAGTTAATTCATACAACAATCCATTTTACAGATGAGAGAACCGAAGCACAGAGACATCAAGCTACTTGCCCAGGGTTACACGGAGAGATAGAAAGAGACCCGAGATTTGATTCAGGACTGTGTGTCTCCATAGCCTTTGATTTTAACCACAAAGTTGATGAAAAAAAGATATGAGCTAACATGATGAAAAAGATAATGCTATCATAGCTTAGCAAACATATTTTTTTGTATATGGCAACAAATGAGGACACATCCAAAGGTCAGAGGACTTCTGTAGGTGACAAAATTCTTTTTGGAGCTGCATACTTGGAAGGGTTCTACTTCCTCGAGGTGCTAGATTTTTGCTTCTTACTTGAGAGGGAGAATCTCTCTCATTCCTCTCAGTGTACCCGGGAGCCCAGTGCAGGTCAGGCTCAAGCACACAGGTCTGCGAGGGCTGTGTGCCTGTCACTCCTTTCCTCCTGTCTCCATCTATAATCTCCCAGTCATGCATTATTTAACAGATGCAAATCTCCTGAAAGCCATCTCCAGTGCTCTGCAGAATGAGACGAGGTGTAAATCCACCAATTCATTAATTAATCAATCCCTCAATTAAAAAAAAAACAATTCAAGCTTCTTAGGCTCCTAAAGACACAAATGTAGGCAGAAAGTGGCATTTGGTAAACACAATAAAATCTCCAAAACCAGCTCGGTTAAGGTGACAGTGATCTAGCCGAACGATGAGAATACTACAGACTGACTATGACAGCCGCGACAGCTGTGAAGGGACAACCCAGCTCAGGACTCTGACTGGACACACGGGTTCCCCAATGTTTCCATAATCAGAGGCCATCAAATTTAATTTGTCACCACACGAAGTGGTCCACGGAGCTAGACACTGCACCTCTCTTGTTCGACACCCATCGATGCATTTTTCACAGACGAGGTGGTGCTCCACAAATTCTCCCCGAATCGATGTTTACCAAGTACCTGCCAAGGGCCAGGCTCTGAGAGGGCCCCGGCGGACAAGCTGAGTCCACGCTCTCATGTGCTCGCCAGGCTACTGGGTGATCAGATGTGGAAGTAACGGAACTGCTCAGAGGTATGCAGTAGATCCTGTGATCTACTGGATCGTGTTCCATGGGCCGCTACAGGGCCAGAGCCCGGAACCATAACAACAACAACAAAAAAGGGCCGTGTTTATGAGTTTTGGATGAGGTTGGTGTAGAACACTGAAGATGTGTTTGCTGAAAATGAAGACTCGGGTTGGTGTTTCAGAGAGAAAAAGTGGTAGGGTGTGAAGGGAAGTATAAAAAGTGTAAGTTAATCAGTAAATGATACATCCTTAAGGTAGAGTGACCAAAGGTCAGAACACCAGTCAGGTGGAGGGAAGATTAGTTCTATGTGCCCGCTTGGCTAGGCTACTGTGCCCAGGTACGGCCTCAAACTCCAACCCAGGTGCTGCTACGAAGGTATTTTGTACACGTGGTTCAAATCTACCATGACCGATTTTAAGTAAAGGAGCTAACCCTCAAAAATGTGAGTGGGGCTCATCCAATCAGTTGAAAGGTCTTACGAGCATCAACTGAGGGTTCCCTGGGAAGGAGCTCTGCCTCAGTACCGCAGCATCACCTCCCATCTGGGTCGCCAGCTGAGGCTCTCCTCTATAGACCTGGGGCTTGCCACGTTCCATAATTGTGTGAGCCAAGTCCTTAGAATAAAATGAACCTCTTTGCATGTGTGCGTGCGTATGTGGATGTGTGTCCTGTTGGTTCTATTTCTCTGGAGAATCCTGACCGGTACAGAGGGTCACTGAGATGTTAATATGGGAGTGGTGTGGGCAGGGAGGGGCTTAGGCTTTGGAATAGAAAGAAAAGGATCACATTGGAAATGGAACTGATAGGAACCCGGGTAACTGGTGGAAGCAGGGACAGTGGGCCTGAGCGGCTGAGGAGCGTGATGAGGATTCCCTGAGGATAAGACCCCTGGGGGATTGACAGGTCCTGATGGTCAAGCATTAGGAATTGGAGTCTAGAGCTCCGGGCTGAAATCAGGGCTGGGAATTTCAGGCTCAGCAGTAAATAGTGGCACACTGAGGCCGTATCGTGGTGTGGTGTGTAGCAGCCCAAGGAGAAGTTTCACACAGCACGGATGAGAGAGGACAGAACCTACATGGGAAGGTGCCCCCGAAAGAGAACAGACGAACGCACAGAAGAGCTGCGGGGGCTGCGGGATCGGGGAGACGCAGGAGGCGCTGGTCCTCATGGCCCAGGACTCTATAGAAGGAGCTGAAGTGTTGGAGAAGGTTCTTTGTCAAACTAGAAGTTTTGCCTTTAACCTCTGCCCTAAGGGGACTATGATATTGGTATATTAAAAAAAAGTATAAGTTAATCAGTAAATGATAGTCTTTATAAGACTATTTTAATATGAATGCACACTCATATTGATTTTTCTATTTTGGCTCCAGAACACTCAGTGGTTGATCATTAAGTATCGAGTGGTTGGATAGCGAATGCATTTCTCTAGGCCTTGGATAGACTCACCTATTTTGATGATGGATTCATACAGAAGGCAGTAACAAAAAGACACATGGAGATCCCCACATAGCTGTATACGCGACACGAAGCTGCATCCAGTGGTTACTTACAATGCAACTGGGGGAGACCCTGACTATCTGAAGGTGTTTCTATTCTCCCAACTTCCCACTCACTGCAAACTCGTAAGCAATCTTACCTTCCGACTGCTTATAAAACGCTGACTCACTTCCTGAAATGCTTCCTTCATTCTCCAAGTTTGCCTCAAAAAAGCTTCCTCCTGGAGGGAAGAAAGAGAGAGAGAAGGAAGGGTAGAGGAAGGGAGGAGGAGAAAGAGAGAGAGAGAGAATGAATATGACTATTAAAGGTCTCCAGTTAGCACCGATGCTCTGTGTCACCAAATTGGCAGACCACCATTGCCCATTTTGATTAAGTCAGCTTTGCAGACAGGTTTAGGGAATGACTAGCTCCCACAATAACACTACAGTTTTTAACAAATCAGATTTTTCTTCTCACATTGATTCCTAGTGTAGTATTCTGCCTTCCCAACTTTCTCCCAGTATCTTCTATGGATGTAACGTGGAGTCGAAGACAGAAAAAGCAGATTGAAGTCAGAGAGATGTGAGGTCAATTTCTGGATGTGCAAACCTCTCGTCATGTGACCCTGAGCAAGTGACTGAAACTCGCTGACACTAGGCTTCCTTACTACAAATGGAGGAGCAAGGAGAGTGCCCTTCTCACTGTGAATGATGAGATCTCATGTGGCTGGTCTTTAGCTGCAGTCCTTGGCATTCATTCGAACAGTTGCCCTTGGCTTATGATTTAACTGTCATCATTCTCTTCCATAGAAGACAGTCCACATGAAACAAACCCAGAGTGAGGCAACGTAAACCATGCCGTTTGGTCTTCTAAGGCCCCACTGCCTCTTCTCTGGTCTCCTTTTTATTGAAAACACAACCTTTGTCTTAGTTCCAGGCTGGGAAGGGCAGTTGGCGAAACCCTTTTTAAAGCCCTTTTTAAGCTGGGCATTTTGATTCTATGTGTTCAGACTAAATGAGAACTTCAAAGATGGGGCTGATAGATTTTTTTCCAAGTCACTGTATTGTATCCCCAGTACCTAAGATAGCCCCTAGCTAGCAGGTGGCTCTAAAACAAATTTATCAAATCAGATGCTGGTGGAAAACACTACTTGACAGAACCAAGAAAATAAAAATGGGTCTACATTCCACAGCTCAAAAAGGGCAAATGCCATTGATCTCAAGTCAAACTAGGCAAGAGGCCTTCAGTACATATAATATAGCTTGTACGTCCTTGGATGGGCTGCCATGGTAGTTCCCATGTGGGAGGTCTAAGGGTAGCTGCATACGTATCTGTAGTGAGTTGGTAGCTGCTACGGTTAGGAAACAGGCCATTAGTGTGCAGCCTGTCATGGTCACTCAGTCTGACCCTGTACTGGGCTCTGTGTTTGTGTTTTTTGACAAGGCTTTTGAAAGGCCTGAAGTCCATTTATTCTAGCTCTGTGACCTTGAGGAAGCAACTTTGTCTTCCTGGGTCTCAGTTTCCCCAGTTATAAAATAAGATTTTAGGTTGAGTCATCTCCTCAGTTGTCAGGAGATATATATATATATATATATGCAAATATTTCACATTGGCATGGCTACATCCAGCATTCACTCATCCATCCAGCAAATATTCCCTGAATACCTTCTAGTTGCCTGACCCTGGGCTGGGTGTTGGGGTCTATTGTGAGCAAAACCAGAGATTCTCATGGCCCTGGCAAACCTGACAGTCTAGTGATAGAGAACTGATTAATCAAAGATTTATATGAATAAATATAAGATTATAAATATGTTAAGTGCTCTGATCGGGTGCCTCACAGTAGGGTACAAATGTTCATCAAGAAAGGCTGACCTAGATGGTGAGTAACCAGCCACAGGGGTGTGGGAGGTGGGAGAGAGTCCAGGGCAGAGCAAACAGCTTGCACAGGGATAGGCAGAGGGGGCAGCTGAGGACCTAAATGGGAGGCAGTGTGGCTGGGCTGCAGAGAGGAGAGGAAGCCTCAGGTGAGAAAACCTGGAGACAGAGAGCACACAAGTCATGGTGGCCACATTAGTGTTTGATCTTTATCCCAACAGCCATGTGAAGGCAGTAAAGAATCCAAAGAGGTGAGCTGGTCAGATTTGTGCTTCTCAAAGTGTACTCTGGCTACTGTGCAGAGAGCAGCTTAGAAGGGGAGAGGATGGCTGTCGAGTGAGGAAGGGCAGGAAATGGAGGCCATGAGGGTGGCCCGCTCTCTGGGGTGTACCTGGGACAAGAAAGAGCATGGCAGGGCAGGAAGTGGAGAAAAACGTGCAGTCCAGAACTGGTTTAGGAAATGGGAGAGACTGGAGCATGTTTACAAATCAACAGGAAGGAAGCAGTTAAGAGAGAGGCTGGAGAGGCAAGAAGAAAGGGATGATTGACCTTGAGACCTTCCCGGAAGGTGACAGGCATCAGATACAGAAATGCACACCGTCTGCCCTGTGAAGGAGGACGTGAGGTCATCTGCTGAGAGGATGGGGAGGGTGGTGGGGAGTCTGAGGAGACAGGAAATGACCTGAGAACATCTTTGGGAGACTGAGCGTATCAGAGGATAAGCTCTGGCTTTGAATGAAAATCTTCCAGATCAACATATCTCCCTGTTTTCCTTTAACTTCATCGGTGGCAGCTTCGGTGTCATTTAGGATAAAGTGTTTTTTTCCAAGGGCAGAGAGCAATGGAACTGTTCTGGAAAGCAACGACATCAAGTCATATCTTTCATGAGTCGGAGGAACCTCTGATTTCACGTGGATCAGCATTTTAAAAAGATCATGTCTGTCAGATGAAAGATGTAATAGATCTTTTCAAGAATCATGTCAAAAACAGATTTATAGCGTTAACAAATAAAAGCAGGGTTAATTTTTCCCATTTCATTAATTCAATATGAAATACAAGCATATTGATGTTCTAATTGTCTAGAGATTAAATATATTATTAATGGCTACTTTTTATTTTTTATTTATAAATATTTTTTATTTATGCAGTGCTTTTCAGCTGTTAAAAATGTCATGCTGGATCTATCATAGAAACCGAGTGAACACTCATTACCATTGGACATTGTATTTTTTATAAATTTATTTACTTATTTATGTGACTTCTCCACTAGAATGTTGGCTCTGAGATGGCCGGATCTTCCCTGTCTTATTGCCCCCAACTTTTAAACTAGGTGGGCAAATAATAGGTCTTCAATACGTGTTTACTGAAGGAATGAATAAATCTTAAAGAGAACCTGATGGAACTAATGGGTCTTCTTTTAGGCCTAACCTGGTCACCTGATCTGGGCTGTAAGAGGAGTAAGTCTAGCTTGGGAGGGACTGATGGCAGTTCACAGTATGCATGGGATGCGTGACCCATAAGATTCTGTGAACCACGTGGATTTCCAATGGGCTGTTTATATGGCAAACTACACTGGTCCATGCAGTGGAGATGTTTCATAGGTAAAAGTTTTACACTGGACATTGGGGAGCCTTGCCCATGTCTTGTACACTGTAGATATTGCATATTATGTCTGACATAATCAAAATTCTGAAATTACGTACCCTTAGAGTTAGTTGAAGATAGAACCATTTACTCAGAAAACTCCTGGACAAAACCAGAGTGAAGTTCTAGCTGAGGTTTTCAGCCTTGGCTGAGCCTTAAGATAACGCAGCGAGCTTGAAACACTGTCTGGACTGGGCCCACCTCCAGAGATGGAAGTAACACTGGGCACTGGGATTTTTTTTTTTTTTACCAAAGCTCCAGTGTGTAGTCAGGATTGCGGATGGCGGATGATAACCATACAAGGGTGTTGGGTGGTAGGCAGAAGGCAATGCTAACGACCTCCCCGTCACCTAACACAATCAGGAGGCACCAGATTTCTCCATACTTGAGGTGGAGCTAAATTTCCTAAGTGGCGTGTAGAAGAAATCTCATCGCTTCATGAATGCAGCTTTACAGGTTTGAATGCCATCTCATAAAGGGTCTCCTGTCTGCTCGCCTTCACATTTATCAAGAGAAAAACCTTAGTTTAAATAGAGATCTTAATTATATTAAAGGGACTGATTTTAACACTTCTGCAGAGTGTCTTGGCACCCATGGAATGCTTGAGATTGAACTAGTTATAATATTGAGAGCATAAGATGTGCCAGGGACACTTTGGGACCACAGCGATAAAGGAGTATCATCTCCACGTGGTCCAGCAGGAGGGCGGCTTTGTAAACCATCAGCCGAATGCAAATTGGTAAGCGCTGTGACCCAGGCCCAGACGAAAGGCGTGGCAAGCCACAGAGGGCCCAGGACCGATGCCTGCTTCAAGCCTGGGAGACAGTTATTCCTGGCAGATGACTCTCCTTTGAAAATGACACTTGAGAACTTCAAAGCCCTGAGCTGGCCCACTTAGAGTCGTGTCGGCCTGCTCCACCCACGGGGTCGTCGTGAAGAAAGAAGAGAAGAGAAAGTGGAATTGTGTTCTGTTCTATGGGGTTCTCCATGTGACTTTGCTTTTTCCCTCCCTTTGCATTAAGCACCTGTGAGATGCGAATTGGAGGACACATCGAGGAGCACAGAGCACAGACCGGAGGACGTAAGAGAAGAAAGAAAAAATACGATGCAAAGGAGTGAGCCAATTCCATTCTGGAACTGTCTCGAGATAGCAATTTGGGTTAAAAAAAAACTACCATTAACACCATTACTGTTAAGCGTTCTTTCCTGCCTCCATTCCTAGAGGAAATGTTTTAGAAAAATTTGCAAAGAGAAGATGAAAAGGAGAGGCGGACACCTTCTGCACTGCTCTCTTAGCTAGAGGCTTCCTGAGTAGTTTGAAAGACACAGGTTCTAGCACCTGCCACAAAAGGCGCTAATGATGCTGTGTTTAATCCTGCCACCCTGTTTTCTCCCGTGTCTTCAGTGGCTGGTGTATTTTTAGAAAAGACACAACCAAAGACTTTATTGAGAATACAAAATAATGATGGTGAAAAAGATGGATGAGATTTCTTTTCCTTCGGTCTTCCTCTCGGATAAAAAACGTTTACCTGTGTCAGCAAAGAGAAGAAAAAAATCTGCCTCTAGACAGAAAAAAAAAAAAACCCAGCTCTTTTGCAAGACATGCTGTTCATATCAAAGAATTTTACATTTCTTTCTACTGGCTGTGAGAACAGAACTGCAGAATATCATTTCTCATTCTAATGCCGTATAGTGTTCATCTTAACTGTATGCAACGGCATAGGCTGGATTCATCCTTCAAGCTTCCTGGGAGGAAGCTGATGCTTTCTCACTCTCCCATTACATCAAATTCTGGGCCTGGTGTAAATAGAATTTTGGAGCAGGAAGAAAGGGGAGTAGAGGGCATATCCTTTGTGTGCTGAACTAGTCTATACAATCAAAGATGACTTTCCAATGTTTTAACCATTAAGGGAAGATGCTCATGCACCTTTAATTTCTAAGGATCCAGAATTAATACATTGGTCTTTCCAGTTCCTAATATATCCAGCCCAGTGGGGATGCTGAAACCAAAAGGCTCAAAACTTAACAGAATCTTTGGTATATGTCCAAAAATACATCCTATTTCTGCTCTTCACTAGGCCAGATATTTAAGCAATGTCCTCTGTCCCGGGTGAGTGTGCCCCAGCACAAAGGAACTCCAAGCAAAGCCTTCTTCTATCCCACCAGGTCCCCGAGGACTCTCGGAGTGGCCGGTGGCCAGCGTACCTAGGATGTCGAAGCATGCTCCGCTCTCCAGCCTGTGTTTCCTGTACAGGTTCTTCAGGACCTTGGCACTGCCAAAGCGTTTGAAACGGCTCTTCACGTTGTTATAGAACCATTCCAGAGACTGGGTTCTCAGGAGCCTGAAGAAAACACAGAAGCAGAAAACAGAACATTCCAGTTACGAAACAGGATTGTTGGATGGTGGAAGGCAAAGTTTGCCACAATATTTTGTAGCTCCTTCCGTCAAAACGTGGCATTTCTTTCTTTTCTCCTTGAATCTGGGCTGGCCGATGTGCTCTGACCATAGAGAGTAATGGAAGTGATGCTATGTGAGTCTTGAGCCTTGCAGCTTCCTCCTTTGCTGCTTTTAGAAGTCCTGCAACTCATCACCATGTGAACAAGCCCAAACTAGCCTTTGGGATGATGGGAGACACTTAGTCCAATCACTTAGTACCTGCCCCAGCTGGTACCCAGCCAAGCCCCAGACAGGTAAGCGAGGTCATCGACTTCCAGTTGACTGGAAATGCATGAGTGACCCTACACAAAACCAGTAGAAGAACCATGTACCTGAGTGCATGCCAAGAGCAAGCTGATAACTGCTTACCATTTGAGCCACTAAGTGATACATCTTTTTTAATAGCAGTCATTATATTTGATACTGTTACTGCATTAGCAACATTTCTAGTTCAGCTTGGGAAAATAAAAAACACAAATTATCCAGTCTCTGATTCATCCGACCTGAAGCACCATGGGAAAGCAGTTTCCTGGTCACTGCTGTAACAAAACACTGTACGAGTCTGTACAAAACACTGGCAGGATTCTTTTCTCTTCTGCCTGACAAGAATGGACTTCTAGGTCCTTCTCACTTTACGGTAGCTTTTGTTGTCGTTTTTCTTAATATGCAAGTAGTGATGCATATTCCTTTCATAGAAAATTCAGAAAAGCAAAATGAATAGAAATGCTTCTGAGTCAATGGAAGAATAAGCACACACATAGCTGCTCTTCTTCCCCAGATGCCAGTGAAAGGTGAGAAGATATCCGACAGGAAAGAAATCTATAAAAATCAAGAATGAGGACGAGAGCAGAATCAGAACGCTGGCCTGCAAATCAGATGCAAGAGCTGGGACGTGGAGACTGAGAGGTCCCATGTGGAGCTGCTGGGTGCAGAGAGCGGGCCTGGAATATGAGATAGTATTCAGGAAGCCAATTTAATGGTTGTGCAGACAATAGTGAGGCCTCTTGGTTCCTGTCCCTAGTCCCAAACAAATGGACAATTGATCCTAAGTCAAAAATAGAAAACATTTCTCCAAGAACATTGAACAATCTACTGGCAGAGGACTAGGAATTAAATATGGGGGTTGCCACCTTGCAGTGAAGCCCTCCTTTGTTTGGCACTAGGGGACTCCCCATGTGCCTGCCCATCAGATCCTATTTCCCCCTTCCAGCAGAATCTATTATATACATGTACATCACCAGTGTCATTGCTATTAATAAAAATAAACACCATAATTTGAGTGCTTGCTCTGTCTGAGGTACTGTGCCAAAAGCTTTCCTTGAATCATGATTTAATTCTCATGGGGTAGAGCTCAATGTGTAAGCACATGGATGCTGGGGCAGGTTGGAAAGGCCAAGGCCTGGGCATTTGCTAGCTCTGTGGTCTTGAGCAAAGTAATTCATCCCTCTAAGCCTCAGTTTTTTCATCTATAAAATGGGGGTGACGACAATGAAAACCTTATAAGGCTGTTTGAGGATTAAATGATAGAACACAAGCAATGAGGTATCTGGCACCACGGAAGGGCTCAATAATTTTTTTACCACAGCTCTACAAGGATGAGCCCCACTTTTATAGATAATAAATAGAAACATAGTGAAGTTAAGCGCCTTGCCCATGAGAGCAAGTGCCTGGGCAGGAATCATAGTGAGCTCGACCATGCACTTGAACTAGTCACAGATACCCAGTGTGAAGAACCACTGGCTCTCTGCTATGTATTTTCCCACAGCATTTTATGACAGTAAGCATCTGCCATTTTTATTAAACACCACCATCACCACCACCATAAAGCTGTTTTCAGAATTCAGAATGATATCGTAGGAAAAAAAAATATATAGAAGACTTTTATCCTTGGAAATCATAACCTCTGGGCGTCTGATTTATTGGATAGCTTGAAAAGCATACAAAAAGGTAATTCTAGAAGAGAAATGTTCTCCAGGCTGCCTCTCGCACACACCGCCCTGCTCTCTGGGCAGGTGACCACTAGGAAGGACCTTCTGGGGGGTTGGCCCTGTGGCTGAGAGGGTCCCCGTTGTACCAGTGGTGGGGTGCTTGCTCTATTTGACAAAAGGACATTTCTTTCCCTTGTGGGATACTCTCCCCTCCTCCCAGACTGCATCCACTTTGTTGTGGAAAGGCTGGCCCCACCCCCTGGCGGCCACATGGTCACATGACCCAGACCTGCCAATCAGGGCTGCGGTGGGGGCTTTTATTGTTGCTGTTGGGAAGAGGCGCTTCCTTTCTGCTGCTCAGGCTTCATTGCGGAAGGAAAGCCTGAGGCTGCCGGGGTCACCTTTGCCATTGCTTGGGGGATATTTCTGATCAAAAATAGATTTGACGGTAGGAAGATGCAGAATCCTGTGGACAGACTCTGAACACCTGGATCTACTCAAGCCTCAGGTCAACCCTTGGACTTTTTTTCCATGATATGAGCCAAAAACTTCCCTCTTTCGTTGAAGCCTTTTTGAGTTGGGTTTCTATTATTTGCAGCCGAGAGTCCTAATACTCCAAGTACATCATAGGATGAGCTCTCTGTGCCTTGGCTATCCCAGAACTCAGAGTTCACTAATGACCTCTAAAATAGAACGCCTCCGCTTGCTGAAGTCACAGAGTGAAATCGGGGCACCGCTGTGGGGCGTGCGAGGATGACCCGCGAAACCACAGCCCTGTCAGGAGAGAAGAAAGCTTTTCCTAAAAAGGCGATGTGTTCTGGATTCTGGTTTGACTTAGAGTTAATGTAGAGAGCTTTTCTGGAAGCCCCAGGGAAGGCTCGGCCATGAGTGCCCTCATTTGCTATCACTGCTTTTATTTAACTTATTTAGAATTCATGGCTCAGAGGATGCAGGTGGTTCATGGGGCAGAGGTGCGCAGACGGGGCTGTGAGGATGCCACCAGCCAGGGTGGGCTGGATATGTGTGCTGCAGAGTTCCTTAACCCGCCTTCAGACTCTTGGCTTCCATTGGAACAGACACAACTTCAGGCAAACGTTTGGCAAGAAGGAAAGAGCCTTGTGTCAGCATCCTGCTGGAAAGGGTGGCACAGTGGGTGGGACCCTGCATCTGCACGTGGGTCCCCTCATTGGTTCACTCATGTGGCAGGCACTGCGCTAGGGATGGGCGGGGAGAGGCGTGGCCAAAACTGATGAGGCGGAATCAAAGCCAAGCCAAAGGCATCTTGGGAATGGTCGGGCAGTGTGTGTCCCACAGGCCTTGGGTTCTGGATCATTCCCTCAGATGTATGGGAAATTGGAACCAGCCTGCTTTCTGTCTCAGGCATTTTCATTAATGATGCCCAAACTGCTGCTGCTTCTCGGTTGCTGTAAACAGTAGGAGCCACTTTCCTGGTGAGATTTGTAATGGAAATCTTTGAACTTGAACTGCCCAGAGGGACCCTGCTTTATTTTTTTTTTAAATTACCCCAAGGTCTCCCTAAAGGCGCTCACACAAAGATTCTTAGTTCTGTACAGTGTCACAAACTTAGGCATGATAATCTCTTTAAAGACTAAAGCTTTAAAACAATCAGCAGCAAACCTTCGAGATTCAAGTCACAATGTGGGTCAGAACTGATTACTTGGAACTACAGTCTCTTCTTCTGTAAAATGAAATATGTTGGGCTTTCTGGGGCTGGAGGAAGCATTAGATAACTCGGCCTCGTCGACTCCCTCCTCTCTTCTCTAAAGCACACACCTTTACCTGAGCACTTCACGGCACAGATTTAATTTGTTATTAAGGCTCTGTCCTTAGCGCTAAGTTAAGTGTTCATTAACAGAAGGAGCTTTTGCAGGCACACTTCACGGTCTGTACAATTACACTGTATCTCCTAAGATGATCTCTGCAAAGAGAACAGATTATATTGCTTTTTTTTGTAAACCCAAAGCATAACCACCTCTTAAGCTCTTATATCTTTCTTGGCTTTACAGGAGGATTTTAAGTCTGTGGCGGATGAATTATTATTTTCATGGTTGACTCGAAAGACATAAATTTCCTTTACACTCTCTCCTGCCTGCACACTGTTTTTCATTTATTCTGTCTTCTTCTTTCTTTTCAGTCACTCTAGGCACCACATGGCACAGCCTTCTGCATTCTCCCCTGCAGCGAATACTGTGTGGGACTCCATAGTGACCTCTGACCCACGCGTCAGCCCATCATTTTTTTTTCTCATTTCCACCAGGGACCAATGGTCCATTGGCCAACAGGAGCATCGCCATGGCAGCGTGTTAGCTTTGACAAAAGCAATGTGCTGCAAGACTCTGAGGAAGGCAGGCTGCACTGGGATTGGGGAACATGTCCAAGTCCAGGCTGGGCCAGCAGCACGTGCTGTGTGATCTTCGTGGGCTCAGCTACCGGACGCCATGCCATCTCTTTGCATTATATCATGGGGTCAGACGATGACTCTGCACCATCCCTAGAGATAGCCTATTGGTGGGGCAACCTTCTGGGCAGCCAATGCCCAAGCTGGGAAGAAAGGGCTGGACAGTGACCCTCATGGTTCCTGTTTAGAGCTTTGTGCCAGCCTCACTGAGAGATCAAAACCGTGTTGTAACCCTTCCTAGTCTAACTCAGGTCCCTGGCCCAGGAAAATATCTCAGTGTAGCCTTATACCTTTCATTCCCACAGCTTTCAGACTTCTGGGGAATCACTCAGTCACTGAAGCAGTCCAGCTCCTGAGGTATAAAACTGTGACACCACCAAGTTTTAGGAGTTACAGGTGGGCATGGAGAAGGATATTTCTCTAGCTAAGAGAAGTTTCTTCTAAGAAGAAAAGATACTGGGGGTGGGGAAACGTGTCCTACCAGATATTAAAATAAATTACAGACATATAATAACAGTGTGGCACAGTAAAAATGTAACTATAAATAGGAACAAACCTGGTAAGAAATGTTCAAAATGTATCTGTTGATATTTCTCGATAATGAGATTATGGGTAACTTTTCTCTAATTTTTCAAATTGCATGAACCTGCTATTTTATAAACAGAGAAGGGTGATACTGCATCTTGGTGCAGTTTTCCAAGTAAAGGAAGAATGACTGTATCATCCTGCAGTGTGTTAGGAAGGCTCGCAGCCATAGAGAAGACGGTTGGCACGCCAGCCCCCTCACCTACTTGTGTGCGATGTTGGGATTGTGAATAATTACTCTCTTTGCACCTCAGTCTCATCATTTTCAGATAGTGTTTACAGAATCTACTCTGCAGGTTGTAAAATTAAAGACAAAATCCCAAAGTGTCTATTATGATGCTAGCACGTAAAAGGAATGCATCCAGGAGGGAGCAGGGAGGCAGGCACAAAGTAGCATGGTCAGAAAAGAAATCCATGAACTGTATAGATACAACTCGATTACAGATGGCGCAGAACATAAAAATAAGATTTAAAAAGACCACGTTGCTTATATGGATTTTAGAGTCATAAGAGTTCACTATATCCTGGCAGTAAAAATAATGGACAAACTATATCCACCATTTTTTTTTTTTTGGAAGAGAGGAATTTCCAGAAGTGATTTCCAGGATTGTAGGGAACACCCATCTTTATGGAGTTTAGTTCAATTAAGTCACTTGTTTTTGAGCATTTTTCATTGGTGAGCCCAGTACAAGGTACTGGGGTTATAAAGGCCAGTAAACCCAATTGCTGCTTCAAGGAGCTCACAGTTTAATGGAGGATGATGCCTCCTGGCTTGGACAGGGTGGTGTGGTGTGATGGTCACACAACCAACCAGGGTAAGGAATAGAGGAAGAAAACCACGTTTGGAGAGAAGGCGGCAATTTCAGTTAGGGCCCTTGAATTTGGGGTGGTGACCGCATCTCAGCTGGCACTACTTGGCGGGCATTTGGGTATACCAGTCTGGGGCTGAGGGGGACAGAAATCTGGACTAGAAATAGAGACTTGGGAGTTCTCGGGCCACAGGTGGTACTCAAGGCCACGATCAGTGTATTGGAGGCATAAATCATCATTACCTTTATTTTGTGAGTTAAATGCAAACAGGTGATTTGTTGCTATGTCGCTTACTGGCTGAACTAGAAGCAGACGTGATTTCTGGCTGAAGGCCTCATTGTCGGGTCAGTGGCTTGACGTCAGATTGGAAACCCCAGTTAGTGTTCTTATTGAAAATTAAGGCATTTGCTTCAAAGTTTAAGCAAATAGAAAGCCCCATGAATCGAGGAATCTGAAGAAACTCTAAAATCACGGTATTGTTTTTCTTAAAAAAAAAAAAACAAAAAAACTCTTACTTATCACATTGTGAATACTAATCACTTCAAGGCACTTGTTGGGTAAGCAGTTTTCTAAATTTTTTTCTGCGATGTAAATAAATTTGTAAACATGATTCATTCTCATTAGAAGACAGGCCGGAATCACGTAACTCAATGCAAGAACAGTGCTAAAATCATAATCACATGAAAGCTTCGCCCAGAAATGCCAGACTGGTTTTGGTTCATAAATAATAAATAATAATAATAATAAAATTGCAAGAAGAAAGGCACTGCCTCCATAAGAACCGCTCAGTTCCTGGCCACTAGTGACAAAGCCAGGCTTCCTTAGGCTATCAGCCCCAGCGTGGCAGGTGCTTGTGCAAACTGAGTTCACTACAGGTGAGCCTCACAGAGACTGTGGAAATCTCGCTGCTTCCAGTATGGTCTTCGGACCAGCAGTGTGGGCACCTTCTGGAAGCATGATAGAAATGGGCAATCGCAGCCTTCCACCTTCACTCTGAGACCTGCTAAACCAATGTGCATTTTAGCAAGTTCCCCAAGTGATTATGACACACATCAAAGCTTCTTAAGACAAAAATAAGCTAAATGAATTTATCACCACCAAACCAGTATTACAGGAAATGTTGGAGGAATTTCTTTAAGAAGAGAAAAATGTATCAAAAACAGGAATAAAGAATGGTAACAACTACACTCCTATCAATAAGTACCTTAAATGGAAAAGAATGAAGTGCTCTAGCCAAGAGACAGGCTGAAAACATAAGAAAACAAGACCCCTACATATGAAAAGAAAGGAGATGGAAAAAGATGTTGTTTTGATGGACCTAGAAGGTATTTAAGTCAGACACTGAAAGATAAACACTATATGATTTCACGTATATGCAAAATCTAAGGAATAAAAAGAATAAACTCATCAAAAACAGACTCACGAAGATAGTGGACTATTTGGTGTCTGTTGGGCAGAGGGGAGGGGTTTTGGAGGGCTGGGAGATGTAGTGAAGTGTTAAAAAAGTACAAATTGGTAGCTGATGGATGGTCACGGGGATGGGGAGCACAGCATAGAGAATGTGGTAACCATTAATACTTTGGCTAGTTGGAGGGTCAAGGCAGGGAGGGAGCAACTGGGGGGATTGTTTTATGAACTACAGAGATGTCTAACCAATGTACTGTATACTTGAAACTAATTAAAATAAATAAAATGGTTTAAAAAGCTCGATAAGAACTGGTCTAGCAAGATTAGCTGGTTGTTTTCTGAATCCACATCATCATCATTATGATTTTTTTAAATTTTGACCACAATCTATTTAGGTAAGACAAGACAAGACAGCTGACTTGCCTCACTGCTTCCATTTTCCAAGGAAAAAGAAGTGGACCTGGTGATAAAAAGTTTTGCCGAGGCATAGAATTAAAACGGTGCTCCCAAATTCAGGTGCATTAGTTACAACCCCCCCCCCAAAAAAAAAAAAACCCACCAAAAATATCATTGATACAAATTCGAGCCATCACAGCAAAGTCCCCAAACAACCTATGACCAAATGCTGCTGGTGGGGACCATACCTGGAGAACCACTGAGTTCAAGGACAGGTTTGGCACGTCACAAAGAGCACACGAAGATATTCCTGATTCAAAGTTGTGGGAAAAACAACAGCATGACAGTCGGATGGCTGGAAAAATAAGACTCCTTCACCCCTGACAGCACAAAGGCCCCTGAGCACTGAGCAGAACAATCAGTTTTGAAAAATCAACAGAGGTTAGATGAAAAAGAACAGCCCTCACGCTGGGACCCCTGAGTGTGTCATTGGGAATTTGCAGACAGACATGGCCAGGAGGCTGAAAGTGTCGTGTTCAGTTGATACGTGACAACTGCCATTAACGTGAAGCATCTTGCTAAGGGTGAGAAGCTGGAGTTGACAAATAGTCAGAAGGAAGAAAAGCCTGGAAGAGAAGTCTGCGTGACAGTTGCTCCTGGGTCCTCTCTGCACGATTTCTCTAATCCACCCAGCAACTAGAGGGAGACAGATGGGGAAACTGAGGCTGAAGGAAATTCAAGAAGTCCAAGGTCACACAGCTGGTAAGTGGCAGGACTGCCAGTTGACGGCAGCTCCCTCTGGCTGCAGAGCCCCTGTGTCTTGCCTGGACCACACAGACCATGGGTATTATGTGAAAACTCTCACCCTGTGCTTCCCACATGCCAGGCAACGTTCTAAGTCCTTTCTACCAATGACCTGTCTAATCCTCACAACCACTCTATGGAGCAGGGACTCATGAATCCCATTCTACAGCCCTGGCCATGACAGTGACCAGTTCTGCTCCTTCTTCCAATGAAATGACCACATGTGGAACCTCTGTCTTCCTCAGACAGAGCCAATCATAGTTGCAAAACTCAAAAGATGCGGAAGTCACAGAGGGCACTCAACAAGGCCCTCGAGTGCCGTGGAGGAGCCTGGCTCACACAAATCTGTGATTGGCTTTGCGTCCACAGCTGGCACTCAGCCCTCTGAGTCTCTGGATCCCTTGGTGTCAAGCTCTGAAGGACGTGTCTTTCCATGGGGATGCAGCAGGTTATCCCTCCCTTTGAAAGGCGGAGTCTAAATTCCCTGTCTTCTGGAATCTCTGCTGGCCTTGGTGACCTGCTTGCCCCTTAGAGAATGGGCAGAATTGATGTTCTGGAATTTCCGAAGCTAAGTCATAGAAGTCCTGTACCTCCCTCATTGTCTGGATGCCCTGGGCTGCTGTGGAGAGGAGGAGCTGCTCTGAGACTGTCATGCTGGAGAGGCCACGTGCGGAAGTCACACCAGAAGCCCCAAGCACAGGAAGGAAGCGAGAAAGCTGGCTGGCGGCTCCAGCACGATCGTTCGTCAAGTGCCTCCAGCCGAAGCCCCATTTCCAATCAAGAGAAGTACCCACGCTTGGCAACGATGCCTCCTGATCAGATGACAATCTTAAATAATTTTTAATTATGTCCAATTTACTGAAACTTCTTTCACAGGACACCAGGGTGATTGGTGTTGTTAAAAAAAAAAATTCCAACACTTCCAAATTTGGATACTGTTGTACTAAGCAAAATTCGGGAATCGGTATACAAATATGATGTGATTTTTATTAGACACTATTGATATTGCATGCTGCTTGAAACTATGGTGGAGGAAATTTCTATGGGATTTAAATCATCAGACTATCTTAGAACCAAATCACTAGCTGCTTTTTGTAAATTAAATATATTCACAGAAAACAACTTTTCCCAAGTTAAAAATTCAAAATCTCAAGGCCTTTGGTTTAATCTTCATATCTCTATTTCAATGTGAAATTAGAACATCTCCTAATAACCTCCTTAATTTCTATTTGATATGCACTTTTCCTCATAATAATTGGCACTCTCATCCAGTAATTCATACATTTCAAATTTCTTTTGCATTTAATTTTAAACTTGCTACGGAATCCTTGTTGGTAAAGCCACGTGCTTTGGGGTCTGTGGACAGACCCTAGCTGCCCTCCCTTTCAGCTGCATTCTGCTCACCTCATCTGCCCTGGATCTAGTCAAATTCTTCCCTCCTTCAGGACTCCCCAGAACCTCCCTGTTGGCCCTGCCCCAAATCCCAAACGCCCGCTGGGGCCAGCCCTTCTCTAGGATTGAGCACCCCTGCAAAACCCCAAACAGGGACAAGAGTACAGGGAGCAGCACGTGGGCTGACCCGGCTGTTCTGAGTCCGGCCTCAGACCTGGCTTCCTCTCCCTCTGTGGCACCCCCAGCGCCAGCCCTGGCCGTGACAGTGCCCAGTCCTGCTCCCCAACTTGGGAGGTATGTTCATTTCTCTTGTTAAAGTTTTACTTCCATCAAAAAGACTTTCCGAATTAATTTCTCTCATTTATTAACGCTTGTGATTTTCCATTAAAAATGAGAGAACAAAGAAGATGTTGAAAATTTCATTGATGAATGTGCTTCTTTCTACTAAGGCCAGGAAAGTAACATCATAATACGTTTTTGGTTTAAATAAGTTATTTAAACTTAAAATAATGTCATGAGTTGAATATGCCTACTTTTTGATTTTTCAGTATTTTTTTCAGATTATTTTAATATTCTAGAAAAATTAATCATTAAAAATCCTTTAATAAGGGGACATGTGTTTCCTTTGGTCTCGGTCTCTTTACAGAGACTTTCTACTAGATCCTGTCTTTAGTTAAAACTGTTATATTTTGTTCTTTATGATTTTTTTGGATTGATTTTGATTTTCAAACAAACTACATTAAAATATTATTTATCTTGATTTTTAGGTGTTTTGTCATTCGAGGCGAGTGCCTTGTTTACATATCAGCACCTTTGATTCTAGGGTTCCATGATGGCAGAGAAGTGCCTGGTGGGAGACAGCTGTGCCAGTGGAAAGGGAAAAAGTGCCCAGCGAAGCAGGTGATGCCAGGAAGAGAGAGTGGTACCCAGAGAGTACAGTAATGGTACCCAGGGGAGTATGGCGGTGGATGGATGTGGTGGTATCCAGAATATACTGGGATGAGGAACAGCTGAAAAAAGGTAGAAAAAAATCCATGGATTCCATGGGTTAGTTGTTGTGCCCTAGATATTCCCATGAATCTATGGGGCCGGGATGTGGAGGTAAGTGTTGAAGAAGGCCAAGGCCCTGCCCTAGTAGTCAGGGATAAAAGCCAATGAAACATCATTACCTAAAAATGTATATAGGAACACATTTCTGAAATGGCCTGGAGGTGGATGGGTAAAGGTACACTCTGTGCCTTCTAGGACTTTCCGAGGCGTCATTCATGGGGCTTTGGCACAGCAGTACCTCTTCTTTGCATCCATTCTGGCCTCTGCAGGACCTGCCCATCTCATGCCTTGAGGCCACTGGTGCTGACCTTTCCCTGAACTTTCCCATCTCTCAGCTGGTCTCCTCGGCTCTGGGCCCCACTCTCATGCTTGATTCATTCCTCTCTGTGAGTGTCATCCCTATTCAGCCAGGCAGTTGTCAAGCCTGGGGGACAGGGAATGAAATGGTTTCTTTTAGCCTCAGCTCTTTGGAGGCAGGAATAAATGCCATTTGAATATGGCTTTCCTTTTACCTTCGTATTTATAAAGCTGTTTGGGACTTCTTTCATTTGTCAGAATCAACTTGAAGTGACCAAGAGAATTTAACTGAGTTTATCTGAAGAGCTGGTGTTCTCGCTGCACTTTGTACCCAGGGCCCAGAAGAGATGTCTCTGTCCACTCTCTGTGCTGATCTGTGCGATCTGGGGACTGAGACAGCAAAGAAGCATCAGCACATACAGATCCCAACCTCATCACTCAGTGTGTGGCCTTGAAGACATCCGTTTATCTTTCTGCATCTCACCTCCCTCATTCTCAGAATACAAGTGATCACAGCTTCCTTCAACCAAATTTCCAGGGCCACACAGTTGCATCTGACATCACCTCATCTCTGTGGTTCTGACACACCGACGTGTTCCAGTTTTGTTTCATGCTCGTATTAAGAAATGGGTGCAATTCCCACATTTTTGGTTTATTCATCTGTTTCATTAATGGTAATGTTATGCTCCATAGTGAGGTGTTTGCTCTTTAAATTAAGTTTCAAGCTGGTTGTTGAAAAAAGAGGATGATCTGATTACTATTAAAATCAGCAGATTCTAGACTTTTGTTATGATACATATGCAATGTATTGCTGTGAAAATTAAAAGGCAAGGACGTCGCTATATTAAATGACTATCATAAAAACGTCACTTTTTTCATAGTAAAATGCTTACATTGAAGTTGTTTGGCTATATCGTGTAAGTAACATCTCCCACTTATTGAATGTCATTGAGCTAGGTCCTTTTAGTCCTCAAAATAAAACTATAAAAACAAAGGCTACATATCTGGTTAATGATGAAGCCAATATCTTCTCTCTTTTTTTTGCCTGTTAATTAAAAAAAAAATTAATAGATGGTTCCCCATTTTACATGAAGGCACCCAAGCACAGAGAGGCTATGACGTTTTCTCAGAATCACACAGTTATTTGTGGTAGAGTCAGAGTTGTTTCCCATGTTCTCAGTTACACTGATTAGATGAAGCCTTTTCTAAACTGTTTCCTCCTTCCCTCCCTTCCTCTCTCCCTCCGTTTCTCCTTCTTGCTTCCATTCTTGCCTGCGCCTGTCCCTTTAACAACGCAGGGCCACATGGGGAAGCACCAGGGTGGATCAGGGTGGGGGCAGAGGGGGTAAAAGGAAAGTGTAGGTGAGAGCCTTTACTGTAGGTGGCTTCCATGGGAAGGAATGAGGGTGGAAGTTTAGGATCAGCTAGTTTGAATAATTTCAGTGGGCTCTGGGGCACAGGGGTTGTTCCTAGTTGCCTGATACCAGGCTCTGAGGTGATTAGGGCAGAGAATAGTGGCCTTGAGTGTGAGAGCCTGATAGAGAAGGTGGTGGGGGCGTGGGCTCTGGACTGATTGGTTTGCATCTGAAAGGTGCACTCACAGGTGAGTAGTTCACTATCTTTAAAAATTAATCAGCAGTCTCTCCAGGGCCAGCAAGGCCCCAGATGTCAAAGTATCAAATATAGAAATTAGAAAACACAGCTATTATATCTCTCCCCTTAACAGCCTGGAGTCTATGTCTTATAATCAGTGTTAACTTCCTCATCTTCCTGCCCCGCAAAACCATCCCATGTTCATTCTGCTGAAATAGCTCTCCCCAAGGTTCCAAGGCCTTCTTGCTAAGTCAAAGGGCCACTTCACTAATCTTTGCTCATGTGCAACTTCAGCCCATAGTTTATGCATTTGACCCCTTCATTGTTTCTGAAATGCTCTTCCTCCTTTGGCTGCCATGATACTCTGATTTTCAAAAGGCTCCTTTCACCTCTGACTCTCCCTTCTCAACCTCAGTGCTTTGTAGAGACTCCTTTCTCTTCTGCCCACCATTGAATGACAGACAACACTGTTAGACCTCCCCCCAACCCCCACCTCTGAACCCTTCCAATGTGAGGAGTGGCGTGAATCCATGGATGCCTCTGCAGCTTCAGCTGGCACCTCTTCTCTGTCTCTCTGCCAAACTCCTGACCCTCCTGATTGTTGGATATCTCCACTTGTCTCTCGTCTCTCAGCTCAAATGCAATATGTCTCGAATTCAACATTGGCTTTTTTCACAGAAACCTGGCTGTGATCCTACACCCCCGAGCTCAGTGACTTCGTCTCTGACTTATCCCTCTCTCTTACAACCACAGCTAAGTCATACGTGAGCACGGCAGCATTTTCATGTCGACTGAAACCATATTAGTACCTCGCTTCTCTGCTGACACTGTTCTTCTAGCTGCCATCATCTCCCACTTCAGCCTCCTAACTCGTCTGCTCAGCCCAGCCTCTCCCCATCCTTCCTTTAAGGTACACTCCATGCTGAAGCCAGATGACTGTTTCACACGTGGGACACTGACATGGTCAGCTTTGCCTTTTCGAAAGATGGCTCCCATGTAAGTCAGCAGAAAGGCAGAACATTTTATGATGGCATTCCAGGTCCTCAGCCTCACCTCCTGCTGTTATCGTGGCATAAAACCTGGTATAAAGTGACAGTCAATTTTAGAAGGGGCTTGCCATTGAGACTTAAAATGCAGACACTCATTCAGTTTAGCATCTGGTAGAGAGAACGGGAATGGTCTTTGATCCTTGCCACTACTTTAGATGATAATGCTTCTGACCCTGATGGTTTCAGTTAGCTTCGTTCAGAGATACCTATAATTTTTGCTCTGGCCACAGACACGTGCTATCTGAAGACCTTGGCCTTGCCGCTGCTGTTTCCTCTGCTACTTCCTCTCCTCCAGGACAATTCCTGCTCCTCATCTTATTCACGCTAGTCATCAGCTGCATCCAGACGACCTCCCAGACTGGGGAGGAGCCCTCTGTGCTCTCACAGTTCCCTCTGCTGACTTCTAGTAGGCTGTTTATTATACACATTAAAATCTCCCATTTTCTGTCTCATGTTCTTATAGGCAGGATCAGCCACATAATCTGTAAGGCCCAGTGCAGAAATAAAATATAGGTCCTCTTGTTAAAACATTATTAAGAATTTGAAGACAAGAAGGAACAGAGCATTAAACCAAGCTTGGGGCCATGAAATGACTCTACGTCTATGAAGGTGGCCCTGTGCATGGGGCAGGAACTGTCATATTCTCTGTCGGATCTGCAGACACAACAGCCCAGCCTGGTGCCTGGTACCCAGCAGGTATTCGGTAACTTGCGAGCAATGGAAAAATACGTGGGTATCACAACTCATCGCCACCCACCCCCATCACCATTCAATTAAATATATTGAAACTGTGGGCTGCAATAGTACAATATATGGTAGTACAATATATTGATAAAGCATATAGAAGGTGAGAGACACATCAGTTATAACACAGGTCATCAAGGTTAATCTGTATTTAACAGACAGGTGCTTTAAAAAAAGCCAATTATATACTGTTGACAAGGGACATGTTGAAAAAAGTATAGAGAAGATTAAATATGAAGGAAAAGGTCAGAGAGCACCAGATGAACACAAAGAAAAAAAGAGAAAAATCAAACCAAACAAAATTCAAGTAAAACTCATCCAATTGATGGTTATTTTCCCATTGATAAAAGGAATAATTCATAATGGAGGTATAATAGTCCAAGTAATAAAAATGACATATAGAAAACAAAATGTTAGAAAAAGAAAAAAGAAATGTTTAAAAAACCACAGTGGGAGATTTCAAAAGCTCTCTCATTCTTTGACAGATCAAACAGACAAATGTAAACAAGAACAGAGAGAAAATGAGTATTAGCAGCTTGGTTGGAAATATACATACAAATAAAAATCTGCATAAAATGCACTATGGTAGAAAGGGTACATTTTTTTCCCCCTCCAAATGTAGAAGGAAGATTCATAAAATGGAATCACATCCTAGATATAAAGAAAGCCTTAATGGAGTCCCCAAAGTAGAGATAAACTGTTCAAATAAAAATTTTCTGATTTTACAAAGGCAGGCCTAAATAACAAACATGTAATCATGAAAATTCAAACCACGTGTAAATTAGATCTCTACCTCCCTCCCAACACCAAGATTCCTCTTAAGTAACTCTGCCTGTGCAGAAAGAAATAACACATCTAATTGCATCGTGGAGTTCCCTGCTGTTTTGTATTCTTGTCACACGCAGGTGAGGCTGGCACAGGGAGCCTGCGGGTCAGTGGGACATCCAATGCAGGCAGACTGTCACTTCGCCAGTACAGCATCCTGACATGTCCACATGCTCCCTGACCCCTAAGAGCGTGCTGCTTTTACCCTGTAGTTCTTCTAACTCTGACCATTTTCAGTTGGTGCTGTCAAGGGATATCTATGGAAGTGGTAAAACCGTAAAGAAAAGGGTGATTAATACAGAAGCTAAGGAGCGAAGCCTCTGAGGAAGAGGAAGGGAGTGTGGCTGTGCAAAGTTTGCTTTCCTTAACTGAGCTATTCACGTTACTATTCTTCTTTAAACTGTAGGAATCTATTTACATAGTGGAATGTATATCACATTTCACAACATTTTTGAAATTACAAAGAAGTGTAGAGAAACATTAACTACAGTTTAGTACATGGTTCAGCCAAGGATAGCACTTGCACAGACATAATAATAAAGTATTAAATTATGATTAATTATCGAAAGGTAAGGGAGGGAGTGTGGGGTCGAAGATGTTAAATCCTTTTGTTCCATGGTCGGAAGTAACAGATAATGCTTAAACCTCGCAGTTAACAAGGAACAGGCATACTATCTAGAGACATGGAGGACAATTTTATCATGAACTAGAAGTGAAAGAATTAAAGGTGGTTGCTTTGGAGGGTGGGCGAGGGGGGAAAAGAAAATGATAAAAAGTAGTTGAAAGACTGTGTTTTTATAATAAACCATGACTCTAAACTCTGTGCATATACATCTTCAGTAGAGTAAATCGTTTCATGGTGAGCCATATACACTTTCAGGCTAGGTTTAAAAGCGAATATTACAAGACTGTCATTTTGTGGCTTGAGTTAAAACTTTCAGTGTCAGGGCGATATACAGATTCAAAAGAGATGGAAGTGTGGCTGCTGTGCCAGCGAAGGCCACGGCACATGACCGAGTGGCTCTGATGGTGAGAATGCCGACGCCGAAGGTATCAACCAGGAAAACGGGTTCACGAGATGAGAGGGCGCGGAAAGGCAACAGTTCCCAGTTGATAAACAATTACACATGATGAGTGATTTTAAAGGTGTACATCACTCTTTTGATCAATTTATTTAGAAGTAGACACTTGATTACTTCATCTATACCTCTGAAGGTTTATGTGTCAATGATGAACAGAAGAATTCCACTTTGGTCCATCTTCTCACTGGGAAAATTGTGGAAAGCATTTTATTTGGGGGTAATTTTATATTTAAGCAAAATAAGTTTTGGGTTTTGTAAGTCTTTTCTAAGCATGACACTAAATAAAGGTAGGAACCATAAGGAAATGGCTTATACATATTAGCTCACTAAAATTTGAAATTTCCAGAGAAATTTAAAAAGTGATAATATCTAGAAGCGGCCAGCATGTGGCCCAACAGGCATTCCCAAAGCACAAGGGCATTTGAACTGGTTTGTTCTTTCTGGAGAGGGACTTAGTCGTATGTCTACTGAATCCAGTCAAAGTGTTTGCAGGTATTTAGACCTGGAGGCAACGTTGTGCACAAGGCAGCTCTTATCTCTGGGAAAACTGACCAATTCCAAATTATAGTTCCCCTAATAAAACAGTCCAGCCAGATAGATCATTCTAGGCTGAAGTCCACCGGCCAACAAGCCCTGCTGGTTTTCAGATGAGCTTTTAATGCATCACTCTTAAAGATAAACTGACACTGAATATAGTCAATAAATAGTCATAACTTTGCATGTGATAGATGGCTATTAGACAGTGTAGTGATCACAGTATAAGGTATATAAACGTTAAATCAGTATGTTGTACACCTAATTTAATATTGTATGCCAAGAATAAATTTATTAAAAAAAAAGATAAATTGAAAGTACTGGGTCATCCAATAGTTGAGTAGAGTGTCTATCATTAAAGATAAATACAAAAAACAAAAACAAAAACAGAACAAACCCAGGCTAAAGGAACTTAAAGGCAAGCAATCTTAAAAATATATTAATAAAGGAATATATTGCAGCTATAAGGCAACAATATCACACTCTAAAAAGAACAGAGAAAATTTAGAACTTAGTAGATAAAATGGAAGATTCAGTCAAGTATACTTTTTAGAAAATTTAACAAAAGAAAAAAAGAATTCAGGAAAAAATAAAACTAGAGAATTAATCTATGAGGTCCAATATCTGTGCTCTAGAAGGGGCAAAGAAAATGGAAGAAATAATCAAAGAAATAATTCAAGAAACTCTCCCAAGCCTGAAAGAATAGTGTTTCTAAAGTAAAATGGTTCTCTAAGAGCCCCATACAATGGGAAAAAGAAGATGCAAATAAAAGTACATCATTATGATATGTTATCATACTGGGATGAAAAAGAAGACCCTACACCTTTCAGAGATGGGGGAAAAGCCAGGTACAGAGGATCAAACATCAGAATGGCTTTTGACCATCCAACGGCAACATTAGAGAGCTGTTTTTTATAGGCAAATTAATAAAACACTAAAATCTGATCTAACAAAGGCTATGTTACTGGGAGAATGGTGGGAAGGGGGAGGTGTATGCATCGGGAGTTTGGAAGAATAAAGCCTTTTCATAGTAAAGAATGAAAAGATAAAAACTTTTTTAAAAGCGATGTAAGCGAGCTATTTCTAAATTTGGAGATAAAATACCAGAAGAAAACTAGAGGTTGAAAATAGTTGTATTTATGAAGCAGGGATGGGGTGGAAGTAAGGGACCAGGGACTACTCTTCTTTTACTTTTTCTTTTTCTTTTTCTTTTTTACAACAAACCAACAGAATCAGTTGATGTTTTTAAGTAGAGACATTTGTGGCTTTTGTTACAATAAAATTAAATAAATAAAAGATCCAAGGATGTAGCTCTTAGCTTTAGGACCCTGAGGAATCTCTTAATGTCCCTTCTGGGTGATGGACACAGTTATCATGCTGTGGCTGTTCTCTGAGAATCCAAGCTTAAACAAAATCCCTTAATGGAATCCAACCTTAAATGAAATCCCTGAGAATATGCACATCCCCTCAGTTGCTGCTCATAAAACATGTGTGCAGAGTGAGCCTGGAGTACGGTTCAATGTCCTTAAATTCAGGTGTGACTTTCCCACTCCCTACAGGAATAAACTAAGCGCTCCAGCTGCAGACTCAGAGATGATACGCATGCAGACAAGGCAGCTGAAACTACAACACTCATCGAATCAGGGGTCTGTTGTATCAGCCACAGAATAAAAAGTTTATCTGTTCTTGTAAAGCAGTCAATAAAGAGAGAAGAAATATTTTCTCCTCATATTTTTGAAATGG
Organism: Macroglossus sobrinus; assembly: GCA_004027375.1. Lineage (NCBI taxonomy): Eukaryota > Metazoa > Chordata > Mammalia > Chiroptera > Pteropodidae > Macroglossus > Macroglossus sobrinus. The sequence continues at coordinate 228,592 of PVKZ01001218.1, read as the reverse complement.
AGCCAGTAGTTCAAAATATCCTTTAAAATTCTTTTCTCAATGTTTGCACAGATACTCACATGCAAAATGCCAAAAACTTATGCATTAAACAGGACAAAAATGATCTAGTTTTGCTAAAAAAAAAAAAATCAATGACAACAACCAGACAGCCTATAATAAAGAATTATAGTAATCAACAATAGTAAGCTCTGAAATAAAGGACAAGTCAGTTTCTGAATTATGAAAATTACCGGACCTGGTGGTTTTCTTTCTGCCAAGTTCTTCTACCCAGATGCAGTTTGAGTGTCTCGAGAGAGAATGAAATGCCACGACCCAGGTAACAGAGTCCCCAAACCTTCACTCTGTGTCCTCATGGCCAGAAAGACTCCCCCACAGAGCGTGAACCAAGAATCCTCCTTAGGAAGACACAGAGCTCGAGGCAGAGAGCTACCCCAGAGTGAAGGAGCAGCTCGGTGCCATCATCCGTTTCTATTACCAGCTTCAGAAGGGAGGTGACAGAGAGCTGTGAAATCTCAGACAACCAAGCGGAGAAAAAGCCATCAACACGTGTGCGGCGGGGAGGGAGAGGGACCGAGGCTCGTTTAAAGCTGCCCAATTTAATGAAATTTGGTGGAAGAAAAGTCATGTGAATTTTTACACACGTCTATGTAAAATTTTTACATATGTATGCAAAGATACAGCTTTATGTAAATATATGTATATATATTTACTTTCTGGCTTTGCAAATTCAAGACCTGTGATATAGAAAAGCCCAGGGCGTGGTTTCATCTCGTGCTTTCTCATTAGTCCAGCCCTCGGGTCTGCTTTGCTAAACGTGCTCAACACAAACAGGCTTCTCACGGCAGCAAGAGCTTGCAGAGCCAGGAAGGACTGAGTGCCAGAGAAACCTCAGGGGGTCACTCTGGGCAGGTCAAGTGGGCACACTTCCCTGCGGTGCATGAGTGTGTGCACGTTTTTGCCCCGTTCATGTTGATGCCAGTGTGTGCAAACGTAGCTACAGCGTGATGATGAGTGGACATGGCCAACCGGCTAGCTGTGATCACAGGCAAATAATTTTGCTCCTATGAGCCTCAGTGTCCTCCTTTGTATAATGGGTATCATTCCCACCCCACCCCCCACCTCGTTGAAAGGATCAAAAAAGACCATCCATGTAGTGAACCAAGTTACAATATTTTGCATATATTAGCACCCCGATATTAATACTGTCTCATCTGCAAAGTATTATGACTAATAAGCATAAATAATGTTTTCCTCTGAACACACAAATTATGAAGGAGCTATCACAGAACGTGCCTTTGTAATCCCAAGTATTTGCTTGAAATGTGCAATGTCCCCCCTGTCCTGCTGTGAGTCCCTTGCCTTCTATGTAGGCAAAACAAATTCAGGGGGTCACCAGAATAGAAAGTTCTAGAAGAAATGCTGCCTAACCGCCAGGTGCAATGCCAAGTGCCAGTTCTCAGCTGGGTCAGCCTGCTCTCTGTCCAAGACCAGAGTAGAATTTTCAGATAAGATTTCATTCTGGTGCTGAATGAAGCAAGAGGTCTTGACCCATAATTCCTGCACATGCACACACACGCACACCCACGAGGAGGGAGCAGAAAATTTGATAGGAAAGAATCGGGGAAGTGTCTCTCTAAAGGATTTTGAAGAATATGTTTCTCCCTTTATTGTGAAGTGGTAGGTAGAATATCTGCGAGTCCTCACACTAGTTCTGGTCTGTCTGTGTGTGAGTACTTATGCATGATTCAGAATATTCATTGGAGACGTGGGGTGCTCTGCCTACAGCCCATCACTGTTTATATAGATAGCATTTGCTTAGAAAAGGACTTAAAAGATAAAGTGAGGGTGTTAAGGAGGAACGGAAGAAATTGGCTCTTTTTTGCCCACTGCTGACTAACTGCATCCTTTGCCAGTGGGTCTCTTTCTTCCAGACAAATGCATATGTGCAAAATACTGTTTACACTTTAATAAGATGTACTGCGTTAGAAATGGGTTCTTTTCCCTTTTACAGGATATAAATAGAAACTTTGAAAAGACCCATTTTCATGCAAAAATCAATGGCTACGTCCTACAAAAACGGGAACATTTATATTCTACAGATAAAACACGAATTTAATGGACTTCTGTTCAAAGGTAAATCTGAAAAAAAAAAAAAGACAGCTGTTGTCGGTTGATTTGAAAAATAAGTAGGAATCGTAGTCTCTGACGGGGCCCAACGCAAGTCATTCATCCTGCCAATCTATTATTAAGACTTGTCATTTGGCGGTGAGAGTGTCAGCGCGTCTGACTTACAAGGGAGTGCCGTAATAAACTCAGACTGGAATTTCCAAGGTTGCTTTGACAGGTGAGAGCAGGCGAGGAACACCAGAAGTCTCTGTTCTCCTTACATCCCCAAGCGCACCTTCAGCAAGGTCTGCATTACCCCTCTGTCCTTGTCATCATAGAGGATCACAAACTCCCTTTCCAGTGTGCAAGTTGTTTGAGCAAAAGGGACCTCCAAGTGGATTCTGCGGTGTTCCCACACCTCTGCGGGTTTCTGCTTAGAGAGACACTCAGGAGTCTGGGGGCCGCCATGTGGGACACTTCCTTTAGAAATGGCAATCGTGCATTTGCTATAATCCCGCCTCCCGAGTGGGAGCCTGGCCCAGGATCTCAAGCGTGGAGGTGGCGGTGTGTGTGGGGAGGTGCTTTTTTATTTTATTTTAGCATTATCTACCATGGTGGACTTCAAGGCTTTGAATAGAAAGCTCTATCTAGTCCATCTGTATATAGCCAAAAATATCCGTGGAGAGAAGCCTTGAATGAACTGAATAAATTGCTTTTAGAGGGGCCTTTCCCCCCGCCCCCAGTCGCCACAGTTGAAACCACTGACCAGGATTCAATGAAGCACCTTTTAGAAAGTCTCAGATTTCCTGAGTTCTTGACAGCATCATACTGCAGAGGGTAAGTGTGCCAACTGCGGAGCCAGCCTCCCTGGGTGTAAATCCACTTCCCAGCTGTGAGACCTTGAGCAAATTCCTTGACCTCTCTTTCCTTAGTTTCTTCATCTGTCAAATGGGTGCAGGCCATCTTTTTTATGGATCTGTTCCGAGGATAATCGAGTGCTTTGGACAGTAATTCAGTACAGAACAAGCTCTCTATAATGTTCACTATTATACAGAAAAGTAACTTCCCATTTCCATAAGCTCTTCCTGCTGTCGTTGGTAATGGGATCTTTGTGCAAAGGCAGTGTGATTCAAGGCCCAGCCTCTGAAGAAGTTGAAAACCTCCATGGCAACAGATGAGCCTTTTTTTTCTGGGTGTTGGCAGGGCTGTTTATACTAAGGCACACTGATGCAGACAGCAAGGAGTTAGGACGATGGGTGGAGTGTTTTGCTTCACCCAAACAGTAAACCAGGGGCTTTGCCAAGCTGCACAGATGCTGTATGTATCTCAGAGTACCCAGATTTTTTGTACAGTTGTCATTTTGCATGGCAAAGAGATTTTTCATCATTTCAAAGATGTTACTGCATTTACCCAATGCTTCATCCTTGCCTATGCTCTCAGCCTACTGCTCAGGGATTGGGAATTCAGGGTGAATCTGCCAGGCTGAGCGCCATTGTCCAGGCTGTTCTCACAGCAGCTCACCTGGGACTGGTCCAGATACCCCTCTTCACAGTCCTTGGCATGAAATCACACAGAAATTCTGGCCTGGGATGACCACCCCTGAGGCCAGAGCTGACACAGACCCGTTAAAACAATCTTTGATTTCTTTGGTCCCTTAGACGGGGGTGTGTTGGAGGAATGTTGAAATTGGACTCAGAATCATTTACAGAGCTCTCTCCATTGGTTTATCTTGCCATCTTTGTGTCCCGCATGACGCAGTGAGCACTCGGGACCTGGAAGATGCACTGCAGCTCAGAAGAGAGGAATGAAACACTAGCCCAGAGGTCCGGAGAGCTAGTGTCCACCCCCTACTTCTGTCACAGGCGGCTGTGAGACCATGTTCAGATCATTCTCTTTCTCTGACCATAGTTTCCTTCTCTGAGGTACTCCATGGTAGCTTGAGTCCCCTATTTTAAGCTGAAACATAAGTTTAGGATTTCACTGCCACTTGGGGGTGTATCCAGAGGTGAAATGGCTTGAGAAAACAAAACCATAGAGGCCAATCTTTGAAAGGTCCGTGGTCACCTATATGGTCTGAGGGCTCGGGGATGGGGTGCGTGTGTGTGTGTGTGTGTGCGTGTGTGTGTGTGTGCACGCACGCGTGCGCGTGTGTATGTGTTGGCATCTGGGGAAGAGGGAGAGTGGTGAGGTGTGTTATGTCGTACAGTCTACATGTGTGTGGGACCAAAGGGGGAGGGCGTATAAGTGAAAGAGTCGGAGAGAAACTGACATGATGCATATCACGTATATGGGTTCACAGGAAGGAAGAATGGGGAGTGAAGAGGGAGGGGGAAATAGAGGGAGAAGAAGAAAAGAGGGAGAGGGAGCAAGGAAGAGAATGAGGGGAGGGAAGGAAGGAGGAAGGGAGGCAAAGAGGGTACATGTGGTATGTGTATTTGTGGGGCTACGTGTCTATGTGTCTATGAGTGTGTGTGCATGTGTGTGTGTGCATGTGTGAGAGTGCGCGTTGCTTCACTGTGTGGATGGATTGCACAGCCCCTGCCTACACATATCTCAGAAACCTCCCCAACTCCCTGGAGAGGCACAGGCAGGGGCTTTGAGGAATTTCTCCTCTGATTAACTCTAAATCAAGCCCGAATTCTCCAAGGCTGAAGGTGGAGAATCAGGAGCCCCCCAGGTCCTGTCCCTCTTGTCAAAGCCCAGCTTCTGGCTCTAGGGATCTGAAAGTCTGGCTCCGTGCCAGATGGAGTGGTACCCACTCACTGGTCCCTCATTAGCTGTGGTTTCTCAGAGTAGTGCAGCCTGTGTGGGCAGCCGCAGAAGCCGACTCACCCGCTCTGCTCGGGGAGGCAGGATGCTGGGACCTGTGGACAGCTCCAGGCCTGAAGACATCATCCTGGAAAGGATGTAAGGAATGGGGATGAAGCACAGGTGCTGGACTAGTGGTGTTTGGAGGAGGCGTGAAGTCAGTTTGGAAAATTGTAAAAGAAGGTTGTAACGGAAATCTTACTTTCAGGGCCTGGCATCCATTCAGCCTCTTCCTGGTAGAACAGCCTCCAAATATTTGGGGAACCACCTCTCCCCACTCTCCACTGTCATTTTTTGGTGGAGCTGACCTCACTCTCAGCTCCAAGAATGGGTTCGCTCTCCTCTTCCCAGGCAGAGTGGTTAGGTCAGGGAGGGAGAAGTGACCCCCAAATCAGCCCATTGTGAGCCATTCCTCTGGCTTTCTTCAGCCCCTGGCAATGGGGTGGCTTCTGAGATGCGTGGTTGAGGAAACAGAGGGGATGGAGCTCTGGCTACCATCTGCTATGGCGGGAAGTCTGACACTGCAACCCGTCGGCAGAAAGCAACGGAAAGGGACGGAACTGAGTCCTCAAGGTGCCGTTTGAACCCTGCATCCAGCAGTACCTGCCGCCCAACTAGCCTTGAACTTCTTCGATTACAACAGCTAATACATTCCCATTCTTTAAGCCAGGTTGGGTTGAGTTTTCCATCACTGGTGATCCAGAGAGGCCTGGCTGAAGCAGAGATCGATGGGTTTCCCATATCCTTACTGAGAACCCAGTATGTGACAAGTGCTGGGGCCTCAAGGGGGTGACTCATTGCAAGGTTCCTGTCCTGGGGGCCTCTTGGTCACCAGGGACGGTAGGTATCTGGAAGAGGAGCTGATATCCTTGCAACAGGTGTCCATGTGGTAGGCAGCCAGAAGCCAGGGTGGGGAGGCTCATGGGGGACTGAGAAGTCAGCCTATGGCACTGTCATAGGGTAACAAATACCACTTTTACGGACAGAAGACTGAGCCTTCAATCTCAAAGTAACCTCTTGACATTGCCATTTATTTACCTGCAAAAGGCGAGTCTTAACCTCATAAGATTGTTGTAAGAATTAAACCTTTAATCAGCCCCTTAAGAGGTGTTTGCTGAGCACCTATTATGTTTCAGAAACTGTGGCAACATGGTGGGCAAAAGCAGAGAGGGACCCTGTAATCCAGTGGGGTCAACAGCAAATGAACACAAGCTTGCGTGATGACCATCTGATGATGGGGTTGTGGCCATGGAGGGGACGTCTGAAAGCAGAGTAAGAACTGAACATGTGAAGAGGGAGGGAGGGGACAGCATTCCAGGTGGAGGAAATGCTACGTGCAAAGGCCTTGTGGAGTTGGAAATGGGGGAGTAGGAAGGATTGAGAGGGAGACCTCCATTATGAGGGGGGAGGACGGAAACAGAGGTAGAAGAGCTGGTGGGACAGACCCTGTGGGCCTTTGTTGGATACTTAGGAGTTTTGTCTTATCTCAGAAGCAAAAGAAAACATGATGGGTTGCTTCCAGATTTGAAGCAAATTGTCGTCACTGGTTTTGCATTCACCTGCATTGGTGTTGTGGCTAAGCTGGGAATTGAGATTAGGAGAGAAGCAAACCGCGACAAGCTGGGTGCATCTCACCTCTGTGTCACAGCAATGCCGAGAGAAGGGTGAGCTGCCCCACAGGGCAGGTACCCCGTGAGTCCAGTGCTGGAGTGGGGGCTGCTAGAGGGCAATGGCAGACCTGCTTCTACAGTCTGGTCACAGGGCCCCACATACCAGGTGTGGGCCTCAGCCCCACGGAGAGAAGTAGTCACTAACAACCAAGCTGTGATGTATCAAGGGGCCTGGACCCCCTGGCCCATGAAGCCCGTTATCAGATTAAACTTCCTGGAGTGGGAGCGTCTGACACAGGCTTGCCTCTGGAAGTTGGTGGTGGTGGCCTCATGCCTCCAGGTGAGCATAGTGGGACAGTGGAAAGATGGTAGGTTTCAGAGTCAAGCAGACTGGGTTCCAAACTGGGCTCAGTGCCTAATTAGCTATGTGACTGTAAGCAGGTTACTAACCTCTCTGAGCTCATCCCCTACCCCGAAAATCAGGGATAATATCTACCTTGCAGGCTTTCTGAGGATGTGTTGAGTTAACATATACAAGATGCCTAGCACTCGAGAAGCATGCCATGGCTATCCTTCTCTTCTTTCCTTCTCTGGATTCTGGATGATCAACTTGAGTCACAGCTGACAAGACAGACCCAAGATAGCCTCAGGTGCTGCTAAGAGCATCCCAGAGAAAAGCCCCAGATACTTCTAGTAGAATACTCCTGTTCAGCACAAGGACTTGACTGGGAAAAATAAAATTCACCTGGGAGAGGAATTTGGGGAAACATATCCATCCCTTATGGGGTAGGGTGAAAGCCGTTCACAGCCTTTCTGGCAGCTGGCTGTGATCCAGGAGAAAAGGAGAGGGAGCCCAGGAGGGGTGCAAAGCATCTGGGGGAGGTATCTTTGGGGGCCTGGGTTGCTGACCAAGAATAGGCAGGGTCTCTGAACCGAGAGTTAGTGGCAGTTTCAAAGATGGAAAGAAAGAGGCCTCTAGGCCCAGGAGCATCCCCCTCTGTAGTCACACAGTGGCCGTGGCCCATGTCCTCTGAAGGCGCACAGACTAGCAGGCCAGGGAAGGGAATGTCAACACACACTGCACAGATACTGCAAGAACAGAGTCCATTTCAGGGTGTATAGAGCCCCAGACGAGCAATTTACAGCTCCTGAAACGCATTCTAATGCGTCTCTTTGCAAGGTCATCTTTTTCCATGCAATTTCAATCCCTGGCACCAGTACCAGTGCGAGAGTGGAAGGTGAAGACTTTCCCGGGCAAGGATAGCATAAAATGTTCCTTCTGGGAGGTTCTTAGAAGAGAAGAAAACAATCTAAACAGACCCTTTATTTGGTTTGAATTTTCCCTACACTACCTGGCGCTTGGTGCAGCTCAGACAAGAATCTTGCAGTCTAATTTGTAGATCAAGCATGTTATTAAATGTGAGAATTAGAAGTGACAAGCAAAATGCCTCATGCCATGATGCTAATACTCATTAAACCATTCTTGTCTATTATTTCAGATAACATACAAGCTCACTGAGAATATACTTAGCAATGGTCTGCTAAGATGTGTGTGCCTAGTGACTTAAATTAAACATGGGGAGGTTTCAATTTGTCACATGGCCATTAAAACTACTGTTGCAGAGAAATATCATATTCCTTAATTTAAAAAAGTGCCTGGCACCGGAAGAATGAAGCATCTGGATTAGGAATATTAAACTGTTCTCTCGCCCTAACAGCCAGACCCTCCTCCACCCTGGCCTGACCCTCTTCAGTGCCCAGTTGGGGGGATCCCAGGAGACCAGGCCCGAGCACCTAATCAAGAATTAGAGGAAGGCTCTGGAGATGAGAACACAGAGGAACCTTGGCTGGATCAGCTGTCTGATGCGCACAGGCCTGCTTCCTGCCAAGGGCTGTCAGTGTCCATGTGGCAGGAGCCATGTGCACTAGCCGATGTGGAAGCACACACCTGGTCTTCATGAAGTCCACATCAGAGAAACTACAACTCAAAGAATAAAGTGGAATCCTCTGCACTGCTTCCTGAGCATCCATCTTTCCTCCACTGCAGCATCTAAGGATGGAGCTTTTAAGTGGTACCTACTCAAGGCTCCACAGCCCCACTGCAGTAGAATACGACTCAAGGACATGTTGCATGTCCTTGATAGAGAACAGGGAACACACACCAAGTGGAAGTGGGATATTACACTGATGAGGAAAGGAAGGCACAGATGCATATGCCACACAAAATATCACCTTGTGACCTTTTTTTTTTTTTTTTTTTTTTTTTTACTGAAATGGCTCTGGGCAGAGAGGTGCATGAGGCAGCAGGTTCAATAGACAGTTGGTTAAACATGAATGAAGCTGATCAGCTGAGGTAGGTTTTCCTTTTCTAAAAGCGAAACCTAATCCTATAATACTTAGTGTTGACTTGTCTTAGAGACTGGAAACCATCTTTTAGCAAAAAATGGTGACAGATAAAAGTCTGGCTGATCCACAATGAGAGGGTTTTCTCTGCAGACTTCAACCTTGCACCAGGTGGGTACTTGTCACCTGCAAGGGCAAACTCTTCCGGCGTCCCTTCCCTTCCTCTTTTCTCCAGCCACCTTGGGGAGTTCTACTGCCTTCCAAGTCCAAGTGCATGGTGCCGGCCGAATGCAATCATTGCCCTTCACAACATCAGCAAATTTCAGCACGTAGCGTCTGTCCAGCTCCTCGCTGGCCAGCCCCCGGGCACTCTGAGGAATGTGTCACAGGGGTGAGGATCACTGTCATCCTCACAGGGAGGCCAGAAAAGTCAGGGATTTTGTACAAGGTGTCTGGGCTTACCGAGCAAGAAAAAAATCTGACTGGAAACAAAGCCGTACGTGTTGATTTTTCTTGATGAAATTTTAAATGCGACAAGTACCCACGGAGTGTTTTCCACATCCAGTAACAGCATACTAGGAGCTTATTAATACACTCTTGGAAAAATTTCCCAAGGTTAAAAATAAAAGGACGGAGAGAAGCACTTTTACATTATTTTTAGAGGTGCATGCAGTATGAGAAGTGACTTTCCTTGACCTTGTCCCATTGAAGCAGACTTACAGGCACATAACACACATACCTTGGCCTGAAAATCCTGTATATAATTTCAGAGAAGAAAACAAGAACCTAAAGAAAGAGGTTTTTTAGAAAAGCAAGTGCAATTCTGCATCAACAATCCATTGCCAAGGCCGTTACCATCCAATAAGCTCAGAAACGTTCAACAATGAAGCACGTGCCTCAGAACTAATATATAAAAGCTTTATGATGATGATTACATTCCTGAGAACCTAGGAAAAAATTCTGCTAAGCCTCATGTCCCCTTTTAATTTTTGTTTGTTTTGGCTCTTGGGTTAAATTTTTGTTTGAGCTACAGACAAGTCCTCTAGCATTGTGGCATATTCCAACTATGTCTAGGACCAAAATGATCATGCTGTGTGAATATACCCCTGTCTCCTGCCCAGAAGAGCATCCCAGAGTCCTAAGAACCTGCATGGAAAGTTACCAAGCTCAAAGATGGCGTTTAAGGGCTATAAATGAAAATGGATGCTGTTATAACTTCTGCAAGCATCAGTTCCTTTAGCTACAAAATTGGAATACTGGCTCCACATGGATGGCTGAGAAATTAAAAGAACATAATGCAAGCAAAAATGTTTCTTCAATGTAAGTGCTAAATAAGGTATGGCTGCATTCTTCTTAATGACCTAGAGTCCAGTTTTGGATTCATTAAGATGTCGATAGCTACCATTTCCCCCCATCCTTCCTGTCCAGCTCTTTCTTCTGGTCACGATGGAGGGATCACAGGTCCTTGCACTCACACATTGCCCTGCTTGCTAGCTGCTGCTCTCCTTGGGCTGTCTCCCTGGGAATGTCACCAGCATCATCTAGGGCCGAGCTGAAATTCCAGCATCACATCCCGACCCCTTCCTCCACGCCCCACCGTCCCCAGGTCTAAATCTCTCTCAAATCCATCTGTGCTTTTCCACTGCCATGGCCACTTTGAGTCCAGGGCCCCACGCCTGCCACGGATGACAGCACAGGCCTTTCTTGATGAAATTTCTCCACACAGCATCATTCTCCATGTGGCATCCAGGAGTGTCCTCCTAAAACATGAATCTGAGTGTGTCATGCCTCTGCATCTAATGGTGGTCTTTTATTCTCAAAATAACCATGAATTCCTTAACTGACCTGCAAGGCCCTATGTGGCAGGGCCCTACACCCCCTCTGACCCCCAGCCAGCTTGTCCCTGATGTTGCAGAATAAGCTCCAGCTACAGGGATGCTCTCCAGTTCCCTGGCTCACACCTCAGGGCTCTCTGGGTACTTTCCCCGCACTGATGTAGACTCTGTACAGTTACAGCTGAGGTTTTCCTGTTTTCCCCATTAGACGCTGGGATCCTAGAGGGCGGGATCCTCCTTCTGAAATACCAGTGACTGCTCCACCACAGTCAGTGGTGTGCTGGATTGGGCTCATTCTGGATCAAGGGAGCTGACTGTGAGCACCTCTTCTCAACCCGGCATTCAGTGATGACATATTGGTAGTTTTAAAGCATATATGGTGGGAGTATTTACACTACAGAAATTGGCAAACACTACAAATCAAGCTTTTCCTTAAGTCCCCGAAGAGCTCGCTGTTAAACATTTACCGGGACACCCCTGACACCAGGCCAGCCCTCTTGTCTCAGCTTCTTAGCTGGCCACATTCACACTGGACAAATGCTCTCTGCAACAGAACTAAAGCCTGGAGTCTCGTGTCTCCCTCCATTCTTGAAGCAGACATTTCAGTGTGTGCTCTTGGTTTCACAGATCTACGTGCCCGGCTCCCTCCCTAGCGACAGTAACAGTAACAATGGTCGTGACAGCAGCTCACATCCACTGGTAACGACTAAAAGCCAGCTGTTTCTCAACTCTCGTCCACTGTCATACATGCATCTGACTGAGGAGGAAAATGAGGCTTTGGAGCCTTGCCCAAGGGCAGGTGAGGCCGGTATCAGAAACTAAGCCACCTCAGCCACATCGTCTCCCCATCACAAACACACTGGGTCACCAGCCTGCTTCCCTCTCAGGACCTTCCTTTGTGGGGACAATTATGTCTCTGTGGATGTCCAGCACTAGTCACTGTGGTTCTATTTTCATCCGTGTAGCTACTGCACGAGCTAAGTTCATTGATTATGCCTTGTGGCATGTTATAGATTTCCTGACAGCTCCTAGCTTGCATCCTGGGCTCAGGCTTAGGGCTGGCTTCCCTCGTCCCCACCCCAGAGCTCTGAATGCAAACCAGCCTCTGTGCCACACTGGGATTGAGGCTCCCAAAGGTCACAGCTGTCCAAATTATTTCTATGAATCTGGCCTTGGGGAACATTCACTAGAGGCTGACTGCAGTAGGCATTGGGCTACACTCCCCCAAACCAGCCTTAGTTCTATTGGTTGAGGGCTAGGGGACAGAGAGCTAGTGAAAGGCAAGCCAGTGTTTAAACCAGGTAAGCCTGATAGCAGGGCTGATATTCTTTCCACAACATCAAAGGTCCTGAGTGTAAGGCAGGAGACAAGCCTCTGGATGGCCAGGGGAGCCAATTCACACATCCATATGCTGGTACCTAGCCCACAGAGCAGGCAGGTCCCTGCCAGTGAACCTCCGGGAGCACCCTGCAGCTCCTCCTCCCAGCTTCCTCTCCAGCTTCCTGTCCCAACCCCTGGAAAGCAAGGCCCTGGGACCTGTAGCCCCCTTCTGTGCTGGGGAGGTCCCGCCCATAGTGTGAAACCCCTTCTGTCACAAAGGCTTCTCATCTCTCAATGGGCAGCCTCCACACAGAGAACAGCAAGCTCTTCAACTAAGATGGCTGCTAAGTTAAGCATACTTTAGATCACACAGGGAGGCACATGCATTCCTTCTGAGTCTTTGTGAAACACCTTGGTTTATGCGGACTTTGCAGTGAGAAGTTCTTGCCTCGGAGTCTGAACCAGGGCTCTACTGGGAAGATGTAAAATTTTCCAAGAATCCAGAAAGAGAATTTCTCTAGATTTTGCAAATGCTTCAGCAAGTCTTTCTGCTACTATTTCTTTCGTTTCTTGTTTCTTTGCTTTTTATTTTGTTTTGTTTTGTTTTTTTTTCCCTAACTTCTTGTGCATTCCCTTGAAGGTTCCATCTTGATCAATTTATAGAGTCTTTGAGTTTCTCTCTAGAGATTTTGCAGTGGTTGCTCTGGGTATTATAACACACATGTTCCTCATCACAGACTCCTGGTAGCAATATTTTCTCACTTCAAATGGAGGGTGCTAACCTCAATTTCACTCAATTCCTTTTAGTTTTTCTACTTTTAAATATCAATGTCTTGATTGTCAGATGGCATTATAATTTCCATCATTATCTATGATTTATGAATATAGTCTCTTATGTGCACCTATATTTCTGTTCTTTTCATTGATTCCTCTTCCCTCCTGGTGCTCTATAATTCATTACTTCTTTTATCATTTCATTTCTGTTTGAAGGACTTTCTTTAACCAATCTTCAAGTTGGTATCTGCCAATTACAACTTTTTCAATTTTTCCTTCTTCCAAAAATCTCTTGATTTTCCCTTCGCTCCTAAAGTATAGTTTCCCCAGACACAGAATTGACAGTTGACAATTCTTTCCTTTCAGCACTTGAAAAATGTGATAGACACACTGGTGGCCACAGTTCATCCTTTTTCTAATCCTTCAACAAGCCTATGAGCCAAGTATCATTCATTTCCATTTTTCAGATGAGGAAAATGATGCTCAAGATGCTTGGAATCTGGCCAGTGGCCACACAGATATTAAGTGGCAGAGCCAAGATTAATGTCCCCATAGATTTTTGAAAGTTTTATTTTATGGTAGTATAGTTTACATAGAATAAAACACTAACCATAAGTGTTACACTCAATGCATGTTTACATATGTGTACACCTGTAAGACCACCACCTAATCAAGGTATAGAATACTTAAATCACTTCAGGAGGCTCCCTCTGTCCCCTCCCATTCAGCAATCCCTCCTCCCCGCTAAAGTCAATCACTGTTTTGATTTCTTTCATCATAGATCAGTTTGACCACCTTGGAACTCTATATAAATAAAATTATACAGTATGTACCCATCTGTGTCTAGCTTCTTTGGTTCAACAAACACGTCTGTTCAACCATGTTGATGCACATATCTATAATTCCCTCTTTTTCACTGCTGTATAGTATTTCATTATATGATCATATCACAATTTGTATACTCATTCTCCTGCTGATATACTTTTGGCTGGTTTCCAGTGTGAGGGTACTACAAATAAAGCTGCTATGGGCATCTGTGTGCATGCCTTTTCTGGACATATACAATCTTACAAAGACAATGAGATTCCTCTTGCTTCAGTTTTATCATGCAGTAAGAAGTTCCAGTTTTGTTCTACTTTGGTTGCTTTTGCTACAGAAATTGTGCTTCTCTTATTTGTAGCTCTAGGGGTTCGGGGGAGGAAAAATTCTACTGATTGAAATAGGAAGAAGTCTGAGTAAGTTCTTAAAGTGCTCTCCAAGTAGTTTTCAGTCCTTTCTTGGTGAAACCTTGAAGCAAAGCGAGAAGAGATTGTTCTTAGCTCTTTGACACACCGAAACACACTCTCACACCTCCCCACACTTGGTACCATCTCAAAATCTATTGCTCTACTCATTCCTCAATTCTCAACATCACCCACCAACTACCTTACCAGCCCATAGTAATGCACCCCATGACTCAGCCACACCGGTTCTGCTGTTCCCGAAAAAGACACACTCTTTCATAACCCTGCACCCTGCTTTACCCCTCCTCTGCCTGGCCCCATTCCTCTTGTGAATCTGTGCTTAAATGATGCCTTCTTTCTTCTCTTTTGCGAGCTGACAGAATTGTAAATTGATGGGAACATAAATACTAAATAAACATAAACTTTCTTTATCTGGGAACAAATTACGGTTCCCTAAAGGGAAGTTTTAAAAATAAAGAATGCAATTTAATATATAAGGAACTTATAAAAGGAAAATCACTTCTGTTTGCTAATATATAATGCCCAAGACACAGTTTACCTACTGGATGGTATATTATTTTTTCCAGGAGTTCGAGATATAAGCTAAAATGATTAGAAGCAATAAAAAATTTTTAGTGCTTTACGACTGCATCTGAGAGGCACAGCTGCCACAAAGACTATTTAAAGTTATTCAGCTTATTTGGAATTTGTTATACTTCCTGAGTTTACAATGCCACTTCTATGTGTCTCTTGAGGGATCTCATTTTGTAGAGGTTGGAGAGAGCATCTCACTCCTCAGCTTGAACAAAACCTCTGAGGGGACACGCAGTCCGGAAAATGGCAGATGTCTCCACGTGGTTTCATTCAGATGAGGTTCTGGAAGTTACTTGACTGGGGAGCTGGGGTCTCTGATACAATCCTTTAGAATAAATTAAATCTTCTTTTCTTAATTATCTCACATTCCCACTTCTACTGTTGTAAACTACAAGCTTCTTCAATTCTTTCCTTACCAACACGTTTCTAAACACTCCCCTGCTAATGCTGCCTTGAACTTACAGACGGCATAACATTCCCTGATGCTTTTATGATGATGCTGAGAGCAATTCGCCCCGCAGGCAGTGTTCCTAGGAGCCCTTTGGTGGTATGGCTTATAGATCCCAGGCCGAAGTAGCCCACTTCTCCAGCAAATGTGTTGGCCTTCCCAACAGGTGATGCTGAATGAAAGTTTGCCTTCCTTAGGGAATTTGTTTCTCTTCTCAAGTGAGACTCTAAGGAATTTAAAACCATTCTCAGTAGCTTTGAATCATGACTTTGTGAGCTGTTCGTTTATAGTTCTAAGAATGAATACAGCATCATCTTCTATATTTATTCCTGCTGAACCGAATTGCCTTCATGCTGCCTTGTACAAATTAGGCCTTCTATCTCTAGGATCTTTCTAAGGACTTACGTTTTTCAAGGTTTTTATAAAGTGAAATGGGTATTGTCTCCTGGCTAGCCTCTTCTTACATGGGGGCAGCATACCTTCTTTTCATTTCTTACACTGATGTTCTGTGGACCCTTCTGAGGGAACTTCAAATTTTAAACTGCAAGGCTCATCTTATTCCCCTTGTCCCCTCACTTCTCTATCCATTTTTGGTGTGCTCCTTCTAGCCCATGCACTTATGAGCCTTGAGATCTCGCCAGCTCTCCATCTGACATGCCATGGTCAAGGTACCTTACACCCAACATGTGCAAAACCAAATAAATCTGTCATCTTCGTCTTATTCTCCCCCCTGGCACTTTACTACTGTTCTCTGTCTCCATAAATGGGACTACACTTCCTCTCAGAGGGTAAGCCAGGAGGCAGGGTGTCATCCTGGATCCCCACCTCATTTCCCAATAGCCAATCCATTCCTCCAACTGGCAGGTATTTACTAAGTAACTACTGAGTGCCAGGCACCATGCCAGGTGCTGGGGACACAGCAAGGATCCGAAAGAGACAAGGACCCTGGCTTCATGGAACCTTATTTAGAGAAAAGAATGGAAAGATAAAATACTAAACAAATAGTTGGACTACTGAACATATAATTATAAACTGTGAGGTGTAATAGCACAGAAAAAGTTAAAGATACTACAGACCACTTTAATGTAATGGAGTAATGTAATTTAATGGAGTAAAAAAATTTTTTAAATGTATGTTGTAAGACATAGAAGGACAAATACTGTATCTAAAATAGCCATATTTATAGAGACAGAAAGTAGAATGGTGGTTGCCAGGGGCTGGGAATGATGTGAGGAGGGAAGTTACTGCTTAACACATGAAGAGTTTCAGTTTGAGATGATGAAAAAGTTCTAGAGATGGACGATAGTGATGGTTGCAAAACAATGTGAATGTACTTAATGCCACTGAACTGTGCTCTTAATAATGGCTAAAACAGTAAGTTTGATATTACATATATTTCACCACAATTTTAAAAAGTAAAAAAGAATGTATCTTGTGAGATTCGTTCTGGAGGTAGGTTGGATTAGAATCTGTTGTGATTTTTTCTTAGATAAAATGAACAAATAAAATCATGCTAAATAAGCCAGACAGAAAAAGTGAGAAATCACATGATATCACTTATATGTGGGCTATAAACCTAAAAGCAACAAACGAACAGGACAAACAAACAGAGACTCATGGACATGGACACTGGACTAGTGGTTACCAGAGGGTAGGAGGAAGCGGGGAGGGAAAAGGAAAAAATTTTTAAAAAGAACAAATGAAAAGTACCTGAAGAGTCACACGTGTAATGGCAGTAAGGATATAAGGTGGGTGGCATGTGTGGCTTCTGTGTAGCCATTACGAGGATATGGGGGAGAAGAGATATCCAGGTATCACCCTAAAACAGGTGACAACCTTTTGCTCTTCCAAAGGAGCCATATTATTCAATCCACTTGATCTCTCCAATCATTTGTCCCCAAAGTACCAGCTACCATTACACTCATTTACTTAGACAGGCAGGACTATATTCCTATATCTTTAGATGTACACAGAACAATCCAGGCTTTGCTTCGCATTTTTTTTTTTAATATAACATGGGGGGTGGGTGAAGATGGGCCATGCCCGTGTTTTGCAGCCAGCGACACTGAGCATAGGGTTTTCAAATCGAGCATCTGTCAAGGCATGATGCCTTTGCAGCCTTCCTGACAGCGTGCAGTGGAAATGAACACTCCATCCTGCTACTGTCAACACAAGTCTAAACGGTATTGTGTACATGAAAACATAACCACTGCATGCGAAGCATTAATGAAAAACCAGCAAAGGGTTTGGAACTCAACATAACGTACTTTTTCCTTTTGTTTCTCCCAAGAGAACTGAGACTGGGGGTATCTTTTCCTTTGTCTCATGGATAACTTGAATGCCCTGTCCTCAGTTGATATGTATTTGATTCCATTTCATATCTCCCCAAGGTGATGAAAGAGTTAATGAATACAGGATTTTGTGCAGAGTAGCTGTTTTTGGCTTTCAGGGCTAAATAAACTTGCTGGGAGAAAATGCTATACCATTTATCCTCAATAGCAACCTTGGTTTCAGTGTCACAAATCTGACACTGAATCTGACACTACATCCCTAACCATTTCAAGAGGTTAATAGACTCTCTTAAGGAAACCAGAGGAAAACATTCAAAATCACTGATCTGTTTTACTCTCCTACAGTAAAATACTTTTATTCTTAGCAAACTTGTAAGAATGTGAAAAATGATAGAACCTGACATTGGAGTTTGTGCTGAGCTTGATGTTTATGGCTGATGTCAGAATAAGTTCATCAATTCTGTGAGAAAGCAATGTACTATTTAAGAAGTACTATTTAATACTATTAGTACTATTTAATACTAGTACTATTTAAGAAGAGTCAAAAATATATACACAGCCTTTGAGCCAAGAGTTTTACTCCTAGAGATTTTTCTTAAGAAAATAATCAGAAGCAAAATGACATCTGTGTAAAGATACTCATGGAAGCATTGTCTGTAGTTACAAAATAAAATTAGAAAAAGAAATGTTGATGCTAAAAAATCACAAAATAAGTTAATAATTGTGTTAAAATATCATAATAGACATTCAACTCTAAATATTGAATAGACATGTAGATTAGAATTGACATATTTAAGTAAAATAGCAGCATATAAAAATTAGGCATTACCATGATGATCACCATGTAAAATATAGGTTTATTAGGTCATAATATATAGAGATGAAGATGACTCCACTTAAGTGAGAGGGTCACGGGTGACTTATTCACCATGCCTGGCTCCTGCTAAGCACTCCATGAATGTTAGCGTTGACATTGTTATCACTATTTCTTGGCCTTGTTTTAGGGCATTTAGGGCATGTCGGGAAGAGGAAGAGTTAGGCTGTACGGGGACCAGCCCCCTTCACAATAGAGCTAACTGGGTCTGTCTACATAGAAATACGGCCTATCATTCATTCTGGGTACAGTATCCACCCTGACTTGGAAGCCCCTCCCCCTCATCTCTGCTGAAGGAAAATTCACTCACTACAGTTGACATCTGTTGCTTACCAGGACCCTCCTGGTATTCTGGAGGGAATAGCTCTTCTTAACCTGTAATTGTCCCACATACTGTAAGATGCCTGGTCCCACATACCAGAGATCAGTAGTAATCTCAGCAAAGCCAAGGCACTCGTGGAATATGAGAGCCTCCTGGCATATTTTATAGCATGATTGGCAGGATAAGGGCAGCTGGATAAGGTAACAAACAGGGAGCCATGTTGGAAATAAACAGCAGTCACTATTGCAGGATAAGGAGAAGTACAGGTAGCAAGCTTCTCAAGAGACTCTACGCTTAGCCAACTAGAAAAGTAAATGTCAACAGCTCATGTACACACACACACACACACACACACACACAATCTCACTGTGAGCCCTTGAGAAAGTGTGCTGTGGCAGCGAACCAACATTTCAGGTTAATTACTATTCTACTTAGACTTTTTTTCAGGCACCTTTGCCACATAAATATTCTACAAGGTGTGGATCCAGGAAGAATGCTCTTCATTCAAAAAAGTGAAATACTTCAAAGAAATCATCACATGATTTTTGTAAAGACACTTCAGAACAAAAAGCAGAAACAAGAACTTCATAAACAATAGCCAGACAAAGAATTCAGACCAGAAGGAATAAAGTTCTAAAGAAGAGAATATGCAACAGCAGAAATCAATAAAAAGTGAGACAGCAGTATTCAGGAAAGAAATAAAACAAAAAACACAATTATAGAAATGAAAGTGAACATGAGTGGTGGCAAAAGAGAGAAGAGACATTGCTGAAGATCCTGTCAAGGACATAGAGGACAGACTCGAGAAGATTAAGCAACATGAAAAGGAGAAGGACAAGGAGTTAGGACTGGAGATAGCATCAGGAAGATGGAAGGCACATAAAGGAGGTCTGCTGTTTGCATAATTGGTGTCCCAGAAAAACAGAAACATTAAACCAATAGAAAATCAATATGTAATGATGTTTTAGAAAAGTGGTTCTCCATGTGCGATCCTTGGCCCTTGGGAATTTACTATAAATACAAATTTTAGTAGGCCCTTCCAAGGCCTACTAAATCGGAAACCCTGGGTTCAGGCCTAGCAATTTGTTTTCATAAGCTCTTTAGGTGATGCTGATGCCCTCTCATGTTTGAGATTCACTGCAATAAAAAATAGTTTTCCCCCAATACAGGAAGATCTTAATTATAGATTAAAGGACACACACACTGAGTTTGAGGGAATTAAATACTGAATAATCAACAGAAGATATATCTGTAGGCATTCAGGCTTCAAACAAAAAAAAAGTAAAAATGAATTCTCCAGTAATGGAAGAACAGAAAAACTATGAGATGTATACTGTGACAGAGTACAAATAATTTTTACCTGATGTTGGAGTCTGCTGTACACATTTTTTAGTACATAGGGGCAAAATTTAAAGTAACACACACTTAAAATTATTGAATCATGATTTGAGTCTTAATATCCTCAAATGTTCCCTGAGAGATCCTAGGAAATCGTTCAGAAGATGCACATGTCTCCTCATTTGTTGATTCCCAAGTGATGATCTCTTTAATTGCCTTGGGTCAATGCGAGGAAAGAAACTATGGGAATCAATGATCAAAATTAAATTATTTTTGCTGTGCTAAAAAAAGCAGCACTATAAACTGAGAAAACGCCTTCACGCTCATAGGCAATAATACTGTGCTGAATATTTTATAAAGTAAAGAAAATAACTATTTAACAACCTCAAAATGAAAACAACATAATAATAGCTACCAGTTACTGTGACTAGGCATTGCTAAGTGATTTACTTATCTTATCTCTCTCTTTTTTCTCTGTAATAACCCTTTTGAGGATTGTCTTGTTATTCCCAAACTCAAAAAGGTTGAAAAACTCGCCCAGGATCATATGGCAAATAAGTGGCCAGTACAGGACTCGAACTCAGGTCTGATGCAGACCACATGCACTTAATGAATGAATGGAAAAGAACCTCAAGAGATCACGAAGCCCAACCCCTTTCTTGTGGGAGGGGCTGCCAACTGATGAAGTTCTAGGCTTCCCATTAAACAAGGCTCCAGTGTACATATGATCATCTCCTTTTTGATAGTATCTTTTAGGCACCATCACTCCACGTGTGTACCACCATGCTAGGGAAGGCATGAACTATGGGATAAGGATGGATGAGAGGAGTCCCTGGGAGTCCCCAAGGCACTTGATGTCTATGCTCATTGGTCAGCATCTTTTTCTTCACTAATGAGTGGATGACACACGGAATCTGCATGGATGACCTCATATTGCTCTTCCGTTCCACTCAGCATCTCTGCTGGGTTATATTTTTCAATTGTCCTTCTGTGAACTTCAGCTTGTTGAAAGATCAGCTGCCTTAGCCCCAGCATGCAATCCCAGTAACAAGCCTGTTGAGATGATTCAGGCTGAAGAAAAATGTGAGGCTCTCTGGCTCCAGGTGTTCTGATGTCTAGTCTTTGTTTAGTCTTGCCCGAAATCTCTGTGTATCCAGAGCTTGCCAGAATCCAGTAGATAAGGAGGCAGGCATGAGGGTGGGAAGAGGAGAGAAGGTGAGGGCTGGGAGTGGGGTCTGGGGAAGTCAGTACCAGTGTGCTCTACAGGCTGCTCCCCAAAGTCCCTAGAGAAGCTAGCAATGCTATGATCATGACATCAACAAAGCAGTCATAACAGTAACTGTCATATGCCTAAGTGCTAGGCATGGAAGCGGGTTCTCTCAATTTAATTCTCAAAACAACTCTAAGAGGCGGGCATTATTATCTCTACCCTTTGCACAGTGAACGGTGGATTTGAACTCAGTTATGTAATTACAGAGTCTGTGCTATTTCCAACACACCATGCAGACTGACTGATTTCAGTAAGGTATCCATCCTGCTTAATTTTATGATGTGCTATAGTTTTTCAGCCCATCCAAAACCATTTACTGAACCAAAGCTGTTTAATGAAAACTAATCTATTCAACCTAAGTTATTTAGCATCTTCATGTCTAAGTTTCCCCATATGTAAAATGGGAAAAATAACAGAAACTACTTTATATTGTCATTATGAATATTGAAAGAGTTAATATTTATAATACTCCTAGAGCACAGCTTAGCACACAGAGTTATGTAAGTGGGTTGTTACATAAAACTCTCTCTAAATAAAGCTTGCCCCTACGGCAGCTGGGACAATGGCCATATTCATTGAAGAAAGAAACACATGAGCTCAGAGGATCTGGTGGGGAAGGCTGGGAGGACAGACAACATAAAAGGTTCTTACTGATTTCAAGGACAGTGCAGGCCTCCCACGTGAAGCTGAAGGTTTAATGTCAACAGGTAATAAACTGAAAAGTGAGTCCATCTTCTCTATCAGGAAAACTGATTGTGAAATTCAAAATGTAGCAGAAACACTGTCAAGAGGGAACTAAATCACGCGATACGTGTGGTGGTGGCAGAGGAAGCGCCCCACTGCCCTAATAACTATATTCATGAAGAGTTGTATCCTAGGCAACAGAACGAATGCCCGGGCAGGTTCTGGAAACACTGAGGATGATCTCCAAAGAATCACGGATGCTCTCCAAAGAGCCAGAGGACACTCCCTGCCCTGGCCTCCCGCTCCTTCCTCCTGGAAGCAACCTGCACCTTAGCTTCCTCAACTTCTCAAGGGGTTTCAAGCTCTGGGCCACCCCACCTAGCACACCAATGAATAATTATAATCTTACTGGCTTTTAGGGAGGTCCAAGATCTCGTATAAGACCCAAGAAAACAAAACTCTAACTGCTGACCCATCGGATCACACTTGGTCAAGCAGGCACTGACTGGGAGTAAGCCCTTCCCAGGAGGCCACTCCCTCCCAGCGCCACCGCTGGGCCTGGCCCACGGCCAGCTCCTGCTCTTCACAGGCTTCAGAGCTTACCACACACCACCTGGGCAGTGGTGCAGGAAGACGGAAAGGCTCTGCTCTGACCCCCACGCCCATCTCTGTGGAAGTAGGACCCAAGAAAATATCCCCTACTTTCCTCACAGTCAACAGGGCTGCAGATGGAGCAGGGGAGCACTTGTTGGCAGAGTATTTAATATCCCCACTTTGCTACACATCGTCCCTCACCTCTCAGTCCCCAGTGCTTTGTCTCATTCTCCATCACCCTTTCAGATGCTTTCTTCTATCCAAGGCACAGCTTTCAGTTTGCTCTTCCGGCCCGTAGCAGAATTCTGGTGCCACTGTGCCATGTTCAGCCTGCATCTAGCACTGAAGCATCCCAGTCAGACAGTGCAGGTCATGCCTGGCATGCTGTCTCTGGAACATGAACCACAAACAACCCAGTCCCCTCACCCGGAAAAATGAAGGGGAAAAATAACCCTTTAATTAGGGGAGAATAACAAAAGAAAGTGCAATCCAGTTGCAGATAATGCTTTCCTTTATTAAAACTATAATTTGAAAAAAGTGACCCGCAGATATTTTTGCTGTTTGATAATTGCCCTCATGCAAACAGCGTAGGTTCACCCTGATTGAGAACATCCTCCCCTGCCCACCACCCAGCTTTCTGGTGCTCTCCTTATCCTCCAAGACTCTTTGTAAGTGTCCTCACCTCTCTAGGGCTTTCTCGGACTCCTCAAACCAGAATTGATGGTTGTTTCTTTTCCAACCACACCTTTAATACATGAACTCTAGTACTTATGCAATTGATTACATTGTAATTGCAAGCTTATACGTTCTGGTGACCCCATCCCCACCCCAATTACTCAACTGTAAGCTCTTTGAGGTCAAGGACCCTGTATTATTCATTGCCATATCCTAGACCAGCACGAAGAACAATGCCTGGCAAACATAATGGACATTAAGTGTATGTGGAATGAATGTTTTTGAATGGGAATTCCCAAATGATAACTTTCCTGCTTCTCCTTGCCTATCTGACTCCCAGGTATTGCTCAAAGACTTCTCCAACAACCACTCCCAAACTGGAGTTAACCCATTGTCTCACCCCTAGTGATATGATGCTTCTGAAGAAAACGGGCCTCTGACAGGCTTGGCTATTTCTCATTGCATAGACAAATTCTGGAGCTCAGGACTGAGTTCTGTTCTTTCATAATTCTAACCACCAATAACTGGTGGCTTATTATGTGCTAGGAGCTGACCCCTCTGCCGAATCCTGGCTTTCAGGAACTCAGGAATGGCTGCTAAGCCTTCATCTAACAAATTCATCCCACAAGTATGTGAACTGAGCTGAGTCCCTCAAGCCTCTCGACCTCAACCTCATTTATGAGATGGGAAACAAGACTGTCCCTGCCTAGATTGGCCAGAATCAACTGAGTCAAGGTCATGCATTTTCAGTTTCACTTGCTTTAGAAACTATTCACTTCTTTACATGAAAAGTCCAAGCTGAATGTTCCAGTGCTACTGAAAACAGAAAAACCACAAGGCGCCCGCAGACAGCACACTGCAAGGAATGTTGGGTGAGCTCAGGGACCCATTAACCTGGGCAGATGCCAGTTAGAAGCATTGGAGCCTGAACCTTTGGAGTCACTCCCATCAAAGACGCTGTCTCTAAACTACGAAATCCCAGCCCCTGCAGAATGGCTGCAGTCGAAAGGGATTGTGAAAACCCTGGGTTAATGGAACACTCGTTGTGTGGGTCGAGGAGGATTGAAGAGAAAATGTGGCCCAACCAAGAACCAGAAAGGTGAAAGGTGACAGAGATGGTGACTGGCTAAGCTTTCACCACTTCCTCGGTGGGAAAGGATGAGACGCTGGCATCAGAACCCAAGGTTCCCTTGTTCTGTATTTGTTAAATGATGTTTATGTCCATCACATGTGGTTTAGTCCATAGCATGGCTTCTGTCATTCTCGATTAATTCTCCTGTTTCCATGTTATCAAGTTAAAGAGAGACCCCAGCTACTGCTGAAAGTGAAATCTATTCTGGGACTTCCAGATGACACTTGTTGCCAGACACTGGCCTGAGCAGAGGAGCTGTTTTCTCTCAGGAAGAGGTGATTGTACAAGGTTGGTTAGCTGTGGATGTGACTTCTCAACAAAGACAGTTGAAAATAGAGCAGCTCTACGGGGAGGAAAAGCATTATTATGATGGGGATCATCTTTTGTAAGGCCTTGTTATGTCCTTGGTCGAGTGTGGCTGGTAAGAGAAGGCAAAGCAGAGAGGTGGACATGTTCCATCCCCCAGAAAGTCACCCAACAACTGAGGTAGGTGCCTTTTACATTTTCGACTTTTGATGATGACAAACTATTTGATTACTGGGTCCATTTTTAAACACATTTTTTATTGATTTTCTCTCTTAATGTAAACATATCATCAATTAGAGTCTAAATTCTCTCTGACAGCAGTATGTTTTCTTTTTGATAGCCTCCTTTATTTCAGTATTTGGCCAAAAGATAAAACCTCCTTTTTAATTTATTCCCCCCCCACCCCAAAGCTTTAAAGCTATTTGCGGCATATTTAGCACAGAAGCTCTTTATATTTTCAGGAGTTATTTTTATCTTAATGCCACTAAGACATACCAAAGCACTGACAGAGTTGGTGAGTATGTACTCGGTTAATTATATGCTGAAAGGTGATGCTGGGAAAGGCCCAGTGGCCATAAGATTGAGTACAAAAATCTAAATACCAGTCTAAAGTGTTATTTTTTCCTACCACATCAATGAGCAAAACTGATGATGACATCTATTAAACTGGTCACTTTTAAAAGAAAATAGTGTTAAAGAATCCATAATTTCTTACACATCCTCATTGTTCCAAGGCCAGAAAGTATGGCCCTCTCGGTGGGGTTTCTTGGTCCGCGGATCCACAGCCAATTAACAGGAAAGGCGCTGCTGGCTGTGTGATGTCTTGTCGATATAAAAATCCCCAGGTAGTCGATACTGTGCACCATGGCAGACACTGATGGTTGCCATCACATCCATTCTCCCATCATCCTGGCTAAAGTGTCCCAGTATGTTCAGGATGGAAATAGGCTGAAATCTAGGTGATGGCCCATGATTGGTCTAAGTTAGGGGCTGGCAAACTTTGTTTGTAAATGACCAGAGAGTAAATATTTTTGGGTCTGTGGGCTATACAGTCTGTGCTATAATTACTTAAATCTGCTGTTGTAGTTGAATGCGGCCAGAGACAATATGTAAATGTGTGGACATGGCTGTATCCCAATAAAACTTTTTTATGAAAACAGGTGACAAGCCAGATTTGGTCTATGGACCATAGTTTGCAGACTCCTTCAACAGATGAAATAATTAACATTTTTCCGTTTTCTCCTTAAACAGATATTTTTATTCCATTCTCTTACAGAATTTTGTTTCAATGTCATATATTTTTGTTTAGATTTTTAAAAATTTACTACTCTGTTATTATTTTTGTCACAGAAGTTGTGTAATAAATTGAATTTAATAAATTTTGAGGCATGAAGCTCAAAGTGTTAAAATATTTATCTTGCCTTGAGTTATCAGTTTTGATTATTAAGGTACAATTGATCAAAACCAGAAATATATTAAAATTCTGATAAACAGTAACAACACATATATTTATTGGAACTATATCTTACAATGAGATGGCTCTTTCATTGGTTCCTTTATGCATAAATGAATATTATTTATTACTAAGAGATAGTGAACAGCATTATTTTTATTCCTTTTCTTTAAAAAAATGCAAGGCCCAAGGAAATGTTCCGATAGATGGAAACAGAAACAAGTTTAAATAGTAATGTCTTTCAACTGCGAGCTCCTTCTAAGTCATATGCCAAAAATCACATAGCAATCTATGATCCAACATTATATTTAGTGGCCACTTTTTGAGATGCAAATCAGCTCTGTTTTTGGCTTAGTTTATAATTCAAATAAACACCTTGTTTTACCTTAATTTGTATATTTTATTTATTTTTAGTGAGAGTTTTTTCAAGTGATTTATTTTATTATTACCTTCAAGTATACAGTACTTGACACTTAGATAGTTTATGAAATGATCCCCCCATTACTCTATCAGCCCTCTGGCTCTACACACAGCCATCATGTTACCGCTGACTACACTCCTTGTGCCTTGTGCTCTCCATCCCTGTGACTGTCTCTCAGTAAATGGTCTTTAAGATTCTCCTTTAATTTGGTTGAACGCAGAGAAGCAGATATCACCTGAGCTACACTAGGAGTCACTCCCCAGTTGTTAAGGTACCATAAAGTGTTTGCTCTGCTCCTGGTCTTCACACAAACGGTGCATACATACTCCTGCCCCTTTCATTCCTGCAGGGTTACTCTTCCCTTTGTTGAGCACATTTAATTAATGCCATAGCTGAAGCCCTTTCTGTCTGCTACGCACCAGGGATTTTAAGAAAATTGGAAACTCATGAACTCTTTTTCTTGCAGGTTATGCTTAATTACTGGGTAGGCCTGCCAATTTTGAGACAACGCATTTAAGTGTGGAAGATTAGAAACCATGTAAGAAATCACAATATTCCCTTCTTAGTCCTATGTTGGGATGGTCACCTACCTCTGTACCATTTGGGTCTAAATGTTCTATCTTTCAGCTCTGATTGCATCACCACTCCTGTGTCAGTAATAGTTCTTTAGGTTCTGTTTTAAGCAGCAGAAATGAACTCTGGATAACTACTGTGAAAAGGTAATGTAATGGAATTACCTAGTGGCTTAAAGAATTGGGGAAAAATCTGAATATCCCAGACATGAGGTAGCAGGATCAGGGATCAGGAATATCATCCATGGTCAATGTTTTGTCACCTATGTCAGGATGAATCGGCTCTAACTGTCCTCGATTAACACGTCATTCCACCCAGGATTCAAATTCCCAGAGAGAACCAAGTTGGCATTGCTTGGCTCATGGGCCCATCTATTGTCTGGGGTGGTCCATCCTCAAATTTTTCAGTCTCCTAAATTTTCTTTTTTCTCTGTTTTGCCCAAGTCCACATTTTCTTTACTATTGCAACCTGAATTTCCCCAAGTGCCATCAACCAATGAAAAACACATATACAAGGCAATCTTAATAACAACTCCAATGTTACTCGTTCTGTGCCTCTGCCTGAACAAAGGAGGACCTCAGTCTCCACCCCAATGTGTCACCTGGGTCTTTCGTGGAGTCCTAGGAAAGTCTCATGGGAAGTCACTGATGGTGCTTCTCCTTTGCAGTCTCTGCTAATGTCCAGTTGTAGAGAAACCACTGGGTTAGTAGTTTCTGCTGTCAGGCCCTGCTGTCCTGTGAAAATGCCATAGATTCTGTCTCTCAGTCTGTCTGTCCATCCATTCACTGTCTGTCCGTCCATCCATCCATTGATCTATCTATCTATCTATCTGAAGATATTTTAAGAAATTGGTTCACAATTTCAGAGGCTGGCAAGTCAAAAATCTTCAAGGTAGGCCAGAGACCTGGGGGAGAGCTGATACTATAGCTTGAGTCCAAAACAGTATGATGGTAGTACTCCCTCTTGCTTGGGAAAATCTGTCTTTTTTTCTCTTAAAGCCTTCAACTGATTAGATGGGGATCACTACATTGTGGAGGGTAATCTGCTTTACTCAAAGTCTACTGATTTAAATGTTAATTTTATCTGAAAAACATCTTTACGGCAATAGCTAGACTAGTGTTTGACCAAGTATCTGGATAGCATGGCCCAGCTAAGCTGCCACATAAAATTAACCACTGCAGCTCCTTATGCAAACAAACTCATATTAATAAAAACCTATGGTTGACAGCCCAAAAATGTGTCCTAAATGCTCAGGCACTGAGAATACTGAAGAGTTAATGTGGAGCTTATTAAACTTTGTATGTCAAGGTAAAGCTTTCTTCTTCTTTTTC
The DNA here is from genome assembly GCA_004027375.1 of Macroglossus sobrinus. Lineage (NCBI taxonomy): Eukaryota > Metazoa > Chordata > Mammalia > Chiroptera > Pteropodidae > Macroglossus > Macroglossus sobrinus. The sequence continues at coordinate 200,267 of PVKZ01001218.1, read as the reverse complement.
TAAACCTATTAAAAGATGTGTCAAGAGGCCAATGTTTTACCAAAATATCTCAAAGATTTAATTCATGCTCCTAATGTGCAGTGTCACGCACTATCACAGTCTGTTCTTTTGCTAAAAACGCAGACTTCAAGGATTCAGTCATTCAATGGATACATCACCTACTTTCCCCCTGTGGTCCAGTAAGGATAAATGTGAGAGCTGAAAGGCCTCAGGTAAGATGGACTGTAAGGAGCCCAGAGTGCTAAGGGAAGGGAGGCGGTGCCATTGTCTGACACGATGGCAAGGCCTGTGAGGCCATCACACCTTGTCCTCCTTTCCTATGTTCATTCCTATGTCTCAGTCTGTTCTCCCTGCAATGGCTACACAGAAAATGCAAGTGTGCAGTTAACTACCTGTAGACACACAGAGTTTTCATGAGGAAAAGAAATCTCCACTATCCTTTTGACACTGTATAGGAACACAGGCTGTCTACTGCTCTACAGACTCAAAAATAGGGTCCATATAGGTGGCTGAGTGAGGAAGCCTACCAGGCAGCTGAAGATAAGGAGCCCAGAGGCCCAGGCTGTATTCCTGGAAAGACTCCTGAACTTGGAATTGACAAGGTAACCTTGGCTAGCCACATAATCAATCTGAGTTTCAGGCTTTCCTGGCTCAAAAAATGAAACTAATCTCTTGCCCCCTGCAGAGTCTTATAAGGATTAGATGAAATAACTCATCTAAAAAGGCAAATTCAATTCCATGTCCTTAGCAGGTACTCCTGATATATTCATTTGTTATTTAATCTATTGACAGTAAAAAATTAGTGAATAGAAAATAGATGCTTAGCTTTCACTGGGTGCAATTTAAATTTTAAAGAAGTCTCATCAATTCAGATTTTAAAGAATCCCATCTGCCTTATGATTCAGGTCACTCTTACAATGGATAGACTGAGTACTGCGGTCCCAGTCTCTATGGAGATCTGTTATAGACAGGCTGGTATCTAGAACAGAAATTGCCCACTAATTGGGGCTTCAAAATACAAGTCCCCTTCAATGGCTCTATTTTCCCTAGGAAACCAGGTGATCTTAACTCGGTGGCGTAAATCAGGGGGGCTGTTTGGGGACAGAGCAACACTGGATGAGATTGGGGGAAGGGATTCTAGAATGAAGAGGCGAGAAAGGAGCAAGTCCTAGATTTATTTATTTTTGTTTTATTTATACCTGGTTATAAAAGCACACATACAAAATGTGGAAAACTTGAAAAGTAAATGGAAAATAAAGAGTTAAGAGAAAAATTATCCATAGCCTACCTCTCAAAGAACAATTATTGTTAACAGCATTGTGTAGTTCCTTTCAGTTTTTCCTACATTTTCTTGATTACATAGTGACTATATATTTTGCATTGCATATTAAAATCTAACATTTTAATAGAAGAATTCATGCATGTTAATACCATATGCACGTTATTTTAAAGGTCTCATCATATTCTGTCCAGTTAAATATGCTCTAATTTACTTCCACTGCTCTATTGTTGGGCATTTAGAGTATTTCTGTTTTTTTTTTTATATTACAAATAATTCAGTGTACCTCATTTTTTGTACAGCTTGTAAAAAATACCACATGATTTCACTTATATATGGAATCTAAGGAACAAAAAGAACAAACTAATCAAAAACAGACTCAGAACAACCATGGACGATTTGGTGACAGACAGAGGGGAGGGGAGTTGGGGGGCTGGGAGAATGGGGTGAAGGGTTAAAGAAGTAAAAATTAGTAGATGATAGTTGGTCATGGGGATCATGGAAGAAGAAATGCAGTGAGCATTAATATGATGGCTAAGTGGAGGGCCAGGGGAGGGAGGAAGCAATTGAGGGGATTGTTTTATGAACTATATAGATGTCTAACTAATGTATTGAATACTTGAAAGTAATTTAAATAAATAAATTTTTAAAAATCTGTTGCCTCTTTAGGTCTCAGTTTTCAAAAATGAAATTATGGGGTAAAAGGGTTTGGACATGCTGAAAGCTCCTGACCCATGTTAGTAGAAGGTTATGACCCTTTAGACTTCACCAGCAATAAATGGGAGTGACTTTTTCAATCTACCCTTGTCAACACTGAACAGAATGGTGAAAAAAAAATCACTAAATGAGGAAAAAATAGCTACTTGAAACATAAACTTTACTACCTTGCTTTCGAGTGAAGTTTAATATTTTCCCACATATTTGTTAACCTGTGAATGTCCTCATCCCAATGTGATAATGTTTTAATGTTACATCTTTTTTAGGGGTATTGCATGCCCATTAGGTATCTCTAAAACATCCTGTAGAGTTTATACCAAAAGGGAAGTATTTATTAATTTATGAATTTATTTGTGAATATTAGGAGATAAGGGATAAGATATCCAAGTTTTAAACTCTAAGTGCAAAGAAATCAAGCCTTAAGATGTCTCAGAAAAATCAAAGCAAATGCCACAGGCATAATGAGATGTGTTTTGATTTCAATTCCAAGCAAAACTTTTTTCTCATTTCCTGAATACTATCTCTCAAATTGGTCTGTGTTAAAAATAATAGCACAAAACGACAAAAATCAAGAGAGAACAATTTTTATAATGAAGCAAAGGACTAGAAAGCCAATTTGTCCCCAGGGAAAGTAGAATCATCATTCTTGAATTGATTCGACTGCAAATGATAATGGCTGATATATATGGGCCTGGTCCGTTCTGAAACTTTTGTTTCTTGCTGAAGACCTTCAAATGCAACTACTACATGTCCTTATTTGTAAGGTTTGAATGAATCTGTACAACAAATTGCCAAGAAGATAAATTTATGGAGAGTAAAAAAATGACAGAGTAAATGGTTCAGTAGATCCCATGGGCTATATAACTTCCAAAATAAGTAAGCCATCATTCATTCTATAATCAATTCATCTGTTAACCGCCCCCAAGTTAAAAATTTTAAACTAACACTGACAATAGAAATACATTTTAATACAAAACATATGAGCAAAAGAATGAACGAAGAACTAACTATATGATCATAATTACAGCAATGACAATTAAAGGGGAACTTTCATTTAAAATTAAGATGCTTTTATTGTAATAAATGACCAAACAGAACATCAAGACATGTAGGCTCTTTCTCACTGAGATGAAAAAGAAGAAATATGCAGCTACAGATACCACCCTGTTTATAGTGACTAGACACTATCTGGGTCCCACCTGACGAACTCTACATTTCTGATGGGAGTCACTCAGATACACCACAGACAGGCTCAGGTGCTTGATACGGTTATTTAATTCTAGTGCAATTTGTTAATATTTTTACAAGAATGTCTACCTTCAACTCCTAGCTCCTTAATTTTTTTTGTGGATAAGAATTTTTATTATATAATTATTCATGGCTCCACAGTATCTTAAAAACATGCCTAAGGTAGCCACAGATAGACACCTGGGAATTAAACCAACGAAGCAAAAAGAGGACTAATTTTCATAGGAAGGGAAAAGTACATTGTGGGCAGTGGGGAGTGAAACGTGGGTTTGAAAGTTGCTTCACAAAAGTGGGCATCTCTAACTTCACAGAGCTGCCATCAACTATTTTGTTGAGATTTTGCAAATGCGAGTGCGTGCGCATGTGCGCGCACACACACAGACACTCACACACTATGTGTTTCTCATGGAATCTGACATACACAAGGTTTTAAAAATCCAATTGCTTGAATATGACTATGCTGAAAGAACATCCTGAAGACTAATTGATACCCAAAGCAAATCACTTCTAAACCAAGAGGTGAATTTCAGATTGCACGAGGGGCAGAGGAGTTGATGGACCAGGTCGATGACAGCATAGAACACCCCACAATGCCGTCCCCTAGCACGACGCCTGCTTGGCCAGGGAAAATCTGTAACAATCTGTTGTCCACTATTTTTTCTGTTTCAAGAAATCGGGCAGGTTTTAAGAGTTGTTATTTATCTGAAAATTTCTATACTTGATTCGAGTCAAAATATTCCTTAAATGTTTTGCACAGTGAATTTTGCTGTGTCTCTTATGTAATACTGAGGGGTGATACAGCTTGCTAATAAATACGCAAAATAGAATCCTCTGAGGTATCTTTCAGGCCGTACATCTGAGGGACTTTGACCCAGACACACTTCTCTATCAAATTGGGCCATAGCAAAATTTCAGGAAGCAAAAAGCTGCCACATGTGTCATGATTTTTATTCCTGGTCAGATTCCAACAATGGACTTGAATAATATGGAAAAACAGGAAATGAATTCAACTTTTCTATCCCTTTTGATTTGAGACAATAATAATCCCAAGACTTCTGAGATGCCCTTACGAGACACCATACAAGATTGAAACAACAAAATTCCCATCTTCTCCTCAGCAACTGCTTTCTGCCAATTTTGATTAAAGTTTGGGTGTGCTTTGTCTAGATACGCTAGACACACTGAGCATGGAATACTCCTCAATAACCCTCTCCTTTCTTAAAAAAAAATTAGAATAGATAGATATTGACTTTTTGGATGTCTTTCCAGGCATCCTTCTATGTATGGTCTGTTATTTTCTGATGGCCTACTTTGAGACTCAGAGAGTTGTCCTGCAATGTCCACACAGAAAGGATGCAAGCTTAAGTGAAATGGGATTACCTCAGCCTCCTGCCTCCTCATTAAGTGGCTAGAAATGGGAAAGGGAAATTTAAAATATGGCCTTAGGAGCCATTGGCTGCCCTTTTTACAACTTATTTTTCATTATCTGGCTACTCCTTGAGACAGTAAGTGATGCAATCCTGAAGTAGTATAGTCATCACTGTACATTACTGCTGTTTGATGAAAATAATGTGTCATTTCATTGTAACTGATAATGACCCATATACACAACTCTGAGCAGATATGGAGTCCAGAGGCTGAGACTGAATGCTTTATTGCTATTAACTGCTTAGTAAATTTGAAGACATTTTTCTGATCCATGGAGAAGAGGAAGAGAAAAAAACTGAAAGAAGATTGTGTAGGTATTAATGTTCCCTTCTGTGTGTGGTGAATATATTGGAGAGTTAAGAATAGTATACCTTAATCACTGCCATTGCAATGATTTTCAACTGCTATTTTCAATGATTTCACAACCCCTTGAAAAATCAAACCCAAATTCTTCACATTAACTGACCAACTCTACATGTCACCGCAAGAGTCGTCACTGGAGAAGAATATCAGTGTGTGTCTCTGTGAAACTCACTGCTAGCCATATCCTTTACATGGAGATCACCATTCCCCCTTTCATATTATTAACTATTTTTTAAATCTTTGATCACCTCCTTTTATTTCTTATCCTCTATAAAGTTTTCTCAAAACTCTAGAGCTAGTGATGCCTTGCTCTATGTCCCCACGGCTGATGGGTGAGTTGGTCAGGCATGTGTCACCATACAGTGGGATCAACATTCATACATCCTGTCACCACCCCCTCCCCCCAAATCAATCTGCCTGATTCACCATCATGTTTCCTGCATCCAACATAATTCCTAAGAATGTAACGTTACTTATGAAATGAATGAATGAAAAGCTGAGACCAGATGAGACACGCAGCCCTCCCGTCCTCACCTGGTAGTCCCTTCACTGCAGCCAGCACTCTGGGCTGATCAATCACTGCTGGTCCCACCTGTTGAAGGAAGATGGGTGCCACTCACCTGGCTTGCTGGCAGACACAGCAGACCCAGACCTTCTCGTGCTTCTGGTAGGAGCAGCAGCTCTTACAGACGTTGAACGTGCAGTCCCCACAGCGGCGCTTGCTGTTGACCAGGAAGGTGAAGGGCGAGCAGCAGCGCATGCAGCAGTGCTCCACGAACTTCTGGTGCTTCGAGAGGATGCTACACTTGCTGCCTTCTTCGTCCAGCTTCTGCTTCAGCTCACTGGGAAAGGGTGAGGAGGAGAGAGGATCTCAGGTTAGGGGGCCTCTCCAGGGCATCTCCCCACCCCCGACTCCAGCCCTTCCACAGGGGGAGCCACATGGAGGGTTTTCCCTCACAACGATGAAACTCAGAAAAACCAATTGCTCGACATAATATCTAGAGAGGAACCCCCGCCCCCAATGGTGGATTAATTCTGTGTACTTTCACATGCCATATTTTCTATGAGAAAGTATGAAAACCCTACTACTTACATTTCAGACACTACATTGAGACACATCTTATTATAAAACTAAGCACATCTTAGAAAAAGAAAATCTTTAACTTAATTAACACCTTTTTAAAGGAGCAGGAGCTCATGTTATTATGTTAAAACATTAATCCTCACAACAGCCCTGCTGGGAAAATGATCAATGCAGTCCTGGCCTGATTTAACGTTCCTGGAAATGGATGCACCCAGGGATTTTAAAAGCTTTTAAATCAATGTGAGTCAACAGAGATTCTCTGGGTGATGAGCAAATCCTAGGCACTGGCAATTCAGAGCTGAATAAAGGACAATTCCCTTCCTCCAAAGAGTTCATGGTCATACAGGGCACAAGGCCAGCCATATTAATGCAAAACATGATATTGCATGCACTCCTGTCTACACTCATTGAGAAGAAAAGGAGAGGCCCTGAGAGGCAAGGGTACATCTCAAGGAGACTGAATTATCTAGAACCGAGTTACTCTGACACAAATTTATGTGGTTTTTGCTGCTAGAAAAATGGATGCCCACAAATAGTAACAGAAAAATAATTTATTTCTTCCATACCTAGCTTGTGATTGAGCATCTCATCCTAGATAAATCTATGATGCATGTGACAAATATTTTCTCCTATTTTGCACTTGTCTTTTCAACTTTGCTTTTGATGTCTTTCATCACTTGGAGTTGTTTAATTTTTCTGTAGTTAAATCTGTCAGTCTTTTCTCTTATGGCTTCCGAGTTTTCTGTCTTGCATAGGAAGGCCCCTACTACCTTCATGAGTTTTACACATTATCACATAGCCCTTGTAGTGCTGTTGAATGGTGGCCCCCACAAAAGATATGTCCATGCCCTAATTCATCATAATATGAAGTGTTACCTTATTTAGAAAAAGAATCTTTGGAGATGTAATTAAAGAATCCTGAGATGAGATCATCCTGGATTACCCACCAGGGTAATCCAGGATGATCCAATGACAAGTGTAAATCCAGTGACAAGTGTCCTTACAAGAGACATGGCAGAGAAGACAATCTGAAGATGGAGCTAAAGTCTTCAGCCATCTCTGCCTTCGGGATTCCTCCCATGGCCCCGTCACTGGCCATCTTGCTGTCCCATTTCTACCCATCTAGGCTCCCTCTGGACTCCTCTCTTTCTTTCCAGGGTCCTTCATGGCTGGCCTGACCAAAGGAAAATTCTCAAAACCAGTGACCTAAATAGTAAACAATGGCTACACACATAGGAGTCACCCTTGCCTGACACATCAGGCACGGGAGTAAATTAATCAGGACATAAATAAGCAAAGATGGAAAACGTTACAATTACTTGTATTCTACTACTCTGAGCTATTTATGGATCTATCATATTATAAAACAGAATATTATGTGTATTGTTTTAATTCAGAAGCTTAGAAAAAACTTTTGTTTAGAGTTTCAAGTGCATTGGCATAAATTGGTTCACAGATTCCTCTTATGACTTTTAGACTTTTGCTGTATTTGTAATCATGTCCCCCTTTCTTCCTGAATAGTGCTTATTTGGGCCTAAGCTTTTTATTCTGCTTTTTATACAGGTATCTCATTTTTAGCTGCTTGTCCTCCAAAGCCTCAAGGCCCACATCCTGCCCCCATGCAGAAATTAAAACTGCAGCCACCACCAGCAGAGCCTACAACCTCTGTTTTCTCCCATTTGACTAGCCTGACCATTCTGGTTCCAAATTCCCTCTTCACTTCTAGGAATACCCCTTTCTTAATTTTCCCCACAGCTTAAAAATTATTAAGATATACTCCGCATACCATAAAACTTACCCTTTTATTAAATTGCACCATTCAGTAGTTTTTTGTATATTCATTAAGTTGTGTAAGCACCACCACTATCTGATTCCAGAACATTCTCATCAACCCAGAAAGAAACCCCATATTTATTCAGTTACTCCTCACTGCCTGTCTCTCTCAGTTCCTGCCAACCACCAAGCTACCTTTTGTTTCCATGGATTTGCCTATTCTGGACATTTACTATCAATGAAATCACACCATATTGGGCCTTTTGTGTCTGGCCTCCTTCTTTGCACGTGTTCAGGATTTATCCACGTTGTAGCATCTATCAGCACTTCATTCCTTTGTAATGCCAAATAATGTTCCATTTTTAGCTAGACCACATTTTATTTATCCATTCATCAACTGTTGGACATCCGGGTTGTTTCTGCTTTTTGGCTATTAAGAATAATACTTCTAATAACATTCATGTACGAATTTTTGTGTGAACATATCTTTTCAATTCCAGAAGTGGAATTATTGGGTCATATGGTAATGCTATTTTGAAACTTTTAAGAAACAGCCAGATTGTTTTCCCAATGGCTGCACCATTTTACATTTGCATTGACAATCCATGAAGATTCCAAATTCTCCGCATCTTCACCATCCCTTGTTTTTGTCTGCCTTTTCTATTATAGCTGGCCTAGAGGCTGTGAGGTGGTTTCTGATTGTGGCTTTAATTTGCATTTCCCTAACAATGAATAATGTTGAGTATCTTTTCATGAAAAGATACTTGTACAGCTTCTTTGGAGAGAAATCTTTTCAAATCTCTTGTTGATTTTTAAATTAGGTTATTTGTCTTTTTATTGTTGTGTCATAAGAGTTCTTTGTGTATTCTCGATGCAAATCCCTTATCAGTTCTATGACTTGCAAATATTTCTTTTTTATATTAAACCTTAAATTTTATTGGGATTTTAAATGTGCTTTTCGGTACAAAGAAGTGTCATACTAGCTCACCTCATCCTGCTATTAGAAATGAAAGCCTACTTATGGTTTTATAACCTCGTTTTCCACTTAACAATGACATATCATAAACATAACAACTCAAAAAGTGTTTACAGCTTTAGCTTTCAGGTACTCTGATCTGGCTTACACATCTGCCAAAATATGAGCAGGGCTTCTGCTCTGCATAGCAGTCCCCAAAACTGATTTGTTGCTTGAGCATTGGGTAATAAAGAGAGGCTGAATCCAGTATTAAAAGGGGGAGGCCACATCAGGCCTGCTAATAATTCCACAGGGTAAAATGTTATATTTGTGAATCTGGGTGAACAAAATGTTTACAGGGAAACAGGACAGGGCTTTTTTTTTTTTTTATTTTTTTGGTTTTTTTGTTTTCCTCTTAAGGCATGAAGATGTTCTTTTCCAGTCCTTCGATTTAGAGCAGAAGAGCTAAGTTATCAATGGATCTGGCATATGTAACGAATATAAGAACAGCCTTAGAAATTGACAAGCTTCTATTGCCATTTCAGAGACACTAAATTAAATGGGATAAAACATCCTGTAAGGAGAGTCTTTGGGGATCAAAAAGGCTCTGTGAACTCAATCCACAGGATCACTCGAGCTTTACGAGTTTTGTTTCCTGATACTCAGAGCTTCAAATGCCAACGGCATTTTAAAACTCACCAGGTGTCTAATAATAAAGCCTCCAGAGTCTGTCCAAGCAACTGGGGTGTTTTGAACCACAGGCTCTGTGGAGGAGTAGAATACCCTCCTCCTTCTGAACTATCTCTGATTTATCAGCTTCTATTTCCCTGCAGTACCTCCTGGAAGACGTCACTGGATAGAATTATATAGGATAACTTACAGTGGCTGATTCCAGAATCAATCAAGAATCATGCAAAACCATGTACCTGCTTCAAAATGTTCTAGGAAGGATCAGGCTCCCAAATAGCCCTCTAAGTTAGAAAAAAGTGAGGGGTTGAAAGGCAAAGGCTAGGGTACATAGCTGGGCTCAGTCACTTAGGAAAGAGCCTCTGCTTTCTGAGTTGCAATGAAATTGTAAATGAGCAAAACAACAGTAAGCAAATACTAGTTGTTCCTTTGGATTAGCAAAAAAACATAGTGGTCTCCATACCTATAACATCTGAGCACACTTGTTTATATGTTGAGAAGATTTTTGTGATAGTATTTGAGCATGAGTGCCTAATACGTACTTGTTGCTTGAGCACTGGAGCATAGTAGGTATGAAGGGGCATCTTACTGTGGTTTTGGTTTGCGTTTCCCTAATGTGGACATTGGATTAGTTGGTCTAGCATCTGGTCTAGCCTCCCCTTGATACATCACTCTGAAGCAGATATCTGAAAAGCCCATCAGCGTTTCATGATTTCCTGGTCCACTGCTAAGCCATCTCTGCTTAGGTCAGTAGTAGGTGAAGCACCATGTGTTAAAAGGATGCACACAGGCTCACTGGGGACAGTGTGTCATGATAAGCTAGCGGTGTCTGCCATGAGCATAACAGGGATAAGTGATGGCATATATGTCACTTGTTTTCTATCAAAGAGACAGTGATTCTGATCCATAGCTATAAGCCACCACTTCATGGTCACAGGCACTATTGCTTCAATTGCCAATTACTCACTCAATTCACATTTGTTGAACATCTACTATTCCAGGTAAGAGGATTTAAGAAAACACATTCTCCTTTCCCTTTGTAAAACATGTATTAAAGTGGGGATTTAAATGATGAAACCTTAAGTAAAACTTAAAATGATTCTAAGTTGTAAGGCATCCTATTATAGGGTATGCTGGGTACTTAGACCAAGAATAACATGGTGACCTAGTTTAGATTGGGTGGTGAGAGAACTCTTCTCTGGGGAGGTGACATTTAAGTTAAGACATAAAGTGAGAAGGGGCTAGCCCAGTTGAAAAAAAAATAGCATAACAGGCACAGTTAAAAAAAATAATGTGGAGGGGAGGGGAGGGGAGAGAAGCACAAGAAGCAGGTTCTGGAAAAGAGTTTGAAAGTTTTTCTAAATGCAATGAGACTTTGTTGAGAAGTTTGAGCAGAAAAAGAGCAGGATCCAGTTTCCATTGTAATGTCATGGTAACACAGAGAGCACTGCAGGAATCTAGGTAAAGAGGACTGAGGTCTGGACGAGGGTGGGGGCTGAGGAGATGGAAGGAGGTGGACTGATGCTGGCACACCTGCTGAAGGGTTTGATATGAGGGACGATGGAAAGAACGAACCAAGAACCATTCTCAGGTTTCTGGCTTGTGTGGAGAGTGAAGCTGTTTGTGGAAGACGAGGGCGGGTAGGAGCATGTTTCAGTGAAACCTGTGAGATATTTGAAGAGATTTGCCAAGTGGACAACTGGATGTGTATTTGAGCCGCTGGACCAGCTATGTTAGTTTGGGAGTCATCTTCATAAACATCTTTGAAGATATGGGTATAGATAAGCCACCCTAGGGGAGAAAGTACAGCCAGGGGAGAATGAGAAGACCTAGAAACAAGCCAGGAAACCCCCAAACATTTAAACTCAGACAGAAAGATTGGAGAGATGAAGACAGACGAAGAGACTGAAAAACACCAAGGAAGATGTTTCAAGGACAGAGTGGCTGACCGTGTCTGCCATGAGGGCAGAGAAGTGTCCGTTGGGTTTGGCAACGTGAAGGTCATGGGTGACCCTGACAAAAGGAACTTCACTGGGAATGTGGGGGAGGAGCCAGTGTGTGGATGTGAAGAGTGACCAGGGGGAGAGGAAGTGGATCGATCATAGAATGCTGTCAGCAACATTATAGATGCTTTTAAGCACAAAGCTGCAAAGAGTGAACCCAATTTACGGGGCAATTAGAGTCATGAGAATTTAAAAGTATGACTTGCTTTTAATACGTCAAGGGTAACACTGCTCTTTCACTGTGTAATTTCAGGCAGAATCATCTTGTTGCCCCCTGATGGTGTTATCAAAATTTATTCAAGGCTCATAGAGGTCAAGGCACCATAGTAAAGAGAATAAACATTTAAATATGCCCTCTGGATGGCAGAGTTGACAGATACACACCAAATGCAGTGTGGTTACCAGCTCTAAAACAGAGGAGACCACTTTAAACCAGAACTTTTGATGGTCCTTTTAGCCCTGTTATCCTGAGCATTCAGTCTGTCCTGCACATTTCACATAAGCATTGTCTGAAGTTGTTGCAAGACCCTCATCAACCCAAACTTCTGCAGGCAGCTTAGTAAACAATGGATAATGGAGAGAGGATTAGGTGCATTGGCTGTGTCCCTGACAGCTATAAGTTACTCTGCTCTTCTAAGCCTCAGTTTCCTCTCCTCTCCTCTCTCTTCTCTCCTCTCTCCTTTCCTTTCCTTTCCTTTTTTCTTCCTTCCTTCCTTCCTTCCCTCCTTCCTTCCTTCCTTTTTTCTTTTTCTTTTCTTTTTTCTTTTTTTCTTTTTTTTTTCTTTTCTTTTCTTTTTTTTTTTTTTGTCAAAGAAGGCTATCATCAGCATCCTGAAATGTCTGTTGTGGAGTAAATGAGAAAATGGACCTGAGTTGACCAACAGGTGCCTGAAAATTAAAAGTAATTCCACAGACATCTGGTATTATTTCAGTTCAAACCAGCTGAGCTTCTGCTCCACAGCAGGTGCTCAGAAAAGGCTCCCACCTCCCCACTGGATCTTCTGGAATGCTTGGGAAAAGTCATTTTTCATGATTCATGGAGCCAAAATGAGGTCTGTCAACAAGGTGATTTGATTGAAAGAACAGTTTAGACAAAAATTAATATCCCGAAGTGTATTCTAAAGGAATTAGTGATTTCTTTTTGTTCCCAGGGGGTGAAGGCTGAAATGGCTAAAATCTTTTCTCTATGAAACATTTTTGCTAGTTACCATCTCTCTCTCTAAAAAAAAAATAATGAGACAGAAAAAAATTTGAGGTCACTAAAGAGAACCATAGTTTATATTGAACATGTTGAACCTATAATCTGTCAAGGAAAATACAATTATAATTCAAATAAAAGGGTTGCGAGATGAGTGCACATTTACATAAACCACCTCGATGGAACCCACTGAAATAAGTAAGAAGAATGGGAATAGACAATAAGCCCCATGTGTAATAAAATGAAGGAATTCCCACACACAACCTGCCTTTGCTAAAATAGAGGATGGAATATGTTTTGTGCCATTTGGACATCTGGAGGAAAGAGTGAAAACAGATACACAGGCATCCTGCCTGACCTTGAGCAGATAGAGAGTCCCCTATAAACAAACAGAGGCACCCCAGGGGCACTACAATTCTTTCCTGGAAACAAAGAGGACCGAGAGAAGGGCCAAGTCACATAAGAATGTGAGACCTTCACACTGCGGGCTTGTGTATCAATGTCACAGTATATCAGAGCTTTGTGACAAATGCAGACTTCCACCAGGAGCATGCAAAATAATGGGGGACACACCTCCAAATTGGCAGGCTCATCAGATCAGGTGGGAAAGTGTCTGGAGTAGACACCTCACCCTGAAGCAGATCCTGTCCCAGATCCCTCACTCTTCCAGAAACATCCCCTTACCTCCAAACAGCCCCAGCGACCTCTGTTTCTTCACCTCAGGATAGCTTGGGTCTGTGGTTTCACAAAGCAGTTTGACAATCGCTACCATCAAACCTTTTCTTCATAATACTGGGACGTAGGGAGGTCAGTCGTATTTCCCACCTCCTCACACTCGCCACAATGCACACAACAGAAGAGATCCCTCCTTAACAGCTATGAATGACTTACCTGAGCAGTAGCCCAAGAGGAATGAAGGTGTGGGGGCCAAGAATAAAGGAAGCTGATAGAAAATGTTCTAGATACAGGTGGAGGAAGCTTCCTTTTCTGTCAAGTCAGAATTCTGTACATGTCTTTGGCAAAAATGAGCACCTTATTTCCTCCTCCACTATCCACTCCCTACGTGTACCCAATTCTTCCTTGTGTTTACTCATAGATCACATTATGCTTAGAGAAAGGAAAATTGTCCCCTAATGCTTTGTTAATCATCAAAATAAAAATGTAGACAATGGCACAAAAGCCATGGACCACTGATGATGAACTTAAGACAGACACCCTGTCATATCCCGGAAAAAGCAACACATGCTACACACCATCATTTTTATAAAGGAGAAATAACAGCACGCAATATCTAAAACAACTGCCTTCGTCCCCTCTCCCAGATATCCATTGTTAGAACTAAGCCTCTTTCTGTTTCCCTGTAGTCTCCTCTGTGTAGCACAAGGGGCTGGAAGCCTGGACACTACATTTCCCAGCCCCCTATTGCCTGCTGGTGTTGGTCAGGCTCTGCAGGTCGGAGGCATTTGTCTGAGACTGGGAAATGGGAGGGAGCTGCCATTTCTCTGCTTTATGTCCCAGTAAGGGCAGGCGACTCTGGGTGAATGTTGCTGGTGGGGTTCCTTCCTCACAATGTGGGGGTTCCTTGGGTAACAACGGGACAGGAGCAGTGCCTCCATCAAGGGTGGGCTCCCAGTCCTAAAGAAAGAAGCAGCTTCCAGGTAACCTCATGTGCTTCCTGTTGCTTTCCCAGCTCTTCCGATAAATGTGTAACCAATTCCCCCAATTAAAACCCTCTATATAAAATCTTTAGAGGGTTTCTATCTTGATGGGACCCCAACTGACATCTTCAGAGAGTGGAAGTCACATACTGTCATATCCAAAGATACGTAAAATCCCTCCTCCACGTGACCTTGACAACTGCACGCTTGCCCACTCTGTTCTCTCAAAATTAGTGACCCTCAGAACTACCTGGTTTTCTCTCCAGATTAATCCATGTTTCATTACGTCTCTCCCTGAGTTTACTCCTGAATCCTCTTCTTTCTTCGTCCCACATCCCCCACTGAGAAATGTAAGGCCTATGTGTGTCATATAATACCATGCACATGCGAGTGGTTCTCACTTCTTCAGTCTTGCTTGCTCTCCTAAGTCTCAGATTAGGATTTGGGACTGTCCAAATCTTTTCCAGGTCACTATCTTACATGGGAGTGAACTCAGACCCTCATATCACCAGCCTGTGGTGCTGCAAACGACTCTTTACTTCGAGTTGACTGCAACAATAAAAGCAGAGTGATCCGCCTCACTCCGACTGCCTCCCACCACTGCTGAGAAGGGCTTGATAAGAACTCCTGAACTGTGTGATGCTCCCTGGAGCTGTCAAACACTTTCTCGTTTCTACGCCTGCTTGTGATCTTTCTTCTTCCACATGCTGTGTCCTTCCTTCCTCTTTTCTTCACTGGCAAATTTCTCCTCTTTTTCCTTCAAGACCCACTTCAAATGTCACCAGGCACAGTTAGTACTCTGAACCTAACTCTATTATGGTACTTACCCTACGGAATTTTAAACATTTGTTTATGTGCTTTCTACAGGTCAATAAACTCCTTAGAGAGTAGAACAGTGATGGCCTCCTTTCTCTCCAGTACGAAAGAATTGACCTGGATTATGTGGTTGGATGTGTATTCTCCTTCTTCTCAAACAAGTTTAGCCAATGAGTGAGGGGTTACAACAAAACATTAGCACTGGCCAGACGAAAATAAAACTTCTAACGAGTAATTGCTTAGGCAGCTAACACTATGAAAAACACACAGGCAAAATAACCAAACATTTGGCCAACCCTCATTTTGTATCTGTAAATTTTGATCATGCACAAAGCAAGACTCTCTGCCTCCTGCTGTTTATAATTTACCTGAAAAAAAAAGTCCCATAGGAAAGTTAAAATAAGAATTCAATATATATATAATGAGAAAATCTGGAAAGTAGGGTTCTTCTTTTTTATTTCTGAATAAGAGATAGATATAATATTTCAGAATTTTAAGTGTTCTTATTCATTATTTAAATACCGATATATGCAAATAAAAGTTCCTTTAATCCAAGCCTGCGGCTGGGCACAGATACTTCTAAAGCCAGCCAAAACCTGCAGCACTTGGCATCCACAGTCTCAGTCATTTTTGCCCAGAGACTTTTCTTCCTGTCGTTGGGCTTATTGATATAGATCAGAGCTTGAGTGAAAAACTGTCTCCCAGGAGCAGCAGAACTGTCATTGCTCTCTAGGCTGTAAACAAAGCAGAAATGTTCCAGACTTCATCCTTTCATTTACTTAAGGATGAACACAGGCTCAAACTCGACAGTTCTGGTCATCACGTATATCCTGACATTCCATGCATCTTGCATGGAATGTAAACTCCC
Organism: Macroglossus sobrinus; assembly: GCA_004027375.1. Lineage (NCBI taxonomy): Eukaryota > Metazoa > Chordata > Mammalia > Chiroptera > Pteropodidae > Macroglossus > Macroglossus sobrinus. The sequence continues at coordinate 184,190 of PVKZ01001218.1, read as the reverse complement.
ATTTTAATTCCATTAATATTTGATTTCTCCATCTAGAAGGGGTCACTGTACAGGTAAATGTCAGCTTGGAGAGATGCCAGATTTCACTGGTGACACACTATGACTGTTAAGGCAGTCTCTCCTGGGATGTTTGTCCACAACTGAATCCCCCTGACCTGGAACTCCCCTTCTTACTATGAAGTGAACTGCCTTCTCCAATTTTGGATACAGAAAGAAAACTATTGGAAAACACATTTTTAAAAGCATCTAAAAATATTATGTATTTTTGACATCTCCTTTATCAGAGCAAAAGGAAGGTAAAGACTCCTTTTCTTTACTCATGCTTTCATAAAAAGGAGTGGCAATCACCTTTACAGAATGCCTACTCTGTGTGAAGCAGAAGAGATCCATATGAAACCCTCTGAGGTAAAGAAGGGAGGGGGCTCCCACATGTTCCTCATCATGGTCTCTGGAGAACATTCACATGCACCTATATATTCTCTCTATGGATAATGAGCAGTAGACATGGCTGTGGACATGGCGGGCATCCCTTGATGGCACAGCATCTAGAACTGCAGCTTGTTCAGGTGGGCACTTGGTAACAATGCCTGGCTACAACAGGTGTTAGTATACCTGCAACCAGTTTTAGAACACAATGCACCAGTATTGAAATTCCACATGAGAAAAACCAGGACAGAGATTATTTACTTAACATATGAAGTATATTATTTGATATACTCACAGCTTTCCCTGGATGCATCTATACTTGCAAATGATATTCTAAACCCAGAATGTCTGAGCTCGAGGAAAATCTTATAATTTCCTAGCACAGCCCTCCTCACCCCACAGACAAGCAAATTAATATACACAAGATCATGCAGCTGGTTACTTGTCTGCTTTTGTGTCTTTAATGTTCATCTTCACTTGAAATTTAAGCACCATCTAGTAGGGCTTATCATACAACAGCTGGCCTTGGACCAAAGGCAACACTGATTCACAAAACTCACGGTATAAGTAATGAAGTATACATTCCATTTCCGGAAATAAAGTCAATTGAGTCAACAGCTGCAACTATTTGTGGAATCTGCATGTGTCTAAAGGTTAATAATAGGTAAGAATAAATAAATAAAACCAAACTGATTCAAATACAGAAGCAACTTAAAAATCATCTTAAAATATTCCAGTTCAAAACATGTATCTGTCATCTATCAGATAGTAATTGTTGTGTTCACTAATTCCATTTGAATGTTCAAAAAGTTTTTCTTGCCAAAATAGAGTACCTTGAATTAACCTGAATCACTTATAGCACTTCTGCTAACTCACACTAAAAATACACTTTACATGTGGTCTCTAACCAAAAAAAAAAAAGATTGAATTGGTATATTTATTCTGGGAACATTCATTCATTCATTTATTCTTTCAGCCAATACTTTTAAGCTCCTATGATGTGTCTGGCTCTCTGCCAGCTGTTGGGACATAAAGCAAATTACAGCTCACAGCCTAAAAGAGGAGGAAAATATAAAAACATAGCTACAGAACAATATTCCAGATGCAACAACAGACAAGAGTGGGAAATGCCAGGCAGCAGGCCAGGAGAGGTGGAGCGTGGTGCCTGACACAGGTCTGGAAGAATGCATAGCAGTTTAGAGGAGAAGAATGGTGAAAGATTTGTTCAGCTCTATTGAGTTTCAATGGACAAAATTGTCATATATATATAGTGTACAACATGATGATTTGTATGACTATGTTATGAAAAAACTACCAACCACAGTTAGTTAAGACATCTACCACCTCACATATTTACATAGTTTATTATTCTTTTTTTAATTTTTAGCGAGAACACTTACGTTCTACTCTCAGCAAATTTCAACGATATGATACAGTGTCACCAATTATAGTCATCAGGTTATACACTAGATCCTCAGAACTTGTTCATCTTATAACTGAAAGTTTGACCCTACCTCACCCACTCCCAAGTCCTTGGCAACCATCATTATACTCTCTGTTTCTCCGAATTCAACTTTTGAAAACATTTCATGTATAAGTGACATCAGGCAGTATTTGGAAGAAGCTATTGCAGTGGGGAGGACAGCTTTTAGACACAACACTGAACATGCTGTGTTTGAGAACAGACGAGTTGTTGGTTCAGTGGCTGGAGTCAGAAACAGAGGGGACAAATTAGGGGAGGAGGTTCGTGTTGGGTCCCAAAGGGCCTTGGAGGCCATCTGAAGAATGAGCGTTTGTCAGTGTAAATGATTAGATGACAATGATGGTCAAGGGGACTCCTGGCACAGAGGGCAGACCAGAAGGTGCCAGCTGCATGAGGGAAAAGAACTTGAAGACTTATCATCAAAGTGCCTATGCCTGAGGCTGAGACTGCAAATGAAGACCAAGGGAATGGAAATTTAGAAGAAGAAACCAATTTAAGAAATTTTTAAGAAGCAGGTGTGATAGAATGTTGGGATTTTTAGTGGTGAGACGCCAAAGGTGGCAATGGAGTCTCTGCCCTGGGCCTCTAGGTAGGTGATGTGTACCGCTATTTGGGATCACTTCCTTCCAGTCTTTTTTTCCCAGTCCATTATGTATTTTTTTGAAACCGCCTGATTGATCTGATTGTCCATAACGTTCAAGGTGTTGCACATGGAAGTGCTCTCTTCCAAAATGCCTACATTGGTATAAGTACCGGGCCTGTAGGAGGGGTAAAAACTGTGAGAGGAGAATACAGGACCAGTCCTGTCCAGGCCTGGATTAGGGCGTGGCAGCTGGAGCAGAAAGGTTGACATGGGTGTGGATGACATTGTGACAAACACATTCTGAGAAGACTTGGGGCCTAGAATGTCAGAATACAGGAAATGGGGGATCCAAAGACCATTGATGTCTTCAGTTTTCATGATTAACCAACAAAAGGCTAGTACTGTGGACACTGAGAAGAAAGCCTGAATGAAGACAAAGGTGAGCATATGGTGGGTTTGGGTCTGACTCACTGAACTCCAAGCGGTAAACAGAACAGAGTGAACACGTTTTGATGAGAAAACAGGCCAGAACTCTGGAGAGAGATGCAGGCACTAGGTTTTTATCAGAGCCTCATCCTTACAAGTGGGAGCTGAGGCCCTGAGAGTCAATTTCAGGAGATGGAAGAACAAAGAAGAAGTAATGAGGACTGAATGCTGGGCAGCATCAGCAGATACGGAGCAAAAGGAGGATACATAAGCATTGATGAAACTAAGGAATCTGTCAGTGTTGAGAAGGAGACCAAAATAATGCAGTAATAATTCATATATTCCTTGGTGGGCTGGACCCAAAATATTTCACATGGGAAAGAGAAAGCTTCTAATTTAAAGTTCACAAGGGTGCCAATTTTCTTAGGACTCATTTGTATGAAAAATTTGTTTCTGCTTGTTTCTGCTTAATGTTTTACAGGCCAATGAAAATGCATTGTAACACCCAGCTAGCTACAAGTGAATGGTCACAAATTAGCAAAAATCAAATGAACAAAAAAGCTTCAACGTGTTGATTACTCATTAGGCTAAATGGTGAGAAAATGGAGACTTCACATTAAATATCTAAATTTTAATCTACTAAATTGAAAATCAAATTGACTCCTCTTCCAGAAACTCATGAAAATTGGCCCCATCAGGCATCCTAGATATAACTGAAACTCTCAGTGTATATAATTTCTTTCTTCAACTGCTTGCATTCAGGAAAAAAAAAATCATTTGTCTTAGATTCTTTGCTGTTTTCCAGGGAATCTACCTGATTGCATGGATTTGGAAATTATGCAATGTTCCTGCAGGTATCTTTGTTAGCAAACCTTCTACTAGAGATTAAGTATTCAAACAAAAGGGAGAGAGACATAGGACGTTCAAAAGAATACAGGGTCAGTGGTCAGTAGGGCTGGGTCTGAGAACTGGTGTGTCTACTCACAGGCTGCCTCACCCTGAGCAAGTCACTGATCTTAAAGAGAATTCAATTTACTCATGTATTCAATCAAGAGATTGACTCTGAGAAGGGTTATAAATCAGCTTAATTCATATCTACATTTCAATTTGAATCTATACCTCTATCTCCCTATGTAGCTATCTATACACTCATGGATTCGTAGTGGTCATCTGGAAAACTGTATTAAGAGGGATTCTGAGGCCATATCTAGACACACTGGGAAAGCATGTCGTGTTTGATTAATGATGTTTGCTCTGCTCCTGTCAAAGGCAGTGGGATCTTGCATTTGGTTCTGCTTATTATATGATCTCTAAATTCCCTTTCAGATTTAAAATTTTATAGCCCATGAATATATGTCCAACATCAAGTTGCTCTAGAAAGTAAGTTCCAAAAGAGAGAAATCAGAAATGACAGAAATCCGAGATACAGCAATTAAACCTCTGCAGTTATGTCAATGGAGGGAGCTGCATTTGGAGTCCAAAAAACCTTTATTAACTCTGCTTCATATGTATCTTCTCAGAATCTCAGTTTTACCATCTGGAGAAGAAGGTAGTATCTGCCCATCAACCTGGGTCAGGTCTGTACAAGAAACCTTCCCGGGCTATGAAATACAGTATACTCTATCATTTGACTGAGGTACCAATTCTATTTAGCTGGCTGTGCTCCAGGTATGTGCACATTAATAAGACACTCTGTGAGGGGCTGGGGGACATTTAGGTTTTAGATCTAGTAATTTTGAACTGTCACTGTGATAGTTATTATCGATCAGATTTTAGAAGCAGAGGTTGAGATGGGAATTCTCTTAAGTAATTCTTCCAGAAGGAGGGAAGTAAGAGAAAGGACATGGCAGAGGAATGGGCTAAGCAAGGGCTTAGACTGATCTCATGGGAGCCCCACCTTGAGGCGTGACCCCACGTCAGCTGGTCAGTGGCAGAGATCTCCCTTTGCTGTATGGGTAAGGAGAAGAGGCTACTAACAGCTCACAGCTGCCCAACTCTGATTGTGTTGGGAGATGTGTCCGCCTGGCAGTGATAGAGATGTGGGTTGGGCACCAACAGCAGCTTTTAAAATATCGAAGCAGAGACCTCTAAAATGCAAAAGGACATAAAAATCTGAGACTCAGAGAAGAAATCTGGCAGAAGAAATAAATATAGGAATCACCAGCAAGGAGATGGGAGTGGATGAGACCATCCAAGGAGAGAGAACAACGGTTAAGATAAGAAGGAAGTCCAAGACCAAACCTCTTCCCTATTGCTAAGGCCGAAAGACAGGTATGAAGAAACAGTGGAGTGGGTGGGTGAAGAATCCCACAAGGATGGCATGGTCGGCTTTGTCCAGTGCCACCCAGAGGTCAAGCAATATTAAAACCAAAAAATGTCCACTAGAGCTATTGAAATTGGTGATCTTCAAAAGAGCACTTTCGGTGAAATGGTGAGGATGGAAGCTGGACCACAGTTAAGAGTGGTTTGTGAAGTAAAAACTTTCTTATGAACTAAACTAAAAAATAGGCATGTTACGATGGTAATTGTTGTTCTGCCTTAAACGTTTCATTTATTAGCATCACAATTATGTTTTGAAAAGACACACAGAACAAAATAAAATCCACTGCCAAGCTCACATGTGCCCTGAAGCCCTGATATGGACGGACACGGAGGGCCCAGGCTGAGTCAGGAGCAGCCAACGGCAGACCACCTGCTCCAGCTGTCCTGCTTCCTGTCCAACCCCCGGTGCAGGGTCTGGACCTCCCCCCACCTGTCCCTGCCCTGACACATCACTGCAGGTCTGAGTCCATGCCCATGTCGCATGTGCTCCTGGAATGCTGCTGTCATGAGCCTCAAATATAATCGGGGTCATACTTGACCCTGACCTAAGCCCCTCTCAGCGGGGCTTGAGGCAGACTCTGTTCAGCTCCCTAGCCTTCTGGTGACAGGCCACAACCTCTTGGCCCTTGCTCCCCAGGGCTCTCAGGTGGACTACAGTGGCCTAAAAAAAACCCTGAACCAATTGATAACTAACTCTTACAGCGCTGCAGCCTGAGTTTCTTAGACCAACCTACCCACACAAGCCGGAGCCACCCTGCACAGTTCCAGGAGGAATCGGCAAGGATGAAATGCAGCTTTGGAAGGCAGGGGTGTGCTGTGAAGCTGGTGCTTAATAAAATGGACTCGTGAAAGGTAAGATCATCTCTTTCATTAACTTTTCACTGACAACTGAAATTCCATTAGGAAAAAAGAAAAGAATGGATTCTGCTACTGTACAAAGATCACTGAACTCCCGCTGGCACTGGTCCTGGGCAGGTGACTTGGGTGAGCCCAAACCAGGGAGCAGGGGAGCCCAGATTCTCTGATCCAATGAAGGGGTGGCTGTAACTCATGCCCAGACAGAAGTTGCAATATAGAGCGAGTGCTGCAAATCCCTTGATTTCTCAACAAAAGCTCCTGATTGGATATCTATGTAAACTTTCCAGTGTCATTATACTGTATGCATAGAATAAAATGTGTACATTCAGGTTAAGGCCTGAAGGTCACTGGTATTCAAATCCCATGATGACAGGAGAAAGAGGCAGTGGGGGAGGCTAGAAGCTCAGTGTCCTCACTCAGCATGAGAGGGGTGGGGCCCAGGGAGCAGTGGATTCTGGGTGTGGACCCAAGTCACCCACTGCAGAGCCCGGGTTCTTCCCACTGTCCTCCCCACCCAGTGACCCTCAGAATAATGCTAATGGGAATAATTACTCTGCTCCCAAGACTCTGGGGTTTTTCTGCTGAATGACTACATGCTTGCAAGAAAAAAATATGCAAGGTGGAAATCAAAGAAATTTAAAATCCTTATTTTGATAAATTATGTAAACAGGTTCACATTAAAAATGTTGGTTTATTACCTTTTTTTTAGGTTTCTTTGGCACAGAGACAAAACCCAAATAAATTATACCAAAGAAGCAGTCTAAGACAATATTTTGATCTTGGGAATTCTGGAAATGTTTATAAATTACTCATAATTTCTTTTCATACGGGTAAAATGCCCCAAATATATTTAATTAGATCAGAATCTTAAATCATCACATGGCTTCACAGACTCAAAAGACAGCTCCTTAAAGATATCCTCCCAAGCGTCAGCATCTACAGAATGCCCAGAGATATCTGTGTTTTCCTTCTTTATGAAAATGAAGCTATGGCTATGAATAAATGCACTGCTTATGTTACATCAATAGATTTTAGTGCTTGTGGCATTGGGGCCAAATACAATGAGAGCTGTGCTTAGAATATGAACCAGACAAGGATGAGGAAAGAGATGAGAATCCAAGCATCTTTTATGTTTTAACTAAGCTGTTCTCTGGCTCTCAAATTTGCCCACCTGCCTAAAACTACCATGTGGTACCCCCACAGGTACAAAGAACTGTCACTGATGCCGAGTCCAGTTCGTTGCCCAGCAACCACATGTGGTGAAGACAGGCAGCCATCACTTTTCCATTTTACAGATCAAAAACTGAGGCATGGAGAGGGAAAGAAGTTTGCTTGGTCCTATAGAGCTAATGAGTGGTGGACCCTGGACTGGAGTCCAGGCTTCCCCACCCTGAAGCCCCAGTTTCCTTTCCCACAGCAGGCCACCACCCATGGTTGGGGACATGCCATGCAAAACAATGAAAACGCTTTTTCTTTCTAGTAAGATGCTTCTGGGCAAGGGCCCGTGTCCTCACTCAGAGGATGACCTCACACAAGTCAGAAGGGGAATCCTCCAGTCCTGTACACGCAGAGCACCGGCGCCTAAGACCCGGGTGTCCGTTTTATAAACCACACCCATGGCCTCTCCCTTTCCATGGGAATAACAGCGGCAGAAACCGGAAGGCAGAGACTAGTCTGCACGTTTCATTCTCCATGTGAACCTCAGAAGGAGGATACTGTCCGGGCTTTTACTTCTCCAGGGTCTACGCAGAGGGTAATGAAAGGAAGCCCTACTGTGTGCTGCTTCCTGTTCATCTGCATCCTGCCTGCCCTACCCACAGCTCCTCCCCCCAAGGACTCATAACAGAGAGCGGTGTGAGGAAGGAACGCAGGGTCACCAGAGGGAAGCTGTGCGGGCTGGAAATCAGAAAAAGGGGGTTCAGCAAATAGCAACAATGCTGGCAGGGAAGGCAAGAAGGGGGTGTACTTGTCTCTCTGTTGGATGCGAAGATAAGACACACCTTGAGAAGAAGTTGTGGGGTAGGGAAGGAAAGAGAGTGGGATACAGGCAGTTTGGGAGATGAAATCATGATACTTGGAGATACCCCATGGACTGTAGCAATCCAGGGGTTCCATGGCTGTTGGGTTTGATTTTGCTTTTAATACACTTAACTATTTATAAAGTTGTAATGAAAAACAATATCACATTCAAACACGGTGTGTACTCTATTTTAATAGTCTGAAGCCACCAGTGGGTTAACTTGAACTGTCAAGGGTCATTTGCCACCACGTGCTGGGCAGACTCAACAAGAAATCTGCTCCTGTTGTGTGTTCTAGACAGAACTATACAGCCAACGGTATACAGAATGTTAGAACTACACTATACAGCTCATCTCACAGTGCATAACTGCAGCTGTGAGAGAAGCTGTAAAATTCTACCATTTATAACCCATGATCTGTGTGCACCCAGGTCTCCAGGATTCTATAAAATATATTATGAGATCATATATAAAAATACATCCAAAGTAAACTAGATATTAACATTTTTGTATGACTGCACCTATAAGTCCTGAATTCAAAAAGTTATGCTCATTCATAGGGCTTCATTTCATTGTTTAACTAATGGGGTTTATGAGTCAATATTGTACTCTTGAATGTACACAGTAAATTTATGAAAATAGAATACTATTTTATATCTCCACGTATTGCGAATTGGCCTGAGGTTTCCTTCAGAAGATGCTTCCTTTACTCAGATTGACAGTCACTGCATGAGAGTACCTTGAGGCTGCAGCTTTTGAGCCTTTCCATTTTGTGTATTTATTTACTTGTTTTTGTCCAAAATAGCTTCTGAAGTTGGAGTGGAGATTGTTTATCTTTTACATGCCCTAGGATTTCTAGTTTCCTGCTTTTAATCCTAGCTGTAAAGTTCGGCTCATTAAACAAAAGGAAAGAGAGAAAGAATTCAGGACAGGAAGTGTATCTGTCTTCAGCTGTCATAGTGTTTTGCCTCCCTGGGTATAGTCACAACCAGAAGGTGTGTGTGGGCCACACAGGGCAAACACGGTGGGAAGGAACACTGTCCCTGACAGAAGAGGGACGAGCTCAAAGCCCAGCTATGACCTTGAACTAAGTTAAGGTTAGGCATGTGCTAATTTTCTTCCATATACTGGCAGCCTAAGACACTGAACCCAGAAGGAGAACCCAAACCACGACTGAGGGTGAGACTGGTCACTACAGAGGAGGAGGGACAGGAAGAGGGGACAGAAGATATCCATTCATCTCTTCTTCCTCAATGATGAAACCTTGACTTGTAGCTGGGCCTCTGCTTCTGAGAATAAAGAGCATTATTCCCAGCTCCCTGTGCAGCTAGGTGTGACCATGTGACTAAATTCTGGTCACCAAGATAAAAGTGGAAGGGACATGTGGGGCACAGGGTGCTCAGAGGATGCTCCCTTTTTGTCTTTCTGCTTTTCCTCCCCTTTCTCACTGTGTTCATGATGCTGTGAGCTCTAGCTGCCATTTAGATCTGTGATTCGACCTTGGCAACCAGTGTGGAGCAGAAATGAAGCAGCTTTGGTCCTCAATGACATGAGGGCGTCACTGCACCAGCCCTGAACCCACCCCTGAATTTCTTTCATATGAAAGAGAAATAGACTTTCATCCTGTTTAATCTCTGTTTACCCACCATTATTTTGGGATTTTCTCTTATATGCAAATCAGCCTAACTCTGAGAAAGAAGGGCAAGGCCAAGTGTCAAGTAGAGTGAGACCAAGGTAAAGATGGAAGAGGAAGGCTGGGTGATGAGGTAGAGAGCAGCTGGACTCAGAGCAAGATGAAATGGAAAAGAAAGGATGGCACAAGCAGTCCATCCTAGGACCACACCTCCCAGAAGTCTGCTGAGATCCCCTCTAGAGTAGTGGCAGGTGTGCGGGGGTGAGGCGGGGGGTAAGAATGTCAACTGAAAGTTACCAAACTGGGCCAGGGAACCCATCCAAAGCACGGTGTTGTTTGTAGAAACACACTCAACCCAGCACAGAGTGGGGGTGGGGATGAGGATGGTCAGTGAATGACCCTGGTGTGGGGCAGCTGATGCCTCCTTGCTCACCAGCTCACTAGAGGCTGCTCTGTTCCTCTCTTGGGCCCAAAGGAAGAACCTGGGTCTGTCTATCAGGAGCCCTAATTTCACAGGTCTGTAGGGTTTGTGACTGGTCACCGCTACTTGTCTCCTCTGCGGCTCCTTCCTACTAGGATTGCAGGGTGGCCAGGGTTTCCCTGCCTTTTCTCCTCCCTTCCAGGCACTGGGTGGCAGAGGGAACTCTGCTGTCACCTTGGCTACCACACCGAGAGGCCAGCTTTCCACGAGTTCCTGGTGGCCTGAATCCCTCAAGTCTTGGAACTGCTCTTTCTCTTTGGCCTTGATTGTCCGGCAGAATTCCCAGAAATCTAGCCACATGCTTCAAAATGGCCAGCACTGACCCATTCCCTTTGGTCTTTCCCTGCCTGGAGATATAGCTCCCCTCTTTGGCTGGCCACCTTCCTTGGACTCTCATCTGCTGTCCTTCCCTCATTGGGACAGCATTCCTTTCCCTAGACTCATCCTCTTTTGGAGGAGAATGGAAAATCGTCTTCAGATTTAGCACAGGCATCAGAATCACAAAGACCCGGCTGGGAATCCCAACCTGGAGAGTGTTTGAGCTCTCTGACCTTGGTTTCCTCATCTGTAACGTGAGGCCAACAATGCTCACTTTCCAGAGATGCTGAGGGAACTAAAACGAAGGATGCATTCATGCTACCTGTATATCACGGGCATATGATAAAATCACTGCTTTTATCATTGCAATGGTATGAGCAGCTTTGGTATGACTGCTTCATGGAACTATTGAGAAATGCAGTCTCTTTCTAGGTCATGGTGTCTCCAGTGACGAGAAGGGTTTCTGACCCTAGTAGATAGCCCTGTCCATACAGAAGACCCGTGTCTTCTTAAAGCCCCTTCTTGGATTGCTCCTCTGTGAGGCTGCCCAGGAAGTCCTGAGCCTCCACATTGGAAGACAGCTGTCTCCTTCCTCCACTGTGGCGGCCATGCCCAGGACGCACTCAGCAGTGGCAAGGTCTGGCCAGCTCCACATCCAGGCCACGTAGCTCTGGGCTCCCCGTGTGCCTGTCACAGCTCCTGGCCCCGTGGGCAGCCTCACTCCAGCAGAGAACCCCTGTGTTGCTACTTCCTTCCCCTCTGCCCCTCCACGTGCCTTGGCTGTCCCAACAGTGAGTCCTGCCACCAAACCCCAGCCCTGGGACAAGGCCGGGCAGGAGGAGCTTCTAGCCAGGAGACCAAAAACACCCAGGGAAGACAATGACTTGGCGGGGCCTCACCCCAGAACCAGCATCCCATGCCTGTATCACAAAGGCAGCCTGGTTCTGTCTGAGCACACAAAAAGGAGAAGAGGCAGAATCTAACTGCGGAGAACCTGCGATTCTCCACGCTTTTCATTCCTGGAGCAATACTGCTCCGGGGGGTTGATTGGAGCGCGTGTGCTTCCTGGCTTTGGGACTGTCAGGCCGCCTGAGGTGGAGTGTCCACGTGCCGGGCGTCTCACAGGGTCCTGCGGTAATTGCCAATATCCCTGAAGAGCTCCCTCCCTCAGCTGTGCCTTCCGCGCACGTTCCTGCGTGTCTGAGCCGCCTCTCGATTCTGGAATCACAGTGACAGTGCAGTGCCCTCTGCCCTTCGTACCATACTCCCCCGATCTCTGCAGAGCAAACTGGGGCCAAAGTGGGGACGCACAAGCTGGCTGAGCCAGAGGACGTGGTCTGAAACTTAATATAGACAAGGCCATTTGAGAAAGAAAAAACAGCATTAGTTTAATAGCCTTCATGGGCTTTGCTTGTCTATTTTTCTTTTAACAATATGTAAAAATGTGTGCCCTGAAGCCGACGCCTCAATTTATCCATTGCTTTAACATTCTTACTGAATAAATAAATCCATAGTTTGTTAAAATCTCTATCTTTTGCTTGTATAAATGAATCCTACATAATTTATGTGGCCCTTTATTAAATAAACATATATGGAAATGCTATCTTGTGCCGTATAATGTCTTAAAAGCGGAGGGCGTGAATCAGAGAGAAAAAAGGACAGAGTCACAAAGGCAGGTAATAAGGAGCTCGATGGCCCTTCTGGTTAAACTGAGCCAGGGAGATCTGAGACGTTTAAAACGGAGAACCTGTGTGATGCTCAGCCTCAGATGCCAGCTTGGCTAGGCCGCGGTACCCAGATACTTGGTCGAACATGTCTGGATGTTGCTGTCATGGTATTTTTTAGATAAGAATAGCATTTAAACCAATAGACTCTGGGTAAAGCAGAGTACCTTTCATAATGTGGATGGGCCTCATCCAATCAGTTGGAGTTTTAAGAAAAAGACTGAGCTCTCCCGAAGGAGAGGGAATTCTGCCAGCAGACTGCCTTTGGCCATGAACTGCAACTCTTCCGTGGACCTCCAGCCTGCTGGCCTACCCGACAGATTGTCAATTTACCAAGACTTCCAGAACTGCATGAGCCTATTCCTTAAAATCTCTTTCTCTCTCTTTCTCTCTCTTCCCCTCTCTCTCTCTCTGCTTGTCTCTCTGTCTCCCACCCCCCCCTCCAGATACAGGCAGGCACACGCACACACACACACACACACACACACACACACACACACACACACCCCTATGGTTCTGTTTCTCTGACTACTTCAACCTGCTATGGGCCAAGACTCATGTCAGACACTCTACCCACACTGCCAGCATGTGCAGAAGGAGAAACTGAAGCTCACATAGGCTGAGTTATCCTGTGTCATCATGGTGTCTATGAGGAATGGAGGGAGGTCTGACCCAGGGTGTGTGTGCTGAAGTGGGGAGGACATCTGAGCTCACACTGGAAGCAATCATGTGTGTTAGCTTTTCTAGTCCCTTTCCTCCCAAAACTTCCTCATTGCATTTACTATTTCAAAAATGACTGTGTATGTTTTTAAAAATATATTTAATCACATGCAAAATCAAAGGACAGCCTGCTCAGATGCTCACAGGAGACTGATGACAGGTCGTGGCCTCAGTGCGATTGTCTCAACACAAACTGTCCCCTGACAACTGACCAGGTCTATTTTAAAACTGCTTTCTCCGTGGCTAGATGTGTTAGCCTGAAACAGAATTCTAACAAAAATACAGGCTGCCTCTGTCTCCAAGGGACTCGAAAGGCTAAACCAATGTGAGTTACTTCTCCAAAAGCCAAGAGCTTTTCCCCCAGCTTTTGCTGAGGCCTTCACACACGCACCAAGATAAGAAACTGATCCTCACAGCAACTCCTGTTATTAATTTGGCTACTTAAGAGAAACACAGCCCCAGCGATTTTCCATTTACCCCAGCACGATCCTCCTGTCTTGAATAGTGCCCAAAGCAAGTGCGAATGCCAGGCAGTGACTACTACAAACACAAAATGTTCTGTGACTGTCCTGGTCTTTATCATCACAGGGCAGCATAATTCATATTGAACACGAAAACTGCCAGGAAGGGTGGGTGCTCAATCACAGACTCCTGAGGTGAGAACATGACACCATTTTGAAGACTCCTTATATTTGACATGTTTTAAAGTTTGATCAGTCCTTACAAAACAGAATCTCTCCTAAGCCTCTTGGGCTTTGTGAACAGGCCCCCTCCATTCACCCACCTGCTAAAGCCAGACATGGGATATTTTCTTGGTCTTGTTTCCTCTTACATACCACAGTCAACCCAGGTTCTATACGTTTTAGCTTCTAACTATGAAATATCTGGGATCCATTTGCTTGTCTCCGTCTTTGCTAGCCCTGCTAGTCTGACATCAGCTTCATCTCCTCAGAACCCAGGCAGCGGCCTCTTGCAAAACTAGGGACACTCCTTCCTCCATCTCCATCTCTTCTCTAAACTACAGCAAGAAAGACCTTTAAAGTATGAAAACGTGACTTGACTGGGTCACCTACCTGCTCAACATGCTTTCACAGATTCCAGACTTTCTCAGGATTTAACAAGAGCCCACATGGCCTGTTTGTCCCCAGCCTCACCCCCTCTCCTCATGATGTGTTAACCACACAGCCTGTTCGATTTCTTGCTGTTCTTTGAAAATGCCATGTTCCTCCTTCCTTGAGGCTTTCCCACATGATCTCTCTTCTTGAAAGCGTAACCTAAGTCCATTCTCTCTTTTCTATTTCTCTAGGAAAGGCCTTCCCTCCTCCTCCAGAGTAAATTAAGTACCCCCATCCCGTGATTCTCTCTCATGGTACCTTAGTTTTCTCCTTTGTAGACTTTTCACAATTTCTAATTACATATGGGTACATGTGCATTCTATTTATATTTTAGTATATTTTGTTTCATGTCCTGTTTTGCCACTCTAGACTCAGTTACAAAGGAGATTTGGAAAGTACTGCGTGATATTATATACACCAGGTTGTAAAATGTAGACAAGATATTCAAAAGATGAGAATGACATGCGTCTAAGACAAATGGCACCTCCCTGTTGAAAGGTGGGCCTTAACAGTGAGGAGCAATGCTGCTAATGTCCCCATCACTAAGTATGTCACTTAGATGCTCATGAAGTCAAATCACATTGTTTCAAATCATTGCCTTTGAAGTCTACTTTCCATGTGTTAATACTCTCATCTGTATCATTTTGAAAACATGATTATTTTCATGTTTTGTTTTGTTTTGTTTGTGGCTTATTAATTCTGTGCATCTGCTTTTACCTTGGAGCAATTAACAAAGACAGCTTAATGGGCAATAGAGCCAGAGAAGTGATTAATTATAGAAATAATACCTGATTGTAAAACCAGGCCCAAGACACAGACATGTTATGCATTTGACAAACACTGACTTAGTACTGACTTTCTCCTAGCATTGCATCAGGTACTATGGGTCACAGAGGTGGATTAGTAACACAGGAGCCTATAGTGTATAGAAGCAGATGCCATAAAACACACATATCATGTGGGGATCAGGAAGAAGCAGGATGTGGATGACCTGGGGTGGGCTCTACATGGGTGGGCTGGATTTAACGGTCCACAGAACACTAACCCCATAGCACAGCTAGTTTCATTTTCATCCTGTCCCAACATCATGGTTGAGGGTGGAAACCCATCCAGGCACCATAGATTTCTTTCTGACAAGGCTTCTGCTGTGTGGGTCTAAATTCTGTCAAATGCAGACCCTCTAAAGCTTCTCCAGCTCCTCTGTAGTATAAGTCACTTGGGGAAAAGATAAAAAAATAATACTATAAAAGTTGTTTGGAAGAGAGGACATCATAATGCCTTTTTATGGCAGAAAGCTTAGGAACTCAGAGTCAAACATGCCTGCACGACAATCTACTGGATGTAAACGTGTTCATGGACACCTTGGGATTTCAAGAGCAGAGCTCCTAGAGAGTGATAAACTCTCTGAAATTATCTGGAAATTTCCACATAGTAAAAAGGCTGTCTAAATGAGATGGCAGATTGGGCACAGCAGGAAGTTCATAAACTTCGCAGTCAGACTTGGGCTGAATCAACTATGTAGTACTTACCTGGACCTGAACAAATTATTCCGTGTATAAAGCTCTCAAAGCCTTAGTTTTGAGGTCAGGAAAACAGCACGAATCATGCCACGTGGCCAGAGGTCAGAGTGTGAGCCTTTCAGGAACAGAAGCGAGAATACAATAATCCCGATACTAAATAAATGTGGACCTGACTTAGTTCATGAATCATCTTTGTTCCCATCTAGAGTTTCCAAAAGACCTGAGAAGAAAGAACTACAGAGCTCTTTATACCTTCTATAGGTTATATAATAGAGCTAGCCAAAAAAGCATAGCATCTCCACACATTGTTAGGCTCGGGGCATGAAAGGGATCTGGTCCATTGTCTGCTCTTCACCCATCATGCTTCCTCCAGAGTTGTCATTGTAGGTGTGTCTTCTCCAGCCTGTTAAAGTTCCAATTCCTGAAGCAGGCCAATTTCCTAATGCTGGTCGGTCTCCAGCGCTAAAGCTGATCTGAACCAATGAAACTCTGTGTCAAAAGACTCAATCCAGGTACCAGCAGGTCTTCAGCACCCCCATCGTTTCTGGGGACCATGAAGAGGGTCTCGTTCACAAGTCTGTTTTCTTTATCTGGCCCCACTCTCTCTAAATTCCTTGAAGATGTCTCACCATTGAAGAGTGATTACCAATTTCTACACAGAGCCAGACAGAAGTGTGGTACAGGTTGCTGGCTCGCTTTACATCCTAATGGGTTGTCCTACACCATTACCTTCATCATTGTTTCCTTCTCACTTTCTCTGCCTTGTTTCTTTTTATCATCCTCTTCCTGATATTATTACTCTGCCTAAACAATCTTCTGCTTCAAATGCCATTTACCTTCTGAAGTGACGATAAATCATTTAAGATTCATATAAGGGAAGCGTTGACATAGATCGATTGGAAAACTGAGCCTTCATTTTGCCAGAGAGTAATTGCTAGAATTTAGCTTCATACTGCTATTAGAATAAATTATCTGTCTATATAGTTATGGGTATAGATATCTATAGAACATAGATATACAGGCATTTCTTCTAATAGTAATGGCTATTGATTAGCTTTAATATATGGCTTGGATTAGTTTTAATTTCCCTCTTATTATCTTAGCACATCAAGCTACTCACCTGGTCTCAGCTCTGCCTGTCACCAAGCACACTCTTATGTCCGCAAGGCAGAAAGCTGGGGCTTCTGTTGTGTTTATATACAGGTCTTTATTGTGGCAGGGGGATATTGAAGTCCAGTTTCAAAGTAATTTCTTCAAAATGAAGTTTGAAACAGTGCAGAGGGATCTGCTACACACCGTAAGTCAACCACCCATGTGTCCATATGCCAAGTTCTCAACTAGACCTTTAGTCAACACTGACCAAATGCCTTTTACATGTTTGGCCTCACACCGGAAGAATAAGGCACTGCCTGTACCATTGAGGAGAAACTGCCATGCAAGCCACAAACTAAAATCTTCCTCGAGAATGTGACACTGAGACTCCACAACGTGTCATGTGAGCTCTGAGGACTGGCCTCGCCTTCCACAGGCTCAGGGCTTCTGAAGCCAAAAACCCTGGGTCCCCCTAGCTCTTCTCTTCCTCTCATCCACAGTGTTCAATCAGTCAACACGCTGTATTAGATCAAGAAATACCTCTTGAATCTGCTCACTTCTTGCCATTGCCACTGCCATCGTGCTGGTCTGAGCCACCATCATGCCTTATTGCCATTAGCTCTTCTCTCATCTGTCCAGTCACGGGAGAATTGTGATGATCTTTCAGAAATGCTCATATGATCAATCCCTCCAAGGCTTAAAACCTAGTGATACATGGCCTTTTCACTCCATTCATCCCGGCACCTGGTCCAGTGCCTGACACACAAAAGCACTCTGCGATGTTTGTTGAGTGCATGACTGAAGGAATTCAGTTGTAGTGTAATGGGTCATGAGAACTTATGTATTTAAGATGGCGGAATGGAAAATTTTAAATTCCCCCAGCAAGGTAGACTATAATCCCCTCCGACCAAGGGCCAGAATTCTCCGCCCATACATCCTATTTGCTTGCTTAAAGGTCAGGCCATAATCAGGCCATATGGTTAGCCAATAAGGAACTGCAACCTGTCCTGCGCGTGCAAAGTTAGCCCGCCATAAACCTAACATAAGGAACCCCATGCTAAGGATCAGGGCTCTTGTTCTCGCTGCTGCGTCAGTGGAGGCTTGAGCCCGGATTCGAATTCGTAATAAAATTTTCTTTTTGATTTTAATTTGGCTCTGAGGTCACCTTGTCCAGGTGCGCTCCGTAACAGTAGAAATATGGCTGTTCCCCAATTCTAAAAGCAAAAGACCAAACGGATCCCACCATTTCTTTATGAGACAAACCCCCACTCTGCGTGGATGACATCATTCACTGGCAGGTGTACTTTCCAGTGGGGGAAATTTCAAGTGCCTGAGAAGAAAAATCTCTCCATATGGGATTATGCCACGTTGTCTCATTTTATGGAACCATCTCCAAAAGTTTCCACATCCTTTGCCATTTAAGAAACTGTTGGGAGCCATTCTTGCCAAATGCCCTACAGCTGAATGCCCTACACAATTGGAGGCCCTACAGACCGGGTTAAAGTTGCCTGCAAACTAGAAGTTTGCAGAGCAGGTGGGCTGCGTGCAGATGGAGGAAGTTTGACTTAATGGAAAACAGATGAGAGAAGTTATGTAAATGTCAAGTAATTGTTTACAGGTGTGTGGGTTTTGTTTTTCATGCATTGTCAAGGGTATAAATATGCAGTGTTAAATAAACTTGGGGCCACAGTATTCACTGTGAGCCCTCCCGACTCTATCTTTTGTCTCTCTCTCTCTCTCTCTGTCTCTCTTTCTATCTTTCTCAATCCTCACTCCCCTTCTCGGGAACTGTTCGATCTCAGCCAGAGGGCTCCAGCAAGAAAGCCTCTGCGCATTGAATAGTCACTGTCTGTGTGTCTGCAGGCAGCCACTTTCAAAAATTTGCTAAATGTTTATATCACCTTTTTACTATTTACTTAATATTTGTCTTTTAATCGTCTCATCTGAAAAATATTAAATATCATCATTTTGACTAATTCTAAGCATTTACATCCATGCAATATTGGGTTCACTATGTTTGTTATCTTTTTTCCTAATACACATTAAAATAAAAACACAACTATTAATATAAAAATTGGTTAGCCTTGCACCACCCACAGTCATCTGGTCTACCGGCAATGGTCCACATACCTGGGCAACACTACTAAAGACATTTATGAAAATTACAACTGAAATGCAGAAGCTCCCAATGTTTTCCAGTTATTCACATCCAGGGTAGGAGAATGGAGAAGGTAACAGGCCATCCTAGTAGAGTCGTTAGGAAAAATGAACAGGCATGTACAATCTCCATCTGTGAGACCTGGCAGGAGACTAGTCATCACAGCTGTGGGCTGTCCTGGGCTGCCTATGGGGCTGATCAGCCACCGAGGAGGAACTTTACACTCATCCCATCAGCTTTATTGGTTTACAGTCTGGACTTTATCTCACAAAATTAAGACTCATACACACACCAAAAAAAAAAAAAAAATAGGGAAGTAAAAGAAAGAAACTTACAGATCATCGATTTCAAGTCTTTCAATTACCTCCTGGGTATGATTCTGCACAGAAATATAGTGTTTTCCCCATGACAACATAGTATTTTCCCAGGAGACAAGCTTCATACATGACTAAAGAGACTTCTGGCGGTCTGTATGGGTTTTTTGCTTGATATTTTGGCTTTAGAATTTAAGACACAAGTCGGCCGTGCCGTGGGAAGGAGGAAGGCTTTCCTGGGAGGAGCAGATGCTGTTTGCAGCATAGCCTCTACACCCTTCCTAGCTGTGCTGCTAAAGTGAAATGTCGATGGCAATTTACTTGGAAATACTCAGAACTGTCAGAATTTATAGGTGACAATATGGCAGACTGCAGTAAACAGGAGGTACACATTTATTTATAGTCGTTTATAAGCTTACATTTGTAAGCTGTCTTTGGGACTTCCCTTTGTTTGAAATGTTTATACTTTAAGTTATAAACCCTTTAAAAAGTGTTGAAGTTAGAAATGTTTATACTTTAAGCCACACTTGAAGGTACTCTTTAAGTAATTAAGTTATGCCTATTTTAGCAGGCAAATTAAAAGCAGGCACACACGATTTAAAAAGATGTCCTTATTTAACTGAAATCATGGTAAAGAAAGTGATTGGAAAATTGACAGCTTCTGAAGGCTCAGGTGAGTAAGCCCAGAGTATACATCTTATAACACAAAGGGTGCAGGCCTCCTTGACCCATCTGCTCACAGACTGTTGATTGCTTCCCACATGGAAAGCCCAGTCACCTACCCTATGAGGGAAGACGGCGCATTCGGTGGTAGAAAAATGAGGCAGTTTGCTTTCGATTGCTTTTTTCTCGCTGAATTAAGAAAACATTTAATTTTGAAATAACTTTGGAACAATACACACCAGAATGTTAACAGCATTTATTTTTTGAATAGAGAGGAGTTCTCACTCTCTTTAAAATAGAAGTTGCTCATCTTTGAAGAGGGGCAAAGGTTAGACTATTGTAACCTAAGCCTTCCTTAATTTTTCTATAAAACACTTAGTAGAAGAGGGAAAAAATGGCATACTGGCTGGGTGACTTTTCTTGTAGAGCCTGTTTACTTCCAGCTGGAATTTCCAGTACTGTTATGAATAAGGTTGTTTGTGATTAATAAGGAACTATGCCTGGGAGAACGGGGCTCCTCTGTTAGTAAATTATGCAATTTTAATCTTAGGCCAAAATAAATAAATAAAATTAATCATCAGACAAAAAAAAAAAGAGAGAAAATATTTATTAGCTGATAAGGAGGAGGTAGCAGGGGATGAGGAAGGTTGGGAAGAGAGGACAAGGTGTGAATAACCGACATCTTGGAGAGTGGAAACTGACTAGGGAAATAATTTAGGATTACTAGTCAGGAATCATTGGTTCTTGCACTCATAAATTCAAGTCGAAGCAGTCAACATAGTGGTCCACTCCCTCCATCCACACTCTGCTGCTCAAGTGCAAGAGAAGATACAGAGGGTGACTGGAGATTAAGTAGGGTTTGGGTTTGCCAAGTGTACATGGCTGAAGGAGTAGAGACAAAAGGATTGAGGTGAATGCAAGGAAACAAATATACTGATGGAATCCAAGCTAAGTAAGGATGAAATCAAGACAAAAGATTGTCTTGACAATAAAAAAGTACAAGTCACTTGATCCCAGGGATAAGGAATTACTGGAGTGGGGCCACCAGGAGACAGCACGTGGTGGTTAGAGACTGGGATGCTTGAAGTCACGAATTTGAAGGCTGAGCAGTGCTGAGGATGACAAGAGCTACAGAAGGTACATGGATGGGAAGATTAAGAAAAGGCAAAGAACTGAGTGACTAGGGTGCTGAATGGGTCACCATAGGGATACTGAAGTCCAAAAGAGGAGTAGAAGGGGCACAGGGATACTGGGAGAGACTAAGACAGTGGTCCATGAATTAAAATGTTCTGTGAACTAGTGGGGCTGGCTACAAGTCTGACAGATGGCCAGAATAAGAATGGGTAGCAGGTAGCACATTCAAGTGACAAATGTTCCAAAGAACCTGAGTTCTGGTCTGGAGTATGACCAGTTAACAGTGGGGAAAGGAAGAAACAGCAAGCCTTTGAAAAATCTTTGGGGTAGTGCTGTCTTTGGAAGAGAGGCATGCTTCAGAGCAAAACAGCAATGGCAACTCTTAGAGAAGAGGCTGAAGATGAGGGGATCTTTGCTGATAACGACTATGAGTTCCAGGGGGCAGAGCAGAAGGGTTTGGGGGTGGGGCTGAGGTGGTGCAGGTGGAGTCAGAGAAGATGCTGACCTATGTTGCATAGGGAGAGAGTGCAAAGATGGAGGCGGCCTGGCCTTGTGGGCAGGAGAGGCTTGGCGGGATGGCGCTCGGAAGCCTCTGAGGACACAGTGTATAAGGGGTTCTGATTACATCCTCCCTCTTGAGATGGGTCTCTTGGGTTAATCATGAAGACCACACTGGGGGGTGAGTAGCATGAAAGCTGCAGTGCAGCTTAGAAAGCTTTTTCGACCTTTCTGAGCCTTAACAGAGAGTTGTGCTTCCTCACTGGAGCAAGTGACCCTCCCATGAGGTGATAAATTCATTTTGGAAGGTTAATTAATTCAACACATATTTATTGAGTCCCTGTCATGTGCTATGCACTGTTCTAGGCACATGAAATATGTCAGTGAACAAGAGAGACAAAGATTCCTGCTCTTAGGGCACTTAACATTCATCATACTACATAATGAACCAGAAAATCATATAGCATAACAGGAGGCAAGTGTTACAGACAAAAGGAATATCTGAGCAGTGTAAGGGCAAATCTGAAGGGCTGGGACTCGTTCATCAAGAGACAGTGAACAAGTCACTTCAGCTTCTGAATTCTGAGTTTCTTCTCTGGAAATGAGAAGGTGGAGCAGAAATTCCTTTAAGCTTCCCTTGGGTTCTAAACTGAAGCCTCAAGGGAATAGGGCCACATATTCTAAGGATGATTGGTTGCAGGAATTTGTCTCTGGAGGTCACTAGAAGCTTGTTGAGACTAAAGCTTAGACAGACCAATCTTCACACAGTTTGCTACGGGGCTGCAAGGGTTATATTTTATAACCTGTTATCGTCAATTAACATTTACCCTGAATCCACTAGAGGGCAGCCCTGCACTGAGAAATGAGAAAAAGTTTACCACCCGGCAATCGGACTGTGTGTCATCTATTGGGCTATGATGACTAGAATGATCAGAATGAATAACAAGACACTCTGAAATCTTTCAGCAAGGTTTCAGTTGTTCAACATTTCTTTAGCCATGGGATGTGACCTAACATCATAACAGTTAACACTAGCTCTAGAATGTCTGCTTTTTAAATCTGTCTTCCCTTTACAGATAAGAAAGCAGAGGCCCAAAGAGCAGAGCCCAAAGAACAGGGATTCTTGTGCACATGATTTATTGTGGGAGTGCTCTCAAAATAAGAAAAGAAAAATAAACAGATTAGGAAAGGGGATGGAGGGAGGCAGGGATGTGATCTCAGCTGGAGTCTGCTACAGTCTGATCCATAGGGAGCTCTGGAGTATAGATTACACTGCAGAGAAAGTTCTTTTTTTGAGAAAAGAGGATAGATCGCCTTTTATACTCCTGAATTAGTCCTGCCTGTGGGAAGCCACTTCACCCCTGATCCAAAGGAAATGTAATATCTAGGGAGAAAAATTCTCCTAAGATGGGAGCAACCATGAGCCATTAGCAGCCAAGACTCAGAGCCACTGGAGTATGGGTGTCCTGGACTGGGCAGGGCATGACAGCACCCATCACCAAGCATCTTGCCCAAGGACTTTGCTTGTAGATATCAGAGGAAGGATATAACCCAAGTCTGTTTGCGTATGACACCCTAGGTTCTCAAGTAAATAGAGAGAGAGAAAGAGAGAGAGACAGAAAGAGAGAGAGAGAGAGAGAGAGACAGAAAGAGAGAGAGAGAGAGAGAGACAGAAAGAGAGAGAGAGAGAGAGACAGAAAGAGAGAGAGAGAGAGAGAGAGAGAGAGAGAGAGAGAGTCTGACTTGTTTGTAGTTATTACCCATGTTCTTATACCTAAATACAATAAAATCAATAAACTAGGGGGGAAATGGAATAAGGAAAAGACTTAAAAGTATTAAAATCCAAATATAACCAGAAAAAGGTTGGCTTCTTTGGGACATCTCCTCTAACTGTACGGCCAGTTTCAGGCTAGCCTCCACACGTGGATGCACCCCCAAAACACAAATCCAATTCCAACCCGAAACACTTTTTCTCTGGTTTATCTGGGCTGGCCCTGGACTGCCTGGAACCAACCACTATTTTAAAAGCACATCTTTGTCATGGGGGCACATGGGCCAGGGGGTGTTAGCTCATCTGCTGCTCAAATACACTAACCAGAAGAGATAATGTAATGCTTTCATTGGGCATCAAAATTTTCTCTAAGTTTCCTGGAAACCACAGCAAAAAAAAAAAAAAAAGGGAAATAGGATAAATTACAGAACTCGTAGTTTCACAAAGAAGGAACTCACAACAGTTCTTCACAGCAGGTAACATTTCCTGGAACCTAATTCTAAATTAAATTTATCCTGTGGTGTTTACACTGGGGAATCAAGTGACGTGAAGGTTCATGTTTTCAAATATTTTGCCGAGAATGCATCCCCATTCATGTCTGTCTGAGAGTTCTATTTCTTTCTTTCCCAGCCCTTATCACCATCTGTAATTAATGACTTCATGTATCTATTCATTTGTAAACTTGTAAATTGTGTGCTCCACTAGAACTCTACGTGGGCAGAGAGCCCTGTGTGGGTGACTCACCACTGTGGGCCCAGCCCTCCCATGGGGCCCCGGGCTGTCAGCTGTTTGTTGAATAAACAAGTAGAATAGGTCAAGCACCAGGGTGACGTGTATCCGGAGCCAGGAGCGGCTTTCTGAACTATAATCAGCGGGGTCAAAAGAGTCCAGCATAACAATTAAAACTGAATAATTTGTGATGGAGAATATTTATTAATTGATAATTCATATATGACTCATATATGTATACATACATATACATATACCTGATATCCTATGGAGAAAGTTTTGACCAAGGAATCGAATATTATCTTTTGTTTTGTTTAGCTTAATATTCTCTTTATGCTATTGCAGTACTATTTCACATTTTCCTAATGATGTTTAATTCCGTGCCCCATATACTGCACAGGCACGGGCAGGGATTAAAAAAAAAAAAAAAAAAACCAAACTGGACGACATAAGGGCTGAAACATAATCCAGGCCCACCTTTTCAAATATCAGAAACCTGTATTTCAGGTTTATATTTAGCAATGGTATTTAGTTATAGATTAAGCCTCGTCAAAAGTAAAATTTCATAAAGATTTCTGAAGAAATAAGTTTCTGTGATTGCCTTGGGCTTGAAATATTTCTAAACTTTGGTTAAATGCTTATACCCATTGGTCATCACAATAAATGCTCTTCCATATTATTTTAGACAACTTAAACTTATGGAAAATGGAGCTGACATATCCTCCTGAGTTTGACATGACTGGCTAAATAATCCTGGAGGAGTTTTTGCTGAGACACTATGATATATTTTTGCCTCAGAAAATAGAAAGTGTTTTTAAGATTCCATTTTCAGGGGAAACAAGCCTAGTAATTAGGATAATGATTCAAGAAACAACAACAAAATTAAATGTAGAGCAGATACTAAACACACACACACACACACACACACACACACATACTTAAAATATTTCTTAAGATTGATCCTATTTACTGGTTAGTTTTCCCTAGTAGATATTTTATGACGCTGAAATTACTAAATTTTTTATGAAAATATTTCATGTCATTTCCAAGAGATTTGGCAGGCCCTATGCTTCTGCAACAATAATGATCAATTATTGTCATTTAACACAATCAAGGCCATTGAGTATTTGTAAATATTATTTAACTGTAGTTGTAAGTGGTTTCTTTGGTCATTTCCTCTGGCAATAAAACTGGCAATTCCAGGGACGAAAATGTCAAGCAATAGTAGGAGATCAAATCTATCTATAGGGGTCTAATTTCTCAACCTGCATAAACATATATGTTGCCACCAAGAGACATGGGTATTATTGCCAACACAGATCGTGAAAAGATGGTAGCTCCACAAATCCTTGTTTAACTCTCAGGCACCAACTCCATTACATTTTCTCGGATATACTTATCCACCCATTACTCTCAGAACCAATTATTTTCTCCTTGTTCTAAACATATCCCTACCTAACAGCACTCTTAACATTAAATCCGTCAGTCTGGTAAGCACTTTATGTGCATCATTCATTTAATAGAAGACAGATCTTGCACCTAATTTATAGATGAGGAAACTGAGGCATATTATAGCATATCAAAATCACGAGTTTGCAGGTCCACTTCCCCTTCTACTATTCTGAGTTCTTCAAAGCCATGTTTTGTTTATCTTTGTATTCTCCAAACCAGCCAGTTTACTTTTATTCAACCTACATATATTTCCCAAGCTCCTTCTATGTGCCAGAAGTCCTGGCAGCACACAATAGACCCTTCACATACATTTGCTGATGAGATCTAATGTCCAATGTTAAATGAGTCCTTAGATGAATGTCTTACAAGTAATTTGTCAGATAAAATTGTCCCTTCAGAAACTTGGCAATGTTTCAGATCTAGCAGTCAGGTTGATAATGAAAACGATTCAAAACATCTCAAATAAAGGATCACAATGTCATCCACAGAGGGTCTCTCTGTACCAAGACCCTCCTACAGGAATGTGAGTCATGTGGGAGGCAGCATATTATTTTGACAAAGAACTAGATTTCGATAACCTCCCTTTATTTGCTAAATAATGGAAACCAAGTGCTAACATAGAACTCAGAACGGTTAAGAATGCAAGGAGAAAAAAAGTAATAGATACCAAATAACAAAGAGAAATATTAATACTGAAAAAAGTTGTGAAAAGAGCCCAGACAGGAGAGATCTAAGAGACAAACCTTCAAGTGGAAATAAAGACAAATGCAAAGAGACAGCCCAGATAAGAAAACCCACTGTATCTAGCAATCTTTTTGTCTGAAATTAAAAAATAGAAAAGGATTTCCATCTCAAAGACTTTCTCTTTTATTGTCTTCTACACTGAGCCAATTTCAGATAGAGACAGTAATTCTGGTCATGCTTGGTGAAGGAGAAAAAGATTTCTCTGGAGCCAGAAAAGCCATGCCATATGTCAAGTCTTAACTTAAAACAAAATCCTGGGGCACTTACAGATCTTTGGAATAAAAACGTAAGACAATGAAACTGGGTGCCTCGACACATGCTGATGAAATGCGAAACAATGTCCAAAATACATGTTGTTGTTTAAATTAAAAAGATAATTGAAAATCCAGCTAGGACCAAGGTTAGCTAGAGTAACAGCAAGTATCCCACTGAACAATGAACACTGACCCGAAGACATGCATGAGACAGGGTCAGAGCATGCACCAGGTCCCATGGGCCTGGGCAGTCCTTTTCATAGAACTGGCTCTGTTTCTGAGTGATAAGGGAGGCCAGCAGAGGGCTCTGAACAAACAACACGGTATTATATGCTCTGTAGTGGATGCCATCAGCACCACACCCAGTGCCCCTCACAACTTGAGGCCCTCGTTCTCTCACTTGCTGCCCTCCTTCTCTGGGAAATAGACCTTGGCTTTACATAAGGCCCCTTGCCCAGGGCCATGTCCATTCCAACATTCTCCCCATCAGACCCCGATTAAGGTCTGACTGGCATAGCATGAAGGAAACTACAAAAGGCCATCCCTCTGCTTTAAGGTGGGACAAATGGGTGGTACAACTCACAGTTGCAGCTCCAGTGAGATCTGGCCAAAGCCCAGTCCAGCTGAGACCTCACCCTTCCCAGCCTCAGCCTGCTTTGGATACGCCCCTTCTCCTAAGGGCACACCCCCAAAGAATCATGGGCATCGGAATATCTGTCCCACACTCCACTTAGAGAAAACCTATCCTAGGCAGCACTGTGACCCTTCTCCTTCATAACTTGTGCTACAGGTGTAATTCTACACTTCCTTCTGTGATTCTTGGATAATTTCTGCCTCCCTACCAGCATGTGAACTCCTGTGCTCACCTTTGTTACCTCAGCACCAACCACAGCGACCCACACTTTAAACAGGTCTTATGAAAATCTTTTTTCACCACTGACATTAATTTTCATTGCAAAAGTATCATGTTGATGCTAATTAAAGGTGACAAAGTATTTCTCTAGTGGCTGTATTCCTTTGAAAATATAATCAACTGTTAATTTACTTGCCATTTAAAAATCATCTATTAAATGCCATGAAATCAAACGTTGCTTGCATCCTCCAGCAGCATGCGTGACACAGGCTGTTCACCTGAGCATATCTGGCAAGCTAGCTGATTACTTTTAATTACTAAACACTTCAAATCCCAAAGTGAACAAACTCATTAAAAATCTGGGTTGAGTGCTCCACGAAGGTCTAGTTCATGAAAAACTTTAGGCCTTAAGCATCTGTAGCTACTAAGTTTGTTTTCATTTGTCAGTCATCACTAATGTATGATGAACTCACGGGCCATTTCCATAGAGGGCCTCCTCTTCCTCCTGTAAAATTTCCTCCTATTTTGTACCTTTTTTCAAAAGCGGGTTGATGATCAACACCCGCATCAAACACCATGTTAAAAGTGAAAAAATGCTACAACTTAGAACATAAAGAGGCGATGTACATGAGAATTCCAATAACATTAAAAAAAAATAATCAATATGGAGTTCAACAAAACACAAAGATAAGTTATCACTCACTTTGCTTCCAAATAAATGTCTTTGACAAGATTATGGAGGTGCCCACTTAAAGAGGAAAGCTTTCAACTGAATTCAATGATTTGATTGTGGCTGGAATTGAAACTGATTTCTTAGTGATCTCTAAGAAATCCTGTTCCCGATCAGCACATGGCCACGCTTGTGCCAAATTTCTGGGAAGACTGTTTAGATCATCACAAACATATGACATTGAGAAATCATAGTCCTAGTTGAGGGGTATTTTTACAATGTAAGAGAGACTACATGCATTTAATCAGGGAGGGGCTGTAAAATCCACTTTGCACAGCCTCAAGGTCACTTAATGGCAGGCAGATAAAACAGACTTCATCAGGAAAATTCCACAATGCAGACACTCCGATATCCATAGTGCTCATCACCCACTTTTAACTTTAATGTCTCAAAATGAGATGCTACCTATTCAGTGACTTTATACCAGTACTCTTAAATGGAAAAAATAAAATGTCCAGTATCACACAGGTCTGATATAGACCAATGCTCAAAATACAGCTTGTCTGAATGTCTTCTTTATACTCAGGGTCTACAAGAGATATTGATAATTTCATGGATGCATTGCATGCTGCCCAAGATCACAATTGAAGGGCATCAAATAGTACCAGCCCTCATCAGTAGCAACGTGGTATGAAGCCTGGGTCTAGAACCACATCCGGAGGATGAAGATTAAGAGCTCGAACCACACAGCGAACTCATCTCTAAGGGGTCCTGCTAAAATGGGGGTTGGAGACCCTTTCTGTTAACAAATGGAGGTTACTTTTACAGATCCATGAGGATATCTACTCTGCCTAGCACCTAAGACATATTCAATAGGCACTCCATAGATGTCGATAGATGAATGAATTCCTGGGCTAACACAAAAGACGGGAAAGCTGGACTCTTTTGAAGGTGATAACCAGCATGAACCATCTGGGAAGAAGAAGGGAAAGAGTTTTATAGGAGAAGCCTGGAAGCTCCAGTCTGAAGAAAGCACAAAGGAAGTACTCAGAAGGTATAAAGGACAGAATAAAGGTTGACCTAGAAATTAAATAGCCTCCAGGATTGTGATTTTTTTTCCTTTCCATTTCAATATGTTCTAGGCAGATCTCCATGTCATGAGGCTACCTTCATCCCAGTCACATTTAACTGAATGTCCTTGTGCCAAACACTTCAACAGGGACAGTGCATCCCTTCCACAGAGGTGGATGCTGAAGGCGTCAGCCTGTGAGAGTGAGGGTCTTCCTTGGCTCGATGTACAGCAAACAAACCTCAGGTCTGGACCTAGCCCAGCAGAGAATGCACCAGTCAGGTTAGCATCTTTGTCTGAGAGGTGGTCATAGCTCCAGCATCAGCTAGGGCCTGGTTCAATTTCTGGGAGCGTGGTTCAGGTGAGCTGTCCCCGAGAGATCTGCTTGGTGTGTGACTGATCCGGTGCCCGGCCTGAAGGACCTGCCACCTCACAACCTCCCAGTCCTTGGCTTGGACCCCCCCTCAACGCACACCTCCTCTTCCCAAATCCTGTAGTGATTTCTTTGGATGCACTCCTTAGCTAAGGTGTGGAGGGAACTGAGCACTTCTACTTATTACCACCTGTTTAAAAAAATAACCTTTTTTTTTATGACTAAAGGAAATTTAGAAACTAAAGTACAAAAGAGAAAACAAAAATCATCCAGAGATAATCATTTTCAATATTTAGCAATATTCCCTCTGGAGCTTTTGAAAATCAAGACAAACCCAGTTTCATACATTCTCTATTTATTTACAAAACCAGAGTCTTATACATGCCTTTTATTATCCTTACTTTCAAAATATAAAGACAGTCTAATAAACAGAGTCACATTACTCAAGCAACTTGAAATGAGAGATAAAATCAAGACACTCAGGGTATGAACTTTTTTCTGGTCCAAAGATGATGCTCACCAATGGACTCTAGCTTCACTGCCACTAGGAAAAGAAGGGTTTATTCTCTCATTTCAGAAGGAAAAAAACTGAGGGACAGAAAGAGAAGTGACTGGTATGTTAACTGCAAGCCTTGAGGTTTGTATAACATACATCTCTAGTTCTTAACCCATTGTTGTACATGCTCATTGTCATCTGCCAACGAGTAATCAGAACGTGTCTCTATGTCAAAAACCGATGAGAATGTTCCAAACAAAAGCATCAAAATATCAAAAATCCAATTGGAGTTTGGTACTTTTAAAGCATATTTATTTCCTTATTTTTTCCCTAGCATGATCAAGATGTCTTAAAAGCCAATATTTATGACTTATGAAAGTAACTCAGAATCATAACAGTTAAAGTTTAAATCCACATTAAAATCATTTTGTGTCAGTGATACTTCAAAAACATATCCCTCTGCTGATAGGGTGCTATTTTTGCCCAATAATAAAGAAGTTAATATGTGAATAATTACATTCTGGGAAAGAAAGCAGTACTAATAATAATCACTTCTTCAGTACATTCTAGAATTAAATAAGAATTAAACTGCCAAAAATTACTACCTCAGAGATGAAACTAGTGTTGTTAATAATTATTGCCATTAAAAGAGAAAATTCCAGGGTGAATATCTCTATTTATTCCAAATTGTCTTTGTGAGTCACTAAGTCTTGCTCACATGAATATAAGATATTATAAGAAGTAATTGAAGTTTAACATGTTGCCAGCATTTTATCACGAACAGTCCTAGAAACGAAGATACCTGATACTTTGCTTTGAGGTAATCAATGCTTAGAAATAGCAAAGACCCGTAGCTGTCCGTTATATTTTTACTGGCATTTCATTGCTTAGGAAGGTTATAAATGCCACTGTTGCCCTACCCTAGGAAGTGGAAATCACACATTTATTAGAATTCCTCAACTGGCTTTATGGTCAACAGATGGCTCATGAGTTATTCATAGATGTAACATGATAAACTATTGCCAAACCTCTGACCTGGTTTTATTCAGGCCGGGAGTCTCATCCATGCAGACAGCAAGAAGTGCTTGTCCTAAGGAATGAGTAAGGAATTCCTTCAGAATCATCACCTTGAAGGTGCATATTTCATTCTTGCAAAGACAACACAGTCCCTTTGGATCTTCTTGAGATGAATTATGTTTCCACCTGGCTTTCTGATTGACTTATGATCTAAATCATACTTCTAAATCAGCGGTCCACAACCATTTTGGCACCAAGGACTGGTGCTTCTATGAGAATCTAATGCCTGATGATCTCAGGTGGAGCTGAGGCGGTGATGCTACTACTGGGGATACAGATACAGGTGAAGTTTGCTAGCTCACCAGCCGCTTACCTCCTGGTGTGTGTCCTCAGGGTTGGGGATCCCTGCTGTAAATGAAGTATAGTAATATATACTATCTACATACACTGTTATCTATACTATTATATCTGTAAACCTGCCTTTATAATTCTAAATACTATAGAGAAATTATAGATGTGGCACATTTATTAGATCACAATGCTATTATCTGCATAATACATTAAATTGTAGAAAGAGTAAAGTCAGGCAATGTGCATGAGTCTCAATTTCTCTCCACTGATCCTGAATCTTTTGGCCATTTACCTTGTTCTTTAATTTAAACTGGGGTAGTTTATTAGTTTTCTTTTTTATGTCACAAGGAGCATATAGAAGAGATGGGAGTTTTGTCTTTTTCATGATCGGAGTTTAGGTTATTATATATATGTATATTTTTATACCTATATCTATATATACACATAAATATATGTGTAAGAAGCCATAGTTACTCTAAAACAATTTAAAATGCTTCTTGAAATCTTACCTCTTTCCCTATTGGCTTGTGAACCTCATGTCTATGTTAGGAGTTAGTTGAAATAACAGTGGTGTGGTGGTGATTATAATAATAACAATAGCAGCTACTATATTAAATGCCATCTATTGCTAAAAGTAATTTACATATACTATCTATCTTTAAATTAACCTCTCCGGATAACTATGGTTCTACTATTTTAAAGTGAGAAAACCGAGGCTCAGAGAACTTATACATCTTGTTCAAGATCACATACCTGGGGTTGTTTATAACATGGATGGAGTTACAAGCTCCTTTTTGCCCCTCCGATCCACTCTCCAGTGTACCCACCAGGTGACTGACT
This sequence comes from Macroglossus sobrinus, assembly GCA_004027375.1. Lineage (NCBI taxonomy): Eukaryota > Metazoa > Chordata > Mammalia > Chiroptera > Pteropodidae > Macroglossus > Macroglossus sobrinus. Next base: position 152,085 of record PVKZ01001218.1, on the reverse strand, counting down.
TACAGAGACCATCTCGGCACCCCTCCATCCTAGACCTTACCTTCAGACTTCCAGTCACCTGTCCATTCACTAATGCCCCACACTGGGGATGATTATGACTCTGGGGCCCTATAAAGCATTTGGGGTTTCCCTTGAGCCCACATCTAATCCTAACCCTAACTAGGCCATTTTGTTAACCCCTCCTCAAATTATCCTAATCTGAGGACATTGTTTCCTGCTGGAGTCCAAGCTGATACCTGTGCTATTCACTGTGACATGCTGTGAGGATAGACAGTCTGTGCCTTTAAGAAGCTTTATTCTCAGAGGCAGAGAAGAAACAATAAAATATGGAGTGGTCATTCAATGTTTTCAAATGCCTGCTATCTCTAACCCCATTTTCTAGCAACTGTTGGGGAACCACTCCTTCAGCATCACAGGCATCCATGGTAAAACTCAGGGTGCCTTCCCTTGGCTTCTAAAGCTTCAGGGTTTAAGCCTGGCTGTTTTTGGACAATCATTCAACAACATTCTGAGCAGCAGCCAAGGAAAGTGTTCTTGACTTGTTAGACAGAGCCCTTCGGAAAGGCTAGTTCTGAGGAGCTTAGAGAGAAGATAGGACATCCCCGGGTGGACTTACCTTGAAATCCTGGAATGACGCAACTGCCTGCCGGCCTTGGCTGCAGGACAGAGCAGCTCAGGGCCAACCACCCACATCATCTCTCTCATGCCCTTTTCCCAGGCCAAGACAGAAGGGGCTTGAACATTTGTTTTCACAATGTGCAATTCATTGCAGCAGTGCTAAAGGAACAACCGGTTTCTGATAGCAAACGAACTGATAGCAAACGAATGCAATTATGCATAATCCGATATTAGTTTTGCCGAATTTGAAATGTTTTGCATTTCAATACTGTGATAGTCCATTTTATGTATCAATTTAACTAGGCGACAGTGTTTTAGACATTAACCTGGGTATTACTGTGAAGGTATTTTGTAGATGTGAGGAGCGTCCATAATCAGTTAATTGAAAGGAAGGGAGATGATATTAGATCACTTGGGTGGGCTTCATTCAATCAGCTGAAAGATCTGAAGAGCAGAACTGAGGCTTCCATGAGGAAGAAGAAATGTCACAGGTCATCAGCAGCTTCAGCTCACGTACAAGATTGTCCAGTATGTCCTTGGGGTTCTCCAGCCCTATGGAGTCTGAACTTGTCTTTCCAGCTCTCACAGCCACATAAGCCAGTCCTTTGCACTAAATCTCTTAAAACATATCCCCTAGTCATTCTGTTTCTCTGGTTGACCCTGACTGATACAAGTATCTAGTAGTGAGAACAAAGAGTTGAGATTTAAAAAACAAAGTAATGAAGTAAAAATAAAGCTGTACTGATTGGGGTAGGGGAGGAAGGACAACCTAGCAAGTCATCGAATAGCTCCAAATGGGAAGAATGCAAAGTTTAAGTTGAGAGCAGTCACATGTAGTTCTATAAAATGACTTTTCCTCCGTTTAATGAAATTTAGTTATGTGGCATCCAGAAACTTCAGAAAAGTTTTCCTGAAGGCTTCTGGGATCCACAAATATGTACATAAAGGAGGTCAAATCCAAGTGGGTCATAATACTAATTAATTCAATAAAACAAAATTTAATATGTAACATGCTCAGTTAGGGGATTTATAGAAACACATGAAAAAATTATAAAGAATAATTTCTAACTTTGTACTTATATCTAAAATACTTTATCAAATTGTTTCCCTGTATCTCAGACTTAACTGCAAACATGAATTTTATTATAAATTTATTTAAAGTATTAAAATACTTAAAATACTTATAGTCTTTTAAAAGATATGATATTAAAGCATTGTGAGTTTATAAATCAACTTTTTATTATCACATTCTATCCTTTTTCCTCTCAAAACTAGAAAATGTCTATATCAAAATGACCCGAGATATTTATTCTTGCCATAATTCTGCAAGCAGTTATACTGATCAGATGATGACAAATATTATAAATGAAGATTACAAGAAAAATTTTAAGCTTCTTTAACAATTGTCATCTCCCATAAAATCTACGATAAAATTTTACTACCGTCTATGCTGTGTTCCAAAGCACTATATTATTATTCCAAGTTCTTCTTGGGAAAGATAGTTTCAAAACAATTTCCTGGATGTCTGGGAGCTCTTATGGTTGATTTTTACCTGCAGCCTGAGGTTTACCCTGCAGTTTCATAAACAGCACCACGGTCAGGCCTCAGAGTGATCTTGCCATTAGCTGAACATCTAAACGAGACTTCGCCATGGGCAAAAGTCAACCTGCAATGCAGTTTCTGAAGAGGGGAACCCAAGACCTTGAACAGACGTTAAGATTTATCTATAATACCTTAACAACTAATGGAAAAGGCTCTTAGAGAATAGAGCAGTTCTTCAGTCTCACTTTCAGGCTAGAATAATGCAGTTGTGAGGAGCCCCACGCAGCCATCTCTTTACTGAATGGTCCTCTGCATATCTTATTGTCCCTTTGTCTGGAATTCATGCCAGCAACTTTTTACCTTCTATATCACCATGTACACCATTAAAAAACTCTGCTTAAAATATTTTGGAAACAGTTTTTAAGGCTTTCTTTTCCTGAAGCGAAAGAAACAGAATTGAACTCAAGTTGCTCAGAATGGTAATTAAGAGCTGAAACTTACTCAGGAGAAGCAAGCTAGAGAAGGATGAAAATATTTTGCCATCTCAAACATGCCAGGTGGCACTCTCGGGTGAAATGTCAGGCACTGATATAAGAAATGAATTAAATGCACAGTGAAAGACAAAATCTAAAACATGTATGTTGCTCAGCACCACATACTGTCCCAGACAGAATACAGGAAATAGAAGACAAGAAAGTATTTGAATACTGAGTTTTAAAATAAAGAATGGCATGTCATTGCTGAGACATGTAATCCTTGCAGAACTATTCTTAGGTTTATTCTCTATAAACCTAAAATAACTGATCTTTGAAGATATAGATTTCTAGTACATAATATGAATATGCACATTATTGGTAAAATAAGCAGTGTTTACTGAACAACTGAGCCAGATCACATGGGGAAATATTGCTTTTAATAAAGGTAAGTGATTTGTAGAAATTGAGATATATACATGTTATATATATATATATATATATGTATATATACATACATACATATTATATGTATATATGTATGTGTGTGTGTATATATATATGTATGTATGTGTATACACACACATACACACACACACACACACATATTTTTGGACACATGTAGAACATCAAGCCTCTTCTGGTATCTGATTCTAGGACTAAGGTTTATGTTTTTAATATGATCACGTTTTTATATTTAAACACCAACATACAAGAGGGTATTTAACTTAGCAGGATGCTATCTTTGCATTCACACATGATTTTACAAACTCCAAACAAAACCACCTCTTTCATATCTGCATCGATAGCATCTTGTACACTGCAACGTACTCAATAAAAAAGGGCTGGGTGAAAGAACGAATGAATGAATGCATGCATATATGAATAAATAAGGTGAAAGACAGATGGATGGATGGATGAATGGATGGAAAGAGACCAGACAGACTTAATTGGAAAAAAAGTAAGTTATCCCCACTTTTGATATTCTAAGACTTCCAACAGTAGACTTGACAAATGGTTCGTAGCTCACACCTCACACCCTCAGCCCATCTTCCACCAGGGAGAGGAGAGGGGGGATGAAAACTAACTTTGCTAGGCAGTCCACAAACATCATCTCCTTTAGTCTGCACTTGTGTTATAGGAGGTAAGCATTGCCCATTTTACAGATAAGAAGACTGACGTGCTAAAAAGTGACATGCCTCCACCCTGGTCACTCAGGAAGCGCTGAAGTTGGATTCAAATCTAGGCCTTTTCTAACAAAATGTGCGTGCTCTTTCTGTTTACATTTCTACAGCATCTAGATGATATGAAGCCCCTCCTTCATACATGAGTTGAAAATCTAATTATTTGCACATGTGCAAATCGAATTATTTGCACATGATTGTATTAATTTATCTTTGCTTTGTTTGTCTTATGCATATGTGTTCTCACAAGACTGAGGTAGGATAACTTTATAAACGGATAACACAGTTGTGAGGAGCCTCTGCTGAAAAAACCAATCATCTGTTATTCTACCACTCTAACACAGAAATCGCTTCCAAGTCATCTAATCATTGGCTTCTATACCCAGCATCTTGGCCAGAAATGGGCTGGCAGAGACTCTTCCATGTTCCTAAACAGTGATTCTTAAGTCACGGGCACAGTCAACAACTCAGGACTCTAAAACATGATGCCTTGATTCTGCAAGACTTAGGGATGCCCTTGGCCTTCCATCCCACACTGCAATGTTCTGGGAGCAAGGAAGCTCTGGACCAATGTCTTCTGCAGAGGTAATTTCACCAGAGCCCTTGAACCCCCTCCTTCTAGAGTATATCTAAGGACCTTCTCAAAAGGGATGTGTATCCCTACACAAGTGAACTATATCTTTCCACATTAAAATTGACTTTACAGATGCTCCATTCCCATCCCTCCACTGGACAAGTGAAAAACAGCTCTCAGAGAATATATAGCTAATAGTGTTTCTGGGTTCTTCTTCATCTCCAACTTGTTTTCCAGTAGACTGACAGGCAATTTTATTCCTTTTAATTGTTGGTCAGTTCCTTAAATAATGAAAATGTAAAGTTACAATGTAACAACAACAACTTCAGGAGTTAAGACACGATAATTTCTGACATTTATGAGGGACTGCCATGTGTCAGGTGATGTCTAAATTTTTTACATGCATAACCCTACTTCACGCTCATAACAAGCCTGAGATGGGTAGTATTATTATAGCTGTCTTACAGATGGGGAAACTGAGGTTCTGAGAAATTAAGTTACTTGTTTAAGGTCATACAAATAAAAAATGGTGGATATGCAGTTTGAACCCAAATGAATTAGAAAGTTAGACATCAAGTATCTACATTACCATACTATATTGTCCTGCTTATAAAGTCCATTTATCCTCTGTTTATGAAACAGAATCATAGAGTAATAATTTTAACCTTGCTGGTCCATCCGTGTAACCAGCCACCTGAGACACTGAAGCTGTGGGCCTATCTGAAATGCTTGCCTTTAATTCTTTTTACTTTCCCACTACTGGTCCTACTGCAATACATGTGGCTAACTGCTATGATGAAAAATAGGTATCTCCCAGCAGATTAGGAAATGTGCCTTGCTGAAGGAGTTAATTCCAAAACTAGACGTGATAGAATAAGATTAAAAGATGCAGATGGCCCTCTGGCATTGAAGACTAGAATGGAAAGGTTAGTTCCAGATCTGAGTCTGGAAACTTCCAGTGAGGCCAGGAATGAGAGTGTCGTAGCTGATCTTTTGCACAGCCAATGCCGAACTCTTGGGCCTCAATCATCCAGATTCATCACTGGATTATTATGGGAATCCTACCTGGATTCCCATAACACTGGAGGAAAATGAACTTGGAGTGATAATCTCCAATGATTCACTCGAGAATAATGTCAGTTGATCTCTTCTTGTTTCTCCACTTTTATTTCCCTTTGCTTAGTTCTTCTAGCTGAATTGTAGTCATATCAGTAAGTCACTTCAAATCCTTTCTGAAGTATGACTGAGATGGACATGAATAAAGTAAATATCAGGGGGAATTTCTGTGGGTCCCTTTGCTCTCTGGTTCTCCTACAACCATTCCTTTCCACCTAAAAGCACCAGTCTAATCTTTTCAGCATTAAATTCAAGAAAATCTGCCTGGAAGATAATGTGTGTGGGAAACGTGTCCTTGATTGCAACCCTGAACATAATGTTCTAAGATGTTTTTTAAAGTTAGGTTTCCTTCCAGAATTCAAATGGCACAGGTCTGCCAGATAAACATTTTGGATTCAAACAGTAGTTAGGGAAACGTTTGTATGCTTAGATTTGAATGAGAAGAGGAAACTGCTGTGGTCGAGAGATTGCAAAGTGCTGTGTTCCATTTTGCATGACATTAAAAGCACAGCAACAATCAAAGTGACACTTCTCACCATGAAGTTTCTGCCTGCACAGCATAGATCTCATGAAGGGAAAGGCATTGCTTTTCAAAAGGAAGATCCAATGTACAACTTGCTTCTTAAGAAATGTAACTGTTTAAAACCAGCACTGACTAATGTGGCTTATGTAAGCTCACATTAAGGCAATGCCTGCCTCTCTCTTGATTCTCTCATTAGCAACCTGTTATGGCTAACCCACCACATGGTGTCTCAGAATACTAAATTCTTTTAAGTTGTAACTTTGCCAAAAGAAACATCCACAAATGTATGTGCTGCCAATAGCATTACACTGATATATAAGCTAGTCAGGCTAGTTTAACTGTAGGTACAGTGCTGTCTTTATATAATGTTTTAATCTGTAAAGCTGTATGAATTCTTACGATTCTGTTTGATGGATGAGAAAAGGAGAGAAAATCAACCTGTTAATGACCTACAAATGCTATGATTAGGGAACTAAAGGGGAAAAAAACCTTATACTTGTAAACAAAAACAGTTTATCAAATGCCATCACTAAACTTTGCTTCCCCAAGTAAAATGAAACAATTGCTTTATTAACTGGGCTCATGCTTTCTACATGAAGGTCTCAAGAACAAATGCTCAGTGAGAATTGATTCCTACTTTTGATGTAATGGCCGACTGAGAGGAAGATAGGGGAGGAGCCAGAAAGAATGAGGTGGGAGAGAAACAGTACAAACAGACTGAATTGTGTTTTTGCTTTTCACATACTTCCAAAACTCAAATCCACTGACTCTCTGGTGTTCCAGCAATGAGGACTGGAGTGGCAAGTCACTGTCACATCTACTGCCGGTCTATTTTTCTCCCAGGGATAATGCCAAAACCAAGAGAATTTGGGACCAGGAAAGAGAGATGTGTGGGGGCACAGGAAGCTAACTAACATCAATTCCTACTGGATCCACTGTACCCAATAGTCTTTTTCCTACCATTTTTGTACCTGGTATCATGAGTTTTCAATTCAACCTGCCCACTTTGGTGGACTAGAGAAGATAAAGATGAACTGTTTTTCACCGTTCTTCATTCCTCTGGCTCACTCAAGAATTTGGTGCCAGAAAAAGACTAAATATGTGATAAGGATGCACCAACCATGGATGCTAGATAGGACCACTGCCATTCCGAAAGAAAGCTATGTTATGCATGAGTCTACTTAATTCCGCTATCTCTGTGTGTGTACTTAATCATTTAATAAATTTCATTCCTCCACACAAATCTTCTTGCTTTTAGTGGTACTTTTGATTACCGCAAACAAAATCCAGTCAGTTTACTTGAACTGATAACCCTGATACATATTTTATTGATAGTAACTAAAGAAAAATTGATTTTCCATAGGCTGCCTAAGAATGGAAGCATTAATCAATACAATATAAACATTGTATTGAAATGGCAGCACAAGGAGCTTGGCAAATTTTCTCTCCAAAAAACAATGATGAAACTAAAAAAAAAAAAAGTCAAAAATAACTGTTTTTGACTTGGACCAAAGGCACATAGCAAATTGAGAATAAAACTATTGAACCTCAAGAAAGAACAGTGGGCATCTATGTGTTTTAGCTTGGGGCTATTCCCATTGTCTCCCTCTCAAATACACTGCCCTACACACCTGCCAGTTGGTAGTTCTGCCTGGGTGAGGTAAGCCATGAAAACCTGTTGTTTTTCTGCCAAAGAAGCCATTTGATTTGGAGCAGAGCATGGCAAAACCTCATGTCCTCGAGCACTGTCAGAAAGGGCAACAATCCCAGAGGAAAAAGAACAGGGAACAACTAGGTCATAATCCTATGTAGAACAAACAACAAACCAGCAGACAAGGTAGACATATACTGATGGATCTGGGGAATGTGATGGCCACAGTGGATTGTGTTTAGCTCTCATATATTCCTGGAGTCTAAAAGGCTATGCACCTGTGCAAGGCTGCACACACACTCAGGAGAGATTGGAGAGGTCTCTAACTATTCTTATACTCCTGTCAGCCAAGAATTCAACAACCAGCCAAACTATCATTTCAAAAATGAAGGCAACATACAATCCCAGAAATAAATATCGAGAGAATGCATTGCTACCAACCCTTCATAAACTATTTAGAAAACAGAGGAGAAAAGAACGCTTCCCAGTTCATTCTATGAGGCCAGTGATACCTTGATACCAAAGCTACATGATGACATCATAATTAAAAAAAAAAACTACTTGCCAAACTGCTTAAAAATATAGACATGAAGATCCTTAACAAGTATTACAAACCAAACCCAGGAGCACATAAAAAAATTATATACCATGCCTAAGTGGGATTTATAACATTTGAAAATCAACTAATGTAATATCTTATTATGTGGAAAAAGGATAAAAATGTATGATCATTTTAATAGACGCAGAAAAAGGATTTCGAGAAATACTTCATGATAAAAACTCTTGATAAACTAGGAATGGAGAGGAATTTCTTCATAGCGTTAGCCATAATAACCAGAGAATGAAAACAATTCAAGAGTGGAATAAAGTGAACTATATCTATATAATAGAATATTATGTAGTAATAAAAGGGAATAATTATTTATTATGATACAACATGGATTAACTCAAAAATAGTATGTGAAATGAAAAAAAAGCCAGGTGCATAAGACTACATATTGTATAATTCTCTCTCTATAAAATGTCCAGAAAAGGAAAATCTACAGAAACAATACAGATTACTGGTTGCCTGGAGTTGGGGTGAGAAAAGAGAATGAATGCAAATGGTCATGAGGGATATTTTTGGGGTTATAAAAATATTCTAAAACTGGATTGTAGTGATGATTGTACAAATCTATAAATTTACTAGAAATTATGAAATTGTACACTTAAGATGGGTTAATGTATGGCATGAAAATTATACCACAAGAGAGCTGTTTAAAAGAATTTCTTGTTAGCAATGAATTCTTTCAATCTTTATTTCTGGAACTGTATTTTGCCTTAATTTTTTGAAGGGATAGTTTTGCTGGGTTTTAAATTCTTGATTGACTAAAAAAATGATGAAAACCTCTCCCCAGACCATGAGAGAAGTTTTTCAGTAGAGATAGAGACCTTTTGTTAGAGGTGATCTAGAGTAGGGTCAGCAAACTATGACAGGTAGGCAAAATCAAGCCCACTATCTGTTTTTACATGGCCAGTGAGTAAAGAACAGTTTTTACAAGTTTTAATGGCTAAAGAAAAAAAATGAAAAGAATATTTCATGACATGTGAAAATTAATGAAATTCAAATTTTAATGTCCATAAAGTGTATTGGAGCAATGACATGCTCATTTATTTACATATACCTATGGCGGCTTTTGTGCTACAAAAGCACTTATGGCCTTCAAAGTCTAAAATATTTACTATCTGGCTCTTTAAAAAAAAAGTTTACTGACCCATGTTTTAAATTTGTGCTTCTCTATTCTGAATGCATATTAGATTCACTTGGGAGCTTTAAAAAATATTCCCAGTTGAATTTCACCAAACTCCCTTCCCTTCTCCCAATTAATTACATGACATCCTAGGACAGTGTAGTTTTTTAAAAAGCTCTCTAGGTGAGATCCTAGTGTTTTGCCAGGAGTAAGGATCACTATTCTGGATCATCCATGGAGCTAAGACCAGGGAGTTGGGTTTTATGTTAATACACTGACATCGCATTGAGTTTTAAAAATTAGTAACCAGAACAACTGTAGATAAATAATCTAAATCTAAATCACTGGCAAATCAAAATGGCCTATCTGTGACAAAACTACCTTGTTATTCTGTCTCCTGGACAGAAAGGACCATATGGCCACCGTGCCTTGGTCAGTGTTTCAAAAATATGTTAACTGAGTTGACTATAATAACCAACATCTCTATGCCAAAGCATTTCCATAAGGAGGATTTCTGCTAAGTGCACTAACCCTGAAAACAAAGAGGTACGATTAGAAGTAACATAAAATGTCAAGATTTTGATGATTCCACTACTTTTACTTATTTTAGATCTATGTATCATGTAGCCCAATGAGCTCAAAAACTATTGGGAAAAATAAGTAAAATTAGATGACAAATAACACATATGGTAGATTAAATATGGCCACCAGTTCTTTGCAGTTCCTCTCATCAAGAGTTGGTGTCCCTTGGCCTAACCCTGCTCCTTGACATCAAGAGTCGTTGGGCAGCTTCTCCTCATGCTTTTCTTGATATCCTGAGACTATCACACTGCAAAGAAGCTCAAGATGAAAAACTAAATGCAAAGAGAGACCCAGTCATCTCAGCTGTCCCAGCTGAAATCAGATACCAAAAATTAAAAAGTCATTGTGATGCCGAAGTGAAAGAAACCTTGAAAGAAAGCGATCATGTTATTTTGGAATATATAACAGTGAAGAAATAAAAAGCTGGGCATAATCAAATGCTGAAAAGAACTTTTAAAAACTATATTTTTCTAAAACATGTCGATGTGAGTGTTTTAGAAAAATATATGTATTATCAAAATTTCAAAGCCATGATGGAACACAACTAAAAAAAATAGTATAAATGAAAATTGATAATATAATTGTGAGTGACCTTCACTAGGAGGTAAAGAAATCTTAAGGAATCAATGTGGCTATGTAGAAAATTATCTCATTCATTCATTCATTCATTTATTCATCCATTCATTCACACAAGCAAACAAACATGGAATATCAACCATGTGAAAGTGCTGGGCTCCACAAAGGTTGTACTTTCAAAAGCACAAATTAAAGACAGAAGAACTCGTGTTTTTGAAGAGTGTATACTAAAGATAAAAGAACATACAAAATAAATGACAGAGCTATCAGAATATTTACAGAAAAGCTCAGGATAAGCTAAGACATGAAAAGTAAGTGGTGTCTGAAATTATGTTCTGGGGCAATAGAAAAAAGAAACAAAAAGTGATATCGCTTGAAACGAAGAGTGATATTGCACGGGGCAGATGGTATAATGCTAGCTAACAGATGCTAGTGGGAAATTCAGAACACTTCAACAACTTTTTTCTTCCATCTTCCTCACTGAAGAGACTATATTTTCCAGTTAAAATAAGAAACTGGAACCCAAGACAAGAGATAAAATTAGTTAAAACAAAAAAGCACACAGGTGGCCTTTTATATCGACTTCAAGTTGCCTGCCTGAGCCAAATCACACACCAGGGCCAAGGAAGAACTTGCAAATGTGATTACAAACCACGGTCAATAGTCTTTGAGAATAGGCACCAGGAGCTCTGAATCAGATCAATGGTACTCCACTTTTCAAAAGAGAGAAAGCAGATTCTGTTTAAATGTAAAGCTTGAAATCAATGCCTGATAAAATCCTAGAAAGACAGTTAATGAAACAGGTGGCTAATGAGGACTTGGAAGAAAAGATGATTCTGAGGAGTTAGGAGTCACTAACTGAAGTGTGTGGCATTTTATATAGCAAAGGTTTTACAGACGTAACACATCTGTTAGTTCTCACGACATTTCAGTGAGGTATATGATATTATTGCCAGGATACAGATGAAGAAATTGAAGTCCCTAAACATTGAGTTGTGTCTGAAGTCATGCAGTAAGCGGCTGACCTACAACTCAAAATCAATTCACATCAAACTAATTTTTTTCTGATAGAACAAAGGATTGCCAGAGATACAGTATAAGTCAGTTTCAATAAGACATTTGACCAAGTTCCTTGAAATATGTTTTTAGACAAGATAGAACCCCATGAGCTACATCATGGGATGGAAAATGAAACTCGTCTTCTTTTAGATGTCTCAAAACATCTCAAATTCAACTTGTCTAAAGCAAATACATGAACTTCTCCCTTAAACTTGACTCTCTTTGAGTATTCCCTTATCTCAGTGAAGATATCTTGTGCTTTCCAGAAACCTGACAGACACTTTTAAAATGCTTCCTCCATGATCCCATATTCAACCCATTACCAAAGGCTATCAATTTTATTCTGAAATAGCTCTCAGCACATTTAAGGTATTACTCCACTGCTATTGACAATCAAGTGTCAGTCTGGCTGTTACTCTTTTGAAGTGTCTCTCTTCTCTCCAGCTGCTTCTAAGCACTTGTCTTTTGTGTTCTGAAGCTTCACTAAATGAGTCCAGATGTAGATTTATTTATCATGCTTGGAAATTGCTGGCCTCCTGAAAATCTTGATTGGAGTCTGTTAAAAATTCCCAGCCAACCTCCCTTCAAATATGGCCTCTATCCTATTCTTTCTCTCTTTTATCTTTAAGAACTCTTGTTAGTCTTCTTCACTCTATCCTTTCTCTGACTCTTAGCCTCTTTTTCATATTTTCACCTCTGTTTCTCTCTTCTGCATTCTAGATTTTTTAAAAAATCATATTATAGTGTACTAATCCTTTCTTCAGCTATGTTTAATACATTGGTTAGGGTTTTAATTTAAATTATTATGTATTTCATCTTAATGAATTCTTTTTATTTGTCTTTAAATCTGTTCTTTATTCATACTTCCATACTGATTTCATACTGATTTCTTTCACATAGTAAACATTATATATTTTTTCTCTATAGTTGCTAATTCTTGTGTCTATATGTTTTACAGACCTGATTCTGTTGTCCCCTGGCTTACAGGACCTTGTTTCCTTAAGTGATAAGTGATTTTAAACTATTAACAGCTCATATTAAAAACTTTCCCTGAATAATTTTTTGGGGTCCTAGAATGAAGGTAGGTTCCTTGTAGAAAGAATTTGCATTGGCTTCTCTGTCAGACCCTTGGGAGAACCATCAGCCTGGGACCCCGTTAAATACTCACCTTTGAGGGTATGGATGCCACATAGGTAAGGAAAGCTTGGGCTGTAACTACAGGGGTAGCTACCTTATGGTTAGAAATTCTCAGGGGAGATCAGGGGAAGATATATTTATAACTTTCCCTTGAGTTCCAAGATTGTTGACAAATGATATTCTTTGCAATTCTATGATTGGTGGAGGAGGTTCTTGTATGTCCTTCCCCAGGAGGTCTAGGCTTTGGGTCTAAGCTTTGTTAGATGCCCTATATTGAAAACACCCCTGGTTTTATCTTTTTTCCCTTGAACCACAAGAACACTGGCTGTTTGGGAGGCTGTCATGGTACATGTATTTAGGCTATTTCAAGATTAATGATCTATTCAGATGAGTATCACATTTTTAGTTAATTCTATCCTGTCCAAATTTATATTTTTCTGGAAAAATATTGTAACATTTATTTGCATAGAATAATTTAGAGCAGTGATTCCCAACTCTGGCTTTACATTAGTGTCATTTGGGCAAGTCTCAAAAATCCTGATGCCCAGACCAGCGAAAACAAAATCTCTGGTAAGAGATTATATATATATATATATATATATATATATATATATATATATATATATATATATATTTTATATATAAAATACATATATAGTGTGTGTGTATACATATATGTGTGTGTATGTATGTTTGTACACACACACCCACACATATGCATACATACACACACACACACACACACACACATATCTGAAAGTGATTATTTTGTGCAGCCAAGGCTGAGAATCACTGAGAGCAATGTCATCCAAACTTGAGTGTGAATGTGAATCACCTGGGAATCTTGTTAAAATGTAGATTTGATTCAGTATGGCTGGGATGGGGTCTGAGAGTGTCAATTTCTAATAAGCTCTCAGACTGAAACCTCTGATGCTGTTGTGTGGACCACACTTTGAGTCCCAAGGATTTAGAAGAGTTTTCTCTTATTAATTTTGTCTCCTTTTCACCTGGGATTACATTTCCTCATCTCATTCCTGATAGTTTATAATTGTTCTTTTTTTTTCTTTGAATTGTCTTGATGGGCAGTACTCTTTTTTTTTGGCATTTTATTTTATTTTTTTATATTTCAGGAAATGAGCTAGCTGGATTTTATTTTAATCTGCTAATTCTACTCTTTCCCTCCTGTCTTACAAATCATTGATTCTTGCTTTTATTTGTATTCATTTCATTCTTTTATTACCCTGAATTTACTTTTATTCTCTTTTCTTTTCCCAGCTTCTGAATCCCTAGTTTAGTTATTTCTTTGCTTACTTGTTTAATGATGAAAACACTGCAATGAAGGACTCTCCTTCTACAGGACCGGCTGCATTCCATAGAGCATCACCATAAACAACACTTTCCAAACAGTGAGTGTGTAACTGCAGAGTTATTCAGGGGAGAACTCCTTTTATTTATACTTTTGTGATTAAGTTTTAGTTCTATTAATTTGTGATCTAAGAAAACAGATTGTACAATTTCTACTTTTGATAACGTAATGAGTTTCTTTTGTTAAATCTTGGGCTAGTGTTTTATGGGATTTAGGGGAAAACATCTGTCTAGCCTCTGTAGATTATGAATGCCGTTTATTTCCATTACATCTTATTTGTAAGACATCAGATATCCAAGTTTGCACTGAGTACGTGCTCATGGGCCTTCCTACCCTTGCCCTTGAAGTTCCAACATTTTCCTCTGAGGACCTACAGAAGGACAAGATTAACTGTAACAGTAACTCTTCCCTGGGATTGGTAGAAGCAGCAGTAAAACATGGGTTTCAAGATAACCCTTTGTAGTCATGCCACTTTATCCCCTGGAGGCAGCAGTCTTGGTTTCTGGGCTAACATATAGGTGACCTGGAGCAGGACTGACCACAGATGATTGAGAACCTCAGTCTTGAAACCATCTCATGATTCCACAAGGATCTTTTCTTATGCTGAGTGGGGTATAGGTCTTCAGGTCTGTCCACCAAGACACACCTAGAGGATAAGTTGCCGACTGGAGAGCATCACTCAAACAAGAATTATTAATCTTGTCCCAAACTATAACAACAGCCCCACTTACTCTATGTCTATTTCAACTGTTGAACTGTTACGAGTGTGCTAATGTCTCCTGCTGAGCGTCCATCTATTCCTCTGTGTATTTAAATCATCTTATTAAAAGTAGAATCTGAGGCTATCTTAACCATGTGATGGTTTTTATTTTTATGTATTTTGCAGGTTATTCCTTTTTAAATTCAAAGGCCTCCTTTGTCCCATGTAATGCTTCCTTCCTTGAATTCTAATTTGTCTGGCATTAATAGCAATACTCCAACCTCCTCCTTGTTTAGAATTCCATGTGTATGTGTGTATATCTGTATTAGTTTTCTATCACTGTGTCACAAATCACCACAAACTCAGTGGCAACATTATTTTACTACTTGGCTGCTAATTTTATTATCGCACAGTTTCCACGAGTTAGGAGTCTGGGTTTTTCAGCCAGGGCTCTGCTCAGGGTTTCAGAAGGCTGAAATCAAGATGTTGGTTAGCTGCATCCTCATCTAGGGTCTCAACTGACTAGAAGAAGATCGTTCCTCAAGCTCCCTCAGGTTGTTGGCAGAATTCATATTCTTATAGTTACAGTCTGTGTCTGTCAGCAGGGGACTTCTCTCCTAGAGGTTGCCCTCAGGTCCTTGCCATGTGACTCCTTCATCTCAGAGAGGGGAAGCCCCCTCATGTCAAAACCTTCTCACACCTTTTTTAAAAAAAATTAATTTATTTTTAATCCTTTAATGTCATCACATATTTCACCCCTTTTACCCCACCTACCTCCCCTCTGCCCCCCACCTTCTGGTAATCACTCATCTAGTGTCCATGTCCAGGAGTATCTGTTTGTTTGTCCTGTTCGTTTGTTGCTTTTAGGTTTATATCCCACATATAAGTGATATCGTGTGATTTTCAACTTTTTCTGTCTGGTTTATTTCACTTAGCATGATTATCTCAAGCTTCATCCATGTTGTCACCAATGGCAGTACTTCATCTCTTCTTATGTCTGAGTAATATTCCATTGTATATATGTACCACAGCTTCTTTAGCCAATCATCTACCAGAGGACACTTTGGTTGCTTCCATGTCTTGGCTACTGTGAATAATAATGCTGTTATGAACATCGGTGTGCAAATATCTTTTCGGATATGAGTTTTCAAGTCTTTGGAGTAAATACCTAGTAGAGGGATTGGTGGATCATATAGTAGATCAATTCTTAGTTTTTTGAAGAATCCCATACTGATTTCCACAGTAGTTGTACCAGTTTGCGGTCCCATCTGCAGTGTATTAGAGTTCCTTTTACTCTTTATCCTCTCCAACACCTATTAATACTTGTCCTGTTGATAACAGCTATTCTAACAGGTATTCTCACATTTCTAATCTCTCTGACTTTCTCTTCTATCGGCCAGAGAAAACTCTCTGCTTTTAAAGAGCTCAGAGGCCAAGTCAGACCCATCTGGATAAATGCCTTTTCTTACAGTCAGCTATGCCATATCACTCACAGAATCATGGGAGGATTATGCAGGCTCTGTACCCCAGTGTGGGAGGTCGGATGGAATGAAGCCTGGAGGGATATCTTTCTTTATTTTCACTTCTTTTATGTTATTTTGTTTAGGTGGATCTCTAGTAATAACATTGACTTTGTTTTTTTATTAAATTTGAGGGTCTGTTTCTTAATAAATGACTTTAACAAATTCACATTGACTGAGATAATAAATTTGATCTTCTTGTGCCATTTTATCTTGTGCTTTCTTATTGCTCCTTTGCTCCTCCTACCATCCCCAATATCTTTTCCTCTAGGGATCAAAGCTTCCTTTGATCTTTTTTCTCTTTCTCTGATCATCCAGAAGTAATAAGTACCCTCTCAAATTTTTAGAGCAATTACCTGCATATTTTTAAACCTTTCAATCTTATTTCCTCTATCACCATAAAGAATAAAACAGCATCTAAAGATATGCCTACGTAATTATCCCTCTTCTTATCCTCCACCAAATAAAAGGATCATAGCCCTTATATTAAGATTATTAATACTTTTTATAGTTTCTTCTCTCTTAAGAATTATTTCAATAGCATATAAAGTTGTATGATCATAAGAACAATTATTGAACACTAATTCAAATTTTAAAGGTTTAATAATTCACCATTTATAATTCATGTTCCCTTACTCTGAGGTCTCTCTTTTGATTAACTTTTTAACTGACTGAAGAATTTTAGTAATTCTGAGGTCTTGAACATCTGAGAAGTCGTTTCTGTTGAGAGCCAAAAGATGGGCTCCCCGTTTCTGGCTCGTTGATAAAACTCCTATTTTCTTGACAGACCTTTGGAATGAGATTAAATGCATGGCCATAATTGTGATTTCTTGGGCCAAAGATCTATTCTTAAAGTAATCAAATAAAACATGAAAACAGCAAGGCATCCTTGACAAGCTGCCGACCTTATGCACATCCTTTAATTTCTCTAAGTTGTCTTTCCTCATGGGTAAAACGGGGCTCAACTTTATAAAACTAACAAAAATAATAATATTTCATCAACACACTATCCCATAAAAGCATAAGTATTAAGTTCCAGCAAAATATCAATAAAGTCTACTTAGGTGTTTGAACATTCCGGGTCACACAGGGACAGACAGTAAATATAAAATTGAGTATTTCTCTCTTCCTGCTTAAAAGGAAAAGCAGACACTCACAACCAATACTACTTCCAAATGTATATTATAATCATACTATTTTAAAGTCTAGGGAAAAGAAAATAAACTTGTTGCACCCTCCATATTTATACAACATCACAAGCAATTGAGACACATCAAAAGCGAATATTTTCTAGGCTCCATTTACAAATGTTTCAACTAGATTTCATAGTGACATGGTTCAAAATTAAGAAAGTACCCAAAAGTTTACAACGAAGATCTCCCCCTTAGCTAAATTCTAGGTTTTAGCTACTCAATTCCCCTCCCCATAGCCTTACAAAGTTGTATGTTTCCTTCCAGAGATATTTCATACATATAAAGAATCTCTCCTGACTTTCTCTGTCCTCCTCTCTCTGGTTCTCTCTCTCTCTCTCTCTCTCTCTCTCTCTCTCTGTATTTTTATATTTTTGTCCTTTTTAAATAAAATTGTATCATTCCATTGTCCTGAACCTTCTTGTTTACTTGATGTATCTTGGAGATCTATGTATATTAGGATAATGTTTCCTCATTTTTTTTTCATAACAATATAGCATCCCATTGTCCAGATAGGCCATACTTTATTTTCCCAGTAACTTATTGGTGTATATTTTAAATAATGCTACAATTATAACTTCAAACACATGTCATTTGAAGTGAGTAAAGTATGTTTGTAGGATAGTACTTAAGAGATGATGAAATCACTAGGTTATGGGCTACACACATTTATAATTTTGATAGTATCAGCCACCCAGCAATGCATGAGCATACTGTAGTATTATTTTTAATAACTCCAAAACGCACTCCATGGTATTTGCAAATTCCTGTCCCCAATATCTTTTTTGTTTGGTTTTGTGAGGCTGTTTGGGATGGGAGTGTGAATAGTCCAATGGGCCCTGGTTTATGCCCTAATGATCCTGGTTCCTCTCTCTTTTCCCTAACACACACAAATACGACAAATCACACACTATTGCTATAAAGCTGTGCAAATTTAGGACATACTGAAATGGCCAGCGTCTAGAGTCCATTAAATTTGAGTGTCTCTACAAAGCACATCTAAATGCTAAACTCCAACATAACAGCAACAGAGAGCTGGTGAACTCAGTCCTATGCATCAATGTCTAATGAGAATTGATTAAATAGGCTCTGAGGGACCTTATCTTATTGCTAATAAATCCCATCCGGCACTTTCCCACACTGCCTAGATATTAAATAAAGCTTATGATGATTAAACACCAGATAAGTTAATTAAGAGGTAATTCTAGAGGAATGTCCTGATAGGATGGTGGTCTTCTATTGTGTAACTTAATGAAAGAAGAGCAGTTCTCAAACTGTAAGGACAAGGCAGAGGCCTCACAACATGCAAGGTCATGCTGTGCCAGGCCCAACATCAGCTGAGAGCTTCCTCCCAACACAGAAGGGTTCTCACTTCTACTTCAAGCCCAAGGACCAGCTCTAAAAATAGGACCTCCTCCTGGCAAAAAGGACACGAAAAAATGATGAGATGTTTGTCATTTGTTTTTCCTCACAGGATGGCACCACCAAAAACCTTAATAATATGAAACTGAAGGGTAGGGTTTATGAAATTGTAGATCACACAAGAATGTTGTCATAAATTATGGGCGGTCATCAAAACAATTTATGCCGCAAAGTTTAATGAGCTATATAGCTCGTCCAAATCAGAAAGAGAAAATTTCTAGAGTATTAAGATCATTTCATATCCCTAAACACAGTCTCAGTCAGGGGTACCCTAGATGAGTCTGTAGAACACAGAAGTCAAGGTCATCAGAAGTAAACATTTGCTCATATGAGCACTTCATCATCATGTTCACAGCTGGAAAGCTATTCCAGAGCACACAAGTATCTCCCTTTAGTTTTTTAACACAACGTTTTTCTTTGTTGATTAAATTAATATGGCTCAAATATGAAACAAATTTGCAAATTCCTGTTTCTATAAAATCCTCAAATCGGAAAAGTCAAGCCTAAATGATCAATTCTAATTCCTAAGAGACTGGTAAATTTTTTCAGCAGGGTTCATATAATAAAATTTTTGTTTTGGCACAAAGTCTCGAGAGCTTATTGTTTCTAATTAGTAGTGGGCTTTTTGCCTTCCATGCCTGATACACAATGAGATAAAAAAATAACTCCAATGACATGACTCTCTTTCGTTATTCTGACCTGCCCGTAACACACACTTCCTATTCTGAATGCACTAAGAGGTACTAAGTCCACAGGGCTGCTAACATTGTTACATTTTACGTGGAACTCAGCTCTATTTGCTTAACCAATGATAAACAGAGCCCTTGCCAAACAGCACTTGCCATAAAGAACTCAGCACAGGCAGGGTGTGTTCACTTGGATGCTGCCAACGACTTTCAGAAGGAGCAAAAATAAATTGCTTCATCAGTAAGCAAACACTAGGTGGGTAACTTGGTGCCCCGCTCTGGAAACCAACTCAGTGGTGTGTTTCTGTAGCCTGGAAAAGTTTTATTTCACACATCATTCTATTTTTTTTTTTTTTGGAATGAATTTGAAGGATAAAAGACTGGAGAAGACAACAAAATATCATGGTATATGAGGATGTTCATTGCAGCATTCTTTATGTTAAATATTTGGGTTGTTATAAATATCATAAACAACCCAAATATTGAATCAGGGGATGGTTAAATAGATTAAATGTATTCATATGGTATCATGTGATATGACTTATTTTATGACATGATGTTACAATACAACATAATATATTATAGCCATATCTAATGACATAGAATACTGCTGAATATAATATATTAAGTGGGAGGAAACTATATAGAATGTCAATTTGATTTTTAAGAATCTGTCTACTATATATACATATACACATACTTTTTAAAAAGACTACATTTCTCCCATAATAGCATTTCTCACAATAGCACTTACTGCCAAACTACTTATCTGTTTTGCTTTCTGCTCACTCTGCTGCCTCTTGTATACCACCCTACACACACACACACACACACACACACACACACACACACACACACACACACACGACCCCCTCCAGATAGTAAGTTCTGTGGCAGTAGGGTCTTGTCTGTCCTGCTCACAAATTTTTCCCCACAATACAGCTGTGCATACCATGCAGCTCAAAAAATACTATTTAAGGCAGTAACTAGTAACAAAGGCTGACTGTCTAGAAGGCAACTTACCACTGTTTTTACAGTGGTTATTTCTAATGTATGTAATTACGTATAATTTTTATTCTCTTTAAACTTCTTAGTCCTTTTCATAGTTTTCCATGTTGTCACTTTCATAATCAGAAAGCATTTTTAAAAGAAATTAGTTGTAATAAATGAAATAATACCTGTGTGCTTTCTAATGCATTTTTATTCCATTGTTCAATTTGATAAATATATGTGTACACAATGAATGACATCTCACCATCCATCCAAGTAGAGTGGAACGTTTGTACACCAAGAAGAAATCACGTGCTACTAAAAAATAAAATGATTACATTTCTATCTGTCAAGACAAGTAAAAACATGGGGTCTAATAATCCGTAAGTTTGGTAGAATAAAAACACACCATTGAATAGAAAACAAAGCCAAGAATATATTCTCATTGTCAGCAAAAGATCTAGCACAACATTCAGAATTCTGTTACTATATTACCTAATTAAAAACAGAGTTGTGGTTGGAACAGTACAATTCAATAATCCTTTGGAAAATAAGGGACAGCAAGATGTCTCCATACCACAGCCTCTCCCTCTCAGCACCCTTACCCACCTTGCAAAGGGGACGTGCAAGTTTCAAAGGACCTTATGACTTTTTAATTTAAGCACTAGCATATGTTCATCATAAAAAAACTTGCAAATACAATGAAGTATAAAGAAAAACTATCCATAATACCATCACCAAAAAATAACCTATGACATTATTCTGTGTATTTACGTGAAGATTTATGTATATATGATTCAACTGTGTCAAAATATACACACATACAAAATGTGTACTTTAACATATATATTTTATTGACTATTATCTTTCGATTAGTATGCATATTTTACTTCCCAGTTCATTAGCACTCCTACCTATCTTACAAAGGGGGGCACTAATAAGAATAAGGAGAGAGAGACTGATAAATAACATATGCATATATATGTGTGCATAGTCAGAGTATATATATATATATATATATATATATATATATATATATATATATATATGTGTGTGTATACACTAATACATACCAATTAATACATATATATTACAGAAAGAGATTATAGTTTCCTTAATTCTACTTCCAAATTAATATAGACTTAATCCCTCATTAGATCATGGGCTATGAACTGTCATTTATTTCATCATATTATCCTGCCATTAATCAATACATTATGCTTCTATGATTTTTAAATATAATAATATGCAGCTTCAAAATGACTATAATTCTGTTATCTTTCCCAAATGGCAGCAAAAACATGAAAGAAAAAAATATCTTTTTAGAAATCATCAATCTGAAATTTTTTCTTTATAAAATATAAGCAATTTGCAAAAGTTCTGTAAAATATAAAAGAGAACAATAAATACATGCCCTCTCCTATCGACCTAAAGTAATCGCTATTAGTATTTTGCTTTTTCTTTCTAATTTATGCACACATGTTCAGGTGCCTGTGTGTGTGTGTGTTTTATTAGATGTAATACCAGTGATCATAACACCTTATGCCCTGCTTTATTTTTTTAACTACTCCTTGCCCATTTTCCCTTGTAGCTACATAGTCTCCATGAGCATCTGCAAAAGAACTGAACCATATGAGAATGTGGCCCACTCTGGCTGCTTTCCTGTTGGAAGGCTCCACTGTGAGCTGGCTGCTCTTCTTTCTCCATACTGATGGAACTGGCCTTTTCCCTTAGAGGTTGGCCAGAGGAGACAAAGAGATGAATCCAAAGTGAGCCAATTTTGTGGCTCATCAGGACTTCAAATTTGAAATCTGAAGCCAAAGTGAGATTTGGGGGCAACCTGCAGCTTTCCCAGATCCAGAAATCATATTTTAAAAGTGGCTCGACAATAAAAGAGCTGACATTTGAGATTTTGTTAAAATATTTGACATGGGGGCCCCTAAAGGCTGACTGAACTACCAGTATAGTGGCTGGCCAGGGCTGACCAACGTGAATCATCACTCAGGAAAAAAAGCATCTCCTAGGAGGAACAGAGATAATACAGTGGGAAAGGGATGAACTCAGCTGCCAGGGTGCGGAGTTTCAAACTCTAGTTTTGCCACTTGTGAGCTACAGAATGTCAGGCACTCTCTGTGCGTCAGTGTCCTCATCCATTACGTCAGCATCTACTGATCACCAGAATAGTTAATATTAAGACAGTAGGATGGATCAATACACTGAATACTATAGAGCCAGGAGAATAAACAATCTATAGCTACATATAACATGTGGATGACTCTCATAAACACTGAACAAAAGAAGCCAAAGTCAAAGAGGATACACTGTATGATTCTATTTGTTCAAAAATAGATAAAATTGATCATGTTACTAGAAGTCCAGATTGGCCTTGTCTCTGAGGAGTAGTGACAAGAAGGAAGCACAGAGTGCCTCCCGGAAGCTGGCTGTGTTCTACTTCTTGATCTGGATGCTGGCTACACAGGTGTGTTCATTTTTAAGGCTGGTGCCAAGCTTCTCTGTTTCTCTCGGGCATGGAGACCACAGCGAGATGCAGCTGGTTCGCAGCTGCTTCTCTAGACCCTCATCCTTCTTCTCATTGGAATCCTACTCTCTCCCTTTCCAATTCCACCTATGATTTAATTCACTACAGTTCTAAATTATCCCTCTTCCTCTCCCCCAAGCTCACATCTATCATAAATAAAAGGAAGTTAATTCTCCCTTGGTTATATAATTCAGGGAAACTGAAAGCTCTCTTAGAGCTACCAAACAAAATACACCATTGTTATGAAACTTGAAGTCAGCCGTCATCATCATTTAGCAGTTAGCCTATCATTAGTTCTTTTTCCTTTTTCTTATTAAATTACCTCTTTCAGGCCTCCAGTCATTTTGTAACTTTTACTTGAGTCCCTTTCATTGGCTTCCTTTTAATTTGGGTTCATGCATGAAGGCCAGGCCCTGAGAAAGACCACATTGATGCTATTGGACAGACTCCAATCCCTCTGATTGGTGACAGGCCTGGAAAGATAGAGAGCACCAGGTGGCCCACCTAACAAGAGACTGGCCTGACCTGAGGATAAAGAGCAAGATTGTGTCTGAGCCCCAATGCAGAGGCTTCACCCCAGTGTGAGATGCTGCTCAGGGATTCCTGGCACAGAGAAGACACTCTAGGAACGTTCACACCTGTTTCCTTCTAAAAAGTGGGGAGACAAAGGACACGAGCAAAATGCTCTGGATCTCTGATTCATAAACCTTGGAGAAGATAACATGTCAAAGACCCTGACTTATAAGAACAACATATCAGTCATAAGGAACACACTAGCTGTTGCCCTGTCAAACAAGGATCTTGCCAAGTACAGGCAGCTCTGTCTTTGGAAGATGAACACACCATTGTCAGAATGTTGTTATTAGGGAAGCAGCCAGATTCATGCACCTGATTTTAGATGTTGTGCTGCAGGAAAAATCCTCACTGCAGGTGCACTAGAACATAACCATGGTCAATCATGCCAAGCAGTGATCTGATAACTAAAGGGCAGGAAGAAAGGATGTGTCTGGTCTGCAATGACCTTTCCAAAGTGTCTGTTGATCCCTTAAGCTAAACTGTCCATTCTTAATGGCGAAGGCCAAGAAAAGAGCAGCACCGTTTGGCAGAGGGAACTGCAAGACTGTAGTTTCTCCGTTACATTTTACTCTCTGGCCATGTGCAAGGTACATGCATAATGCTAACACCTCAGACACTCATTTCTAACATGGGGATAAAAACATCTTGTCTGTGGGAAGGCACGGGAAGGGCCACCCACAATCTCTTGAAAGCCCTTCCAGCTCCAAAATCAAATGTTGGCAGCATCAAATAACTTAACCGGGGCTGGAGAATGGTGGTCACATGTTAAGGCATGGGGGGAGGGCAGGCAGATCTGGGCTCAGCCACTGTGAAGCTGGGTGACTTTGGGTCAGTGACTTCACTTCACTGAACCTCTATTCCCTCAGCTGTAAACGGAGGATGATAATGCCTATCTCACATAATGAATGTGAGGACTAGACCAAATCTATCAAGCACTGTGCTAAGCCAGACCCCAAAGGCAGGTGGGTTTCAGATTTAAGAACCTAGAGAATGACAACCTGGACAGTTGTCTGAAATAACTGAGCACTTACTTCACTTCAGAGCTACATACACAGACATGTGCATGTGCATATATTTATATCCCATTTACATGTACATGCATGTAGGTTTAAAAAATAAATTTAAATCATAGTGCTCAAGAAAGGTACTTAGAGCCCTAAGAGGACTCTATCAGGTTAGAAGAACCCAGAACCATGAGCTCCCTGTCCTAGGCACCACCTCGGGAGGGGTGGGGGTGGGGCGTCCTGGCCTGTTCCCATGTAAGCATATTTCTGCGTGCTGCAGTGACAGTATGGTTCTTCCTCTCTTTCTGGTGCTTCCCATCTCCTTGAGTGTCAGTGCAAAACACCTGGCTGAGCACTAATCAGGCCAGCGTGAGCATCTCAAGAGGCCTCATTGTTCCAGACAGGCAGCCCCCTCTACCACGTCTCTCAGGTTATAAGTGCACATCTAAGCCAGCCAGCTGGCCCTCAGGGGTTCTTCCTCACTCCTGTCTCCATCCAGCTCCATGGACCCCCATCACCCCTCCACGCAGGCTGCACCGGACATCCTGTGGTTCTGGCTCCTCCAGAAGGGATTATAGCCAACGCTAGTGTTTCCCAACTCCCCAGAGAGAATATCCTTGGAATTCAGATTGAGAAATCAGAATTCTGGGAATTCTTGGAAAGTCTAGAAATCATAAGTTTCTTTAAAAACTTCAAATCTCCTTCATTCTCTTGACTTCTACCTATTCATATCTAAAAAATGTCTTTAACAAAAAAGAACTATTCAATTGAGTAGTATTTACAAAGAACAAAGCCTATACCAAATATTCAAACACTGAAAAACAAGAGTGAACATAGAGATGCTGTGTATTCTGTCCTTGTTTAAACTCTGGTCTACATATTATTATATTTGACACCATTCACACAAATGTCAATTTAAGTTTATATGCAAATTATGAATAGCATAATATTCGGATCTCTTAGCAAAGTTAACAGTACTACACAGACATAATGTGTTGAAATTGCTAAGTTAAGGACTTACTTTGTTTTCAAACCTTATTATATCTTGAAACATCACTCATAAGATCTGTAGAAAGTACAGCATGCCCATAAACTTATTAATACTATTTGATTTGTGAATATGACTTAGGTTAGCAGCAGCAGCTGGGGCCACAGACACACTTATGGAAGTAGCTAAAAGCCAGAATGACTGATTTGGTTAGGACTGCTCCTCTCCTATTTGCTCTGTTCTGTTTCTAGAAATGTTGACCTTCACCTTCAAATCCAAGTGTCAGTATTTCCTGTTCTTTGCTTGACATCATTGAGCCCTTCAAACCAATAACTTCCTCTCCATTGATTGTCAAGCATAATTTCTCACAGGAAAACTGTAATACTGTTTCCTATTTTTGTGATGCCTCTGCTGATTTTTCTGGTGACTTGGGATTTGGGAATGAAATGAAACATTACCAGGTCACACGAGAGGAGAAAAAGGGATCGACCCTGGAAGCACAAGCTGGGATCGGAGGGCTGGTTTCTTTTCTTTTTTTTTTTCAAGGTCATCTTTTTATTCATTTGATAGTTTTATTATCCACATTTTGGATAGAATACCAGATAATAAAACTGATAACAACTGTGTTCAGCCGTTACCTTGAACATTCCCCACCTGTGTTTACATGTTCTGACTCAGAGCCTGTCTCTGGACAATTGCAAACTCAGTTTCTTCTCCAGAAGTTTCTGCCTTATAATCTCCATCACACGGGTGTCCTTGCCACTTGCTTCTTGGCTTTCCCAAATGATTTTCGTCGCTATTATCACTTTAGCTTTGGAGAGGGGCAGTTTCTATTTGTCTCTGTCTACTTCTTTAGTGGAACTGCCTTCAAATTATATCTATCTATAGTCGATGAGATGGAGCCTTCAAATACATCCGAGCAATTAGTTATCTATCCTTTCTTGTCATCCTCAACTGCTGACTTTATGCCTTTCTGTATACTGATAACATCTCATCTATGAAGAGAACTCTGATTTCTAGAATGATTAAGAATATCTCAGGCAATGCTGTTCTCCATCAGCTTCTGTTCCAGCTGGACTCCAGAGCTAGATTCTGAGCATCCTAAAGCATCTCATTAGATCCTGCAGTCCACACTTTAAGACACGCAGGAGAAGCAAAGTGACTCTTCTCTGTTTCGTCTGAACCAGGCCTCTCCTGAGCTGTTTGCTGCTGCCTGTGCTGTGGTGATCCTGCCTGCTTAGCACACTGGTGTGGTGTGGGCTTTCCTCCCGCTCCCCTGGTTCCAGGCTCCCCTTTGCCACCTGAATATGGTGTTTGCTCATCCTGCTTCTTGAAATCTGCATCTCAAATGTGACTTTACATACTCCTTCCAGAAAAAGGTCCTGAGGATAGATATGTAAAGTAGTCTATCACTTCTGCTTCTTCTACTTTCCTTGGCTCCAGGCTTGCAGAGTTCATGTGTTTCTTAGAAGACTCCACACACCACGCTATAGTTAGAGGTCCACATGCCTGCATCCTTGGGGGACCACACCCTGTACTTTTAGGCATAGTAAGGAATTTGGTACATGTCCAAAGCAACAAGTGATGTTGGCTGAACTGCATCCTAAAATACCCGAAGAACAAAGGTACGAAGAACAAAGGTACTATTGCATCCCAACATTGGCCAGAGTATGGAAGGATAGTATAATCCAGTGATTCTCAAACTTTTCTGGAGGCTGTGTTCAAACACACATTGCTAAGTGCCACGCCTGGAGTTTCTGATTCAATAGGTCTGAAGCATGAGAACGTGCATTTCTAATAAGTTCCTAGATGATTCTATTGCTGCTCTCTAGGGTTCAATAAAACTTTACTTACACAAACAAGTAGTGGTCCAGAACTGGCCCATGGGTCCACAGTCTGCCAACTTCTATACTAAAAGGTCCTTAATACTGAGCTATAAATTTTGCAGTGATGGGATATTAGACAAGAAATCAGAACGCTACAGGACTTTGCCCATATTGCTGCTTCTAGATTCATTTAGTCTGTCAGAGCATCATTTATTCTAGAGCAGTCCTAGAAATGCAGTGTAGTCTGTCTTCATTTAAACTCTGGTCTACACGTTATCAGAATTAACAACATCCATGCAAGTGCAATTTTAAATTTTATACGCAAATTTTGATTATCTTACTATATCCAATTTAGAAGCATGTGTCAATGCTCTAAGGAAAACATAAGTACATCACTGGGAAGTGAGGCCCGAAGGCCTGGCCCTTGACACTAGGCACTGCCAGTGTCTGAGACACAGACCCCTGGGGTGGAGACAGCATCAGAGCTGTGAGGATACAGGAGAAGAGAGAAGACCGAATGAGCTCTGAGGATCTTTGGCTGTGGAGCTCTCTGACCCCTTCCAGCCCAGCATAGACTAGGTCTGCAGACATTGAGGGAGAGAGATGCCTCATTTTGAGGGTGCAGGGCTGATTGATCAGGGTGACCAATTTCTGTTTTTGAGGCATTTTCCAAATGCCTGTTCCTCTCCGTGCCTTTTCATGTTGCTTGTGGTGTTGAATTTTTCTGTATCCTTGCTGATTGTTATGTCTAGCTATTCAATTAATTGTTGAGAGATGTTGTTGAAGTCTCCATCTCAAATTGTGGATGTGTCTATGTCTGATTTCAGTTCTACTGGTTTTCATTCCACATGTTTTCAAGCTCTGGTGTTTGGTACGTACAGATTTAGGATTGCTACATCTTCTTGGTCGATCAACCCTTTTATTGTTACATAATCCTTCTCTGTCTCTGGTGATTTCCTTTGCCCTACAGTCTAGCTTATCTGATATAAATATTGCAGCTCCTGGTTTTTTTTTTTAATGAAGTTTTGCATGATATGGCTTTTTCCATACTTTAACTTTCAGTCTGCCTACATCATTATATTTGAGGTGAGATTCTTTTAGACAGCATATCGTTGGGACATGTCTTTTTGTCCATTTTGCCGTTTTGTATTTTTAATTGGTGTATTAGGCTATTTACATTAAATAATCATTGATACATTAGGGCTTAAATCTGTTACTTTATTTTTTTCTGTTTATTCTCTGTTTCATTTTTCAATTTTCTTTGTCCTTCTTTCCACTGGGTATCTTGAACATTATTTTTTAGAATTTCATTTTGATTTACCTAATGTTTTGTAATATATCTCTTTATATAGCTTTTTCAGTAGTTAATAGGTCTAACATTTTAGAGATAGAAAACTGATCAATCTCTATTAATATAGTCATTTTACCAGTTCAAAGGAAATTTAGTAACCCATCTCCCTTTCAGTCCATTTACTCTACCCCATTTACAACATAATTGTTTTAAATAGTTCCTCTACACACATTTAGAGTCACATCAGACAGTGATACAATTTTTGCTTCAACTGACAAACAATTTAGAAAACATATTTAGAAGTGGTTAAAGAAAACCTATTATATTTACTCTCCTTTTTTTTTCTTATCAAATTCTTTCTTCCTTTCCAATGTTCGAAGGTTTCTTCTTTTATCATTTCATTTCTCTCTAGAGAATGTTCTTTAGTCAATATTTTGCAACTGTCTGCTGCCAACAAATTCTTAGTTTTCTTTCACCTGAGAATGTCTTGATTTCTCCCTAATTACTAGAGGATATTTTTACTAAGCTTTAGATTCTGGGTTGAAAGTTCTTTCCTTTTAGCACCTGAAAACCAATGTGCCATTTCTTTCTGGCCTACACATCTTCTGTTAAGAAATCTGTTATGATTCTAATTGTTCTTCCCCTACAGGTAAGGTGTGATTCTCTTCTGACTGTCTTTAATTATTTTCTTTGCTTTCGTTTCCAAAGTTTAGTTATGATGTATCTTGGTGTGAATTTGTTTGGGTTTATCCTGTTTGAGAGTCACTCAGATTCCTGAATATGTAGTTTTTGTTTGTTTGTTTGTTTGTTTGTTTGTTTTTGCCAAATTTGGGGAGTTTTCAACCATTATTTCTTTAAGTACTTTTTCAGCCCTATTTCTCCCAGGACATTGATAACATAATTGTTAGTCCTTATATTTTAGTCCCACAGGTCCCTAAGGCTCTGTTTACTTTTTTGTTCCAGTCTACTTTCTCTTCATTGTTCATATTTAGTAATTTCTATTTTTTATCTTCCAGCTCATTGATTTGTTCTTATATTCTTTCATTCTGATGTTGAGCTTCTATTACTATATATTACTATATCTATTACTTCTGTATCTTTCCTTTCTTTACTGAAACCACCTACTTCTTGGTTGAGGCTTCTTGTTGTTGTTTCTAGCAAGTTCAAAATTGCACACTGAAGCATTTTTATCATGGCTACTTTAAAATATCACCTGATAATTCTATCTTCTCTGTCATGTCAGTGTAGGGCTCTGTTGGTTGTCTTTTTCTCATTCAGTCTGAAAGGTTCTTGTTTCTTGGTATGTGAGTGAATTTTTTACTGAATCTATACATTTCTTTACTATGGTTCTAAAACTCTAGATCTTATTTAAACCTGTTTTAGCTGGCTTCCTCTGATCGCAAGTAGCAGTGCTTCTGCCAGAAGAGTCCAGGTTCCCCCCTTCTCTTCTGCTGACACTTGAGGAGGCTCCTCATTACTGCTGGATGCAAACTGCAGAGTACGCTCAGAGTGAGGGAACTAGAGGATGGGGACGAGCCCATGTGACTCACGAAGCAGTAGTCCTGGAGGGAGGCTGCCATGTGCAAGGCTCAAGAAGCCACCTTCAAGGCAGGAAGGCTTCTTCAAGAGGAAAAGGATATTCTCGGTGGCCGCATTTAAGGCCAATTCGTCCTGCCCCAAGGTGCCTGCATGTGTTCGGAGCTTCCACTTCCTATTTTGAAACTTCCCTTTCATATTTAAGCTGTCAAAGCAGAAAGTGTGATTTTCTTGGAAATTCATTTGCCAACGGATCCATTTCCCACTTCATATAGAAATACTTTGTTTCCACAATCAGAAAAAAAAGAGCCACTAAAAAGTTCCTATAGGAGGTATGCAAGGAAAAAAGAAAAATGCATAGAAATACCTCTGTAAATAAAAGGCATCTGAGTCTCCTATTCTAAGAAAAACAAAAAACGAAAAAACAAAACAAAACAAAACAAAACAAAATATCCTGGCAGCTAAGAGTCTCCTCTGACCACAGTAGGTCCGAACACAAGCGAATATACGAAATGAAGAAAGACATCAATGGTATAAATAATTAAGCATCAGCTGTAAAACAAACACTGGTGTTTCTTTTTGCCTGTAGAGAATCATCTAATAACAACAATAAAAAAGGAATGAACCTTGCTGTAGGAAAAGCCAAACCATAAAACTAGTTGAATTTATTAAACAGACATGAACATTTAAAGGTATCTCTAATTATTTAATTCATGGACGCAAAAAACCAGCCAGGAGTAAGCCACTAATAGGTCTCACCCTGAGTTTTTATGAGTCCTCACTAGGATCCAGGGACTGTCCACAGGGCTTTCCATGGATAATTTGTTTAACCCTTTTGACACACCAGTCAGGTCCTACCCCCATCAGCCTCATTGTACAGTGCGGGGAACAGAGGCACAGAAAGATTTAAGAACATGCTCAAGGTCATATATCAGGTGAGGATTCTTTGGCTACAAACCAGCATCAATAAATCCCTTAGTTCTTATGTTTTCAGCAAGACAAATAGTACAACTGAGTGGCATCAAATACCACACCCATGCCTTTGCTCTGAAGTTCATGTAAAATAAATAAATACTATAAGAAGAAAGATAGAAAATACAGTCACACAATGAATTTTACAGTCTGTCTGTCTCTCTTTCCCCAAAGCATGACAGACGGTGTAGATCACTGAGCACCCACTACTTTAGGGCCACACAAAGCTATACTCTGATAGCAACAGAAGCTTCTAGGATCTGGTTCTGGACTCACCCAGTTGGATAAACCTTGTGACAGGGAAGCTGACCTAGGAGGGAAAGAAGGAGAAGGCAGGAAGGGAAGAGGAGTGGCAGAAGGACAGGACAAGGCCACATGGCAAAAGTCCAAGGCCCAGGGAAATGCAGGGCCTTGGCACCTGCTACCTCCTCTCAGGGCTCAGAGATGCAGCTCAGGGACAGAGATGAGCCACAGCCATCAGGCGGTCTGACCTGGGACCTTGCCTGTGCCTTGGTTCAGGGCAGGGGAGGGATCTGGCATGAGTGCTTAGGTAGGCTTCAGCACTGGTGAGTAGGGCCGTAGGGTAGGGGGTCCTGTAGCTAAGATTAAGAAAGCAATACAAAACCATGTCCCTCCAACCAGGAGCCAGGAGCAGGCTCGGGAAGTGAAGAAGCCCAGGTTCCAGGCACACTCATGGCACAGAATGAGTCACAGCCTAAGACACCTTTAACCAGATGGCAAACAGGCACTGGTGGCTGTGAGGGGTTCAGCCAGCTAAGCATTATAAGGTGGGAAATGGCTAGGGGTCACTGGCTAGACATGCAGGAGGAGCTAGGAGCTATGGCTCTGGCCTTGGGACAGGGGGATAAGAATCAACTAGGAAAGGGAGCTGGAGTCCTGGGCCCACACCAGGCAATAGCTGATGCAGAATGGGAGCCCAGAGAGTCAGGCCAGCAGGGGGCAGGTGAATGCAGAGGGCTGGGATGTAGGGTACACCTGGGGCCCAGCTGGAGCAAGAAAGCTCCCATCTGGGAGAAGGAGCTCATAGTAAGTCACCCCACGAGTCATAGAGACTGTTGGTGAATTTCCTTAGGAAGGTATCAGCTTAGAGACTGAAACAGGACAAGTGCTTCCCAGCTCCTGGCCACCAAGGCAGGGGCCTGATTCCAGGAGTTGTCATTCCAACAGCACAGCACAGGGCAAGGAAGAAAGCGAAACTCTGATTTCTACCCTGTCCCTTCGTGCTCACCACTCTGTGCTTAGGCCATTTCTGGCTCAATGATTGTGAGCATGCCTGAATTATTGTGGTGGAAAGCTGCTTTTATAATGGCTGTAAAAAACCTTCCTCTTTATTCTCTTTTAAGTCTTGAGTTCTATGCACACCTTATGCCAAAGAAATGCTTTCTTTCTGCAGCCAGAGGTCTGAGAAATGAAGGTCAGGCCAAGAATTAGTGCAACAAAAGCTTTATCAGAGCCCAGCAGAACTAAACCTCTGACATTTGCAATGGAAAAGTAAATAAGATCAGGAACTTAGAACCACAAAAGCAACCTAGTAGAAAACTGTTATGAAAGAATATGGGTTTATGGAGAGAATGCAGAATCCAGAATCCAGAATCTGCAAATTAGTAACTATACATTTTTGAAGGGCTACAAATTTAAGAGTGAGTGAGAGCATTTGTATGATTCCCTCTTTTCTACATCATAAGCACACCTGCAGCATCAAACTCTCTCCGCCATTCCTAAAGGCAGACCCCCGCAGGAGAATATGTGATAACTTAACCATTGCACAGTGCCAGAGATATTACACAAACTATGAATATGAGGTCATTTTAAAGTCACATGTTATTTCATAGGCCATGACTTCCTTGATCGACCACTAACCTCAAAGACACATCGAAAGGTTTATTCTGTCCTGATGTACAAATTCTCCACGGTGAATATGGCATGAACTCGGAGTGCTCTCCTTTTAAACTGCACATTCAAGCCAGTACAGGGCATTATTCTGGGACGGACATTACAATACTTGACAGCAAAGGCCAATATACGGTTAGGAGGCTAAGACTTTGGCTGGATCCTCAGATACCTAAAAACCTCATACAGAAAAGGACTAACCACAAACAAAACCGAAGGAGAAAGCCTACTTTTGAAACCTATAAATTCCAAACTGCTTAACCTAGCAATTCAAAACTGTGCAGTCCAATAAAAATATAATATGAGCCATGCATATAAAGTTTTCGAGCAGTCACATTTTTTTTAAAGAAATAGGTGAAATTTATTCTAATCATAGATTTTATTTAAAATGTCATCTTACGTGTTTTCAATATAAAAATAATTATTCATATGATAATTTACATTCTTTTTCATACCAGAGCTTTGAAATTCAGATTATATCTCAGTTTGGACAAGCCGTGTTGGAAGTGTTCAGTGATGCACGTGGCTACTGCGATGTCTCAACTAACCACTCCCCACATCCTGACCGAAACCCTACTACTTTCCCCATCCTTGCATGTACCCCCAGGTTTAGCAAGCACAGGTACCAGATTTTCTAGAATGGCCCTAATTTCACCCACTCTGTCGCATGGCGTCATGACTGCCCCTGTTTTCAGTACCGGGGGCAGTGTGCTGTCCTGGTTACTGGCCCCAGCTATGGAGTGACACTGCCTGGGTTTAAATTTACCTCTCACTATGTGCAACCAGAGCAAGTTACTCACTTCTTTTTAGAGCCTTAGTTTCCCCATTTGGGGAACAGATAAGAATAGCGTTCTTCCCGGGGTTGCTGGGAATGTGAGGAGGTGATGTACCTGGAGCACCACATTCTCCACAATCCAATCAGCAGTGTAGCAGCAAGACCTGTGGGCAAAGCAGGCTCCTCCTCCCCACCCTGCCCCAGGCCCTAGATCTGCAGCTGAGAAAACATGCCCTCTTTTCCATCCTTATTCCTTTGCCCAGGATGCTCCCTGCTGCCCAGAACTTTGTATCCATCCACTTAAAAGACCCTGTCTGTCTTCAAGGATCAGATCACATGCACCCCTCCTCCAGGAAGCCCATCCCCTTTCCTTCCTCCCACTTCTGAGGTGGAAGTATTCCCACGGGTCTGCCTGAGTGTTTTCATTTCTCACTCTCTGTAGCATCCTAATCATTCATATCAGATTTAGCTCACCTTCTGGGCTCTTCTTCGAGGGGTAAGGCTCTTATTAAATTTCTCTCCCCTGTCTTTTCACTCCCCTTTATATTTACCCAGGAGGCTCCCAACATTCAATATATGATTTCAAAGCAAATGAATGAATATCCAACAGCTTTGATTTAATATATTTGACCTTTCCATTATTAATAAGTAATACCTATAGTAAGTAAAAAGGAGATTTAAAAAAAAAAAGCTTGTGAGGTCCCCTCTAGCTTTGAGATTGATACTCTGTACCCTAACATCCTCCACATTTCAGAGGAGCCCACATCTACCCTCTACAAGTGTCCCGGTTCTCTCCTGGTGTCTCCCAGTTCTGACTCCTACTAGGCCGTCCCCATTTCAAAGCAATTCTGAGAAGAAGCTTCTGTCAGACCTTCCAGTCACCCCAGAAGACGCTGGTCGGGCTCTGTTATTCCCAGGTCCTGCCAGGAGACCAGCTGGCTAACCTGATCCACCAGTGCAGAGGAAGGAATGCCGGTCTTTCGGCATCCCCTACTACCCCTCCCTCCCCGAGACAGGAGATGCTCTAACGGGACTGGTTAATGCCACAGCGTTACTGTGCCATCTTAAGAGCCACCAGGGACAGATGTGCACTGTGTAGACACAGTTATTTCTTAAACCATAAGGCATATTTATTCTAACTGAGTAAAGACAAGGGAATCCAACTTCCAGCTTCCAAGAAGGATATAACCAGGGGTATCTGCTAACGCATTAGATCGATTTAACTGTCTAAACAAAGAACACTCAGAACAAAGGCATTTTACTTTTTGAAAAAGAAACTCCTTAAAAAATTAAGTTCTTATAAAACAATTTTAATTTGTTGAAAAGGAAATGAATTTAGAATAAAGAAAGGTCACTAAGTCATTTATTTAAAAAGCACTCTGTTCTTTCTACTTTAAAAAAAAAAGGTGATTAATTCTCAAAGGAGTTTCCATACAATAGACTGGAAACACAGATTATTTCTAGTCTTAAAGTGGCTTTACTCCTCTGCAGTGGTTCTTCCATACGCCCTTGGCAGGTATTATTTTTTTTTCCTTACAACATTTAGATTTGATTCTTGGGAAACGGAAGATGGACTCCCACCCTCCAGGTGGCAAAGAGCGTGCAGGCCATGTCAGCAAGTGAGTAACTGAAACCATTAAGGCAACAGAAATAGGTCTCCAGATACATCTAGTTCCCTTCCTTAAAAGGCAAAAGGGGTGTTTACACCCTTACAGATGAGGACTTAGCAGCTAAGAGGTCAG
This sequence comes from Macroglossus sobrinus, assembly GCA_004027375.1. Classification (NCBI taxonomy): domain Eukaryota; kingdom Metazoa; phylum Chordata; class Mammalia; order Chiroptera; family Pteropodidae; genus Macroglossus; species Macroglossus sobrinus. The sequence goes on along the minus strand of PVKZ01001218.1, from coordinate 116,286 downwards.
GAAAAGACCAGGCAGGAAGTGCTCTGCCATGCTCCCTCTTCCCCCTCCCCCACTCCCTTCCTTCCCCTGGCCCTGGCCCAGAGCCTGGGCCCAGCAGTCCTTGGCAGGCATGAGTACACTGTCAGTCCAGCAAACCCTGACAATTAATGGTCGGTCGCAGTTACAGGAAACAATTTCATCAAATCTAATCCCCACTCCCCCACCTACCAAGTCCATTAGAACATCAGAAAATCACTGGGAGTTATCCAGATGCTAACCAGCTTTTTGAAAGCACATGTTAAATGAGAAATTTTAAAGGCTTTGGCTATTTCATAAATGCCTCCAAGACTCAACAGGAACTCAGAGCACCATGCAATTAACAGTCATTTTAAAAACCACTTTGTAAACGTGCCTGACAATAAAAAATCACAGAGTATAAACTATGATTCTAGTATAGGCCTGGAAATCTTTCCACAGGTGTCTTAGGGATCATGCTCCCTCCACCTAGTGACACCTGTCTCAACACAGGCCTCCAAGGTCCCCACAGCAAGACTTTCACCTGGATTCCTGAAATAGCCCCCAAACCTGTTTCTCTGCTGCCTTTCTTGCCTTTCTATGATTACTTCTCCAAAGAGCAGCCAGAGTGATCCTATAAAACTGATGTCTGATCTTGCCACTCCTATACTCAAAAGTCTCAACTTAAATGTTCTAGCAGCCATACTATTTAAAAAAAGGAAAAAAAAGGAAAAAATTAATTTTAATGTTTTTCCTTAACCTCACATATCCCAAATACTGGCATTTTAAAATGTAATCAATGTAAAAATTATTGAGATATTTTACATTTCTTGTGCTACATTTTTGAAATCCGGTGTGTATGTTACACTCACAGCGCATCTCAATTCAGACTCACCAAAGTCCGAGTGCATTTCTTATCTGAAAGGGTGACCCCCGCATTGAAGCTGGCAAGCCTTTCTACAAAGGGAAGGGCACCCTTCCCAGGAACATATGTGTGTTCACATGACATCAAGACTTCAGAACTCAGGGCTAGAAGCAAGGACCATTCTCAGGAAACCTGTGTCACTGTCCACACGTGGTTCACTGTACCCAGGAAGGCAATAAAAGCATCTCACCTTAATCGTTCTTCCTCTTTCTTCCGAAGGTTGAAGTCTCGCTGAACCACCTGGAGAACATGCTCTGTTTCATCATCGGTCAGACCGGAGAGGTCCAGCTTTCTCCCCATGACTTAACACCAAGCACAGATGACGGAATGAGACCTGACAAGTCAAGGAGAGACCAGACATTGAAGGCACAATAAAGACTATCCATGGATAAAAATCAACTAATTTTGTTATGAAACAAAAGTCAATACAATGTTCATAAAAGGTACTATCTTGCGCTCCTCTCATCCTCAGCAAATATTTACAGACAACTTCAGCAAGGCTGCGAAGAAAAAGAAAAAACGAACACCTGCCAGTTTCATTCATTGTTACTCTTGAGTTAGAAATAAATAAATACATAATTCTTGTTAACAAAATGAAGCATACCCAAGACCCCATGTCGATTTCTATGGAACACCAAAAGGCAATAGTCAAAAATTCGAAACATCTATGGGTTGAAGTTTTAAATTCTAAGCACTTTATGTCATTGTAAAATAAAATAAATTACAATACTTTTTTTAAAAAGTCCTATATTCACTATACCCCTTGATGTTTTCATCATGTGGCTCTAAAATATAAACTAAAAATCAATAAACTCTTCTGCAAAGGTAAAAATACAGTAAAATAATCTTATTTAGCCATTTTCTCAGCAATAGAAAAGATGATATTTTGAAATAAGAATACCTCCCAGAAGTACATGACTAAAAAGTATAGGAAACTATATTTCTAAAAATAAATTTTAATGAATGACTACATCCAGGAATGAAATCAAATAAATAATTCTAAAAAGTTGCCCAGAACTGAAGGCCATCATAAACATAAAGGCAAACACCCTCAGCAAAATATTAGTGGATCCAATCCAGCAAGATTTCGAAGGGATTATTACATCCCTCAACCAAGTGGGTTTTATCTAAATGATGCAAGGTTGGTTCAGCTTTCAAAAGCCAATCAGTGTAATTCAGCACATTAACAGAATAAAAGGGGAAAACAATACGATTATTTCAATAGATGCAGAGAAATCATTTGACAAAACTCAATACCCATTCATGATAGAAACCCTCTGCAATCTAAAACTAGAAAACTTCCTCAATCGTATAAAGGACATTTCCAAAAAAAAAAAAAAAACGAAAACAATAAAAAACCTACAATTAACATTGTATTCAATGATGAAAGACTGAACGTTTTCCCCTAAGATCAGGAAAAGGGAGAAAATGTCCACTCTCGCTATCTCTCCTCAACACTGAATGTCTTTACTCTACAGCTGTTAATCAAGACAGAGTGGAAGTGGCAAGCAGGCAGGTGTGCTGGTTTCCATGGCTGCTATCAGAGAGTCCCACAGCCTAGGTGGCTTGAACAACAGAAATTTATTTTCTCGCAGTTCTGAAGGCTAGAGGTCTGAGGTCGAGATGTTATCAAAATTGCTTCTTTTTTTTATTATTCTATTTTATTAGTTTCAAATATACAGTACACTGGTTTGATGTTTATATAGTGAATATAATGATCCCCCTAATTGCTCTTTCTCTCCTCTGGCTCTCCACCTAGCCATTACATTACTGCTGACTGCATTCCCTATGCTGTGCTCCCCATCCCCGTGACCATCTGTCAACTACTAATTTGTACTTCTTTAACCCTTCACCCCATTCTCTCAGCTCCGCAACCCTCTTCCCTTCTGGCTGTCATCAGATATTGTCCTCTATATTTCTGAGTCTGTTTTTGATTAGTTTGTTCTTTTTTAGTTTGTTTTGTTCCTTAGATTCCGCATATAAGTGAAATCATACAGTATTTGTCTTTCTCTGTCTGATTTATTTCACTTGGCATAACAACCTCCAGGGTCCACCCAAGTCATTGCAAACTGTAGGATTCATTTTTTAATGGTTGAGTAATATTCCATTGTATTTATAAACCATAACTTCTTGATCCAATCGTTTATTGATAGGTATTTAGGTTGCGTCCATATTTTGGCTATTGTAAACTGTGCTGCAGTGAACACAGGGGTGCATAGATCTTTATGAATTATTGTTTCGGTGTTCTTTGGATAAATACCCAGAAGTTAAATTGTTGAGTCAAAAGGTATATCCATTTGTAACATTTTGAGAAACCTCCAGACTGTTTTCCATAGTGGCTGTGCCAATATGCAATCCCACCAACAGTGTATGAGAGGCCCCTCACCTTTGCTCATAGATGGCCATCTCCCTGTGTCTTCATACAGTCTTCTCTATGTCTATGTCTAACTTTCCTCACTTTAATGTAACTGCCTCCTTAAATATCCTACCTCCAAATAAAGGCACAATCTGAGGATTTTGGGGTGACACAACTTGGCCCCTATAACTCCACCTTTTGGCCCCTCAAAATTCACATCCTTTTCACATACAAAATACATCAGCCCATCCCAAGACAATCACAAAAGTCTTAATCTATTCCAACATCAACTCTAAGCCCCAAATCTCACCTAAATATTATGTAAATTAGGTCTAGGTGAGCCTTGAGCTATGATTCATTCTTAGGAAAATTCATTACCAGCAGTGAACCTGTAACACCAGACAAGAAGTTATCAGTTTCCAAAATACAATGGGTGAGACAACTGTTGGATAGATATTTCCATTGCAGTTGGAAGAAATGGCAAAGAAGAAAGAAATCTTGGATCTCAAGCAAGTCTGAAGGCAGAGCAAATTCCATCGATTTTAAGGCTCAGGAATAATCCTCCTTGGTTCCATGCTCTGTCCTCTGTGTCCACTAGGGTGGCCCTGCCTTCTGAACCCACGAGGGTGGCCGTCCCACCCTCCTTGGCCCTGGGTACAACCTCAACAGCTTGGCCTGCTGAAACCGGGCAGGTGGCCCTGCCCTCTGTAACTGAAAAAGAGAAAGCCCCACCCCCAGGCCCTGGTGGTGATGGCAGCCCTTCAGGCCTCTAAATTGCCTTCAGGATCATTCTTCCCTTTTCTTAAAAAATAACACACATTTGTAGCCTGATCACTCTATTGGCCCAGCCTGTAGAATCTCAGAAGTCCCAGAGCCTGCCTTCATGTAATCTGTCTCTGTTTAGTCTAAGCTGGCAGTGTTTCTACTTATTCATGTTCTCAAAAACTTTGTTGGCTTCCTAGGCAGTTCACAGGGTGCCAAGCCATCAGACAGAGAGAGGGTCCTCTACAAATCTTCCCTGGATAACCGAATCTCTATTGCTGGTTTCTACTGAAATGGTTGGTTGGTTCCCGAGTCACACTCATTCTTTCTTTAGCAGGTAGTTGTCCAGCCACAACCCATATGTTCCCTCCAGACAGGCTTTCTCATCTTTGCAATGTGAATAGACTGAGAATTTTCCAAAGCTGCATGCTCTGGTCCCTTTTCACAATTCCTTCTTCAGCTTATCTCTCTGCTCTCACATGTTACTATAAGCGCCAAGGAGAAACCGGTCCATGCCTTCAACACTTTGCTGAGAAATCTCCTCAGCTAAATATCCAATGTCATCACTCAAAAGTTCTATATTCCAAAAACACCAGAACACCATTCAGCCAAGTTCTCTGCCACTTTGTGACGAGGGCTGCCTCGCCTCCAGTTTCCAATAACGTGTTCCTCACTTCTGTCTGAGATCTCGCCAGACATACAATTTTAACATTCACTTTTCTATCATCATTCCGTGCATGATATGTTTTCTCTAAGACAATAGGTCCTTTCTCTACATCTCTCCTCTTTTCTTCCTGAGCCCTCAACAAAATCACTTTATCAACCATATTTCCACCAATAGTTCCTTCAGGGGTATCTAAGGTTTTTCTAGCATGCACCTCAAAGCTCATCCAGACTCCACCCTTTACCCAGTTCCAAAGCCACGTCCACATGTTTTTACAGAAGGAACAAAAATGGCAAATGCCCATAGGAAAATATGCTTGATTTCACTGGTAGTCACAGAATTGCAAATTAAAACCACAGTGCACACCCACCAAAATAAAGTCTTTACCAAGTGTTGACAGGGTGGGACAATGGCAACTTTCACATAGTACATATAAATTGGTATAATCTCTTTGTAACACAATTCAATGTCATTTTCAAAGTCGAAGATGCATGGACCCTATGAACTAGTGTTTTTGCCATACTTAAATGTATTCCTCAGATACAATGTTGCAAATACACACCAATTAGATTGAAACATGAAATTTCTAAGTTTATACTCTTCTGACCAGTGAAAATGCCTGTTTACATAGTTCAATCTAATACGGGAACATTAATAGCTATCACATTCAAAATAGCAAAAAGAAAAGTTAAAATAAATAAAACCTGGAAATGACCCCAAACATCTGTAAATAAGAGGTAGGGTAAACAAACAGTGTTTATTCATTTCATACAATCAAATACTCTAATGCAGTGAAAAAGAACATACTGTAGGTATATTCATCATCGTCATGGATAAATCTTAAAAACATAATCTTGAGACAGAGAAGCATGTCACGTGCATACACGTACAGCATGCATACAGTATGATTCCTTTTATATAAAGTTCAAAGACACAGAAAACCAAAGAATATATATATTTTTAGAAATGAATATGTCAAAACTATAAAGAGAAAAATAGGACTCTGGAGAGAGAGGATTTGATTGGGAATAATTACAGAGGGGCTTTAAAGCAATCGGTAGTATTCTGTCTCTTGGGGAAGAGAGTGTTTCTACTGCTTCTGCTGCTTAATAATAATACTACTATTAAAAAGTTCAAGTTACACACACTTTTATCTGTAAGCTATCTTTCATAAACATATAAGGTAAAATAAACCTAACACTAAACAAAAAATATCTAATTTCATCATAACTAAGGCAAATATTTGACATCATGCATCATAAGAATACATGATCATTAAAGCAAATATATGAAACATTTTTCAAGGAATATGCTGAGAATTATGATAATAAGATAATAATGGTTTTGAATGACCTTTATTGATTGAACACCTACGATCTTGCAGATGCTTTAGCTTTTCATATATATGTGTGTGTGTATATATATTATATATATTTGTATATATATATATGAAAATATGTATACATATATATGTATATATATGAAATATATATATAAATATACATATATACATATATATATGTATATATACACATTTGATATTCTTAACTCCCACAAAATCCTACAGGCAATCACTATGATTGCCACCACTGACATACGAGAAAACACAGGCTCATAGTTACAGGTTTTGACTACGACCAATCACAAATGACAGCTCGGGTCTGACCGAGTCTCAGTCTGGCTCAGGGTCCACACCTTTCCTCCATGCACGCACCTTCCTGTGAGAGGCACAGGGAAACTCTGGACCTCAGATTTTCAAACCTGACTCCAGGGTTCCCTGCCCACTCTTTCTAGCACGTGACAGCTAAGAACAGAAGATCCCATTATTGGTTACTATTCAGATGAAGGTGACCTGCCCTTCCAGTCTCTGAATAATGGCAATACTCATACAGAACAGAACAGTTTCAGTCCTTAAGTCTTTTGTTAAGTAATTTAAAACCTCATGACTGCATGACGCAAACTAATCTCAAGATTTAACCAACAAATCACAACAGGAATTCCAATTATTAATTTTTTTTCATGCCAGCAATGCTATACTTGTCAAAAGTAAATCTTTGGTCCACTTTGGGGGTAAAGACGGTCGGGGTGGGGGCAGAGTAAGAACCTAATGTACCTGCGGACTCATAGAAGTAAAATTAAGGTTACTTAATTACTAAATTAAAAGTAAGATTCTACCTGTAAGCTGCAAAGGTAAGGGGAAAGTTTCATAAACTGCCATCTTTTAGTCTCCTGATGATTAGAAAGAAACAGAGGGCACTGTGCAAAGGCAGACTGACTCCATCCTTTAAAACACTCCATTAAAGGTGATAATGGCACTTTGGAGTTTCCCAGAAGGTGACACATCTGTCCCCTTCACTTCACTTCCCTGGCTTTCGGTTTCTGAGAACTCTAAATGAGATCCTAAGATGCCCTGTTAGTAAAAGACCCAAGCGGCAGATCTGATCATATCAAATCTAAGAATGATTGAGAGACTCAAGAGAGAGAAATGGTTTCTGTGGAGAAATAAATACAGTGGCTCTAAATAGACAAGTCAGAATAATGAGAAAACCTTTCTTGGAACCTGGTCAAAGCTTCCTTCCTTTCTCTATGATGAACACAATTAGATTGCCTGTGCAGCAAGAGAAATAGCATCTTAAAGCTGAAGAAGCCTCCACGTCCATGAGTCAGAGATCACTTAAGGGATGACGGAGAGCAAGCCCAGGAGAAGAAAGCAGTTTTCCAGACAAAAAGCCAGTTTAGATGCTCCTGATGTTCAGACCGGTGCTCCTGTCTCTGAATTTCTCTGGTTTACACCCAACTAAGATGGAGAATACATTTTAAAATGTAGTAATGAGAAAATTAATCCAACTTAAAGATTGAACTATATCACCATTTCCCCAATGTGTGTTTCTCACGTTACTGTTCTTAGAAGTGGTTGGAGAAAGGGGAGCTCTCGGATGGAATACATTTGAGAGGAGCTTTACACTGCATTGCCCTCTTGGGGCTGCACAATGCATAGGAGCTTATCCGAGCCTCTGAGGAGTCTGTCACTAGAGCATCAGTATGATTTTGTTGAACCCTGTATTTCTCAAATGCATTGGTCTACAGATACGTCTTTCTTTCCAAACAGCCATCTCTTCACATCCAAGCAAATGACTTTCTGGGAAATACTGCAGTAAGTCCATGCCATGATGACAAACTCCAGTAGCTACTCTAATATAATTACTAACTTGAATTAGCTGTATTTTTAATGTAATTATCATGAATGCTACAGAGTTAAATGAGCTTTAGGAGATGATGACTTAAAAAGGAGAGCAAATGGATACAGCTTTAAAGTTAGAAGACCAAAACAAAGGTTTAATTGTCTACGCTATTCCTGGCTAGAAAAACTATGAGGAAGGATACAGACACTTTCAAAGGAAACTGCTTAGCATGAACCTTGAAAAGAAAAAAAATAATAAATTCCAAAAAATACTAAATATATACATGAAGGTTCATCATGAAAAGTCAATGTCTACAGAAGTGACATCCTAGAAAGGTACCTAGAATAGAAAGGTCAAGGATGAAAGATTGAATGGGACCTTTACAAATCCATAATGTGTGTGTGTGTGTGTGTGTGTGTGTGTGTGTGTGTGTGTGTGTGTGATGCGTCTAATATGGGGAAAAAAGTAAAAAGATTAACTTGGAACATCCAAAGTCCTAAAAGTGATAAGGGTAAATACTGCTGGGGCTTCCCTCTTTGACCATGGCTAGATCTTGACTAGAACTAAAGAGAAATTTCTTATTCCTACAAAGGAATCTAGATGTGAGTACTCTCCTATTTAAGTCACTTGGTATAGGGGTGGGGGAGTGAGGTGGGGGAAGGGGAGAAAAGAACTTGGCCTGGGAAGGAAAACAATGCACATGAAATGAACTTTCACTGTGACTGACTATTCTTTAGGCCAGTGGTGCTCACTGACCTTCACTCCTTCACCTTCAAGGATATTTACACAGCAATGGCCCAGAGCAGATGTGTTTACACCACTGGGGTACAGCCGATTGGATCAGGGGTGTCACCTGACCCATTCTAAATGTCAGAGTCTCTCTCTCGGTAATGATATTAATATTTAGCTTGTTGCTCTTGGTGGTATGCTACAGTCCTGCTTGAGAATGCCACCAAATGCCCTTTTATCTCTGCCATAAATTGTCCTCTCTGCTTTTTATTTCTTCTTATCACTTCAGTTTCTTCAACTCACTAACAGATAGTCCTTAGACATTTCACAGACCTGACATGATCGGCCAACTTGTCCCAACACCATTTATTGACCAATCTATTTGAGTTAGATGGTCCATGAACAGAGAGAAAGAGAGAGAGAGAGAAAGAGAACAAGCAGACAGGGATCTTTCTCAGGACTTTCTGTCCTGCTCTGTGATCTACTAGCTGATCTCATGCTAGCAATACACTTTAAAACCTGGTATTGCCAATCACCTCTCAATATTTTTCCTTTCAAAACTGTCTGGCTAACAATGTCCATTTATGTCCCCCACATGAACATTAAATCATTTTATTAAGTTAGGAGTAAAAATTCAAATGAATTTTTAATTAATTGAGAAATTAATTAATTGAGAGAAGAACTGCCATCTTTACAGTATTCGGTCTTCTCATAAAGGAATTGAAGATAGGTAGAAGTTTATGCAAACTTAATGGAGAACCTAAAAATAACACCAAACCTTTTACTGTATAAAATAAGAAAGTTCACATTGCAGAAATCAAGATTAATAAAATCAAAAGGTAAGTGACAAGCTGGGGGACAGAAGATTATTTTGTATGAAGCATCTTTTTACAATACTACTACAGAATTCTCTAGAAGATAAAATTACAAATCTCATGAAAAAAGCAAATCAGCAATTATCAATGTCTAAAAATAGCTTAATAATATTACATATTGCTAGTAACTAAAGTGCTGCTAATTAAAAGTTGCAATTTAATAAGATTTGAAAAACACAGGCACTCATGTACACTATTAAGAGAATTATAAGTATAAATGTTTTAGATGGGAATCTGGCAGGAATAATCAAATATACCTAAACATTGACCCAGCCATTGCAATCTAAGAATTTTCTTCAAGAAATTAGAAAAAATGTTCAAGGATGTATGTACAAGGATGTTCATTTTAGTATTCCTTATTATAGAAAAATACTGGAAGTAAACAGAAAGTCCAAAGGTACAGATGAATAAATTATGGTACAGCCATACAATAGAATATTTTGTGTTCATAAAAAAATACATTAAAAGAATGACCTTTATAGAATGTTAAGGAAAAAAAATCAGATGAAAAATACAGCATGTAGTTCCTTATAAACATTGTCTAGCACTACTATTAATAATAGACCTAAACTGGAAACTATACAAACTATACATCAATAGAAGACTAAATTGTGGTACATTTACCCAGTGGAATACTACACAGCAATAAACATGGATAAACAACAATTACATATAACGGTAGGGGTGAATCTCATAACTATTATGTTAAGCAAAATAAATTAGACACAAAGAGTACATACTGATGATTCCAATTATATAAATTTTAAAGTCAAGTAAAACTATTTGGTAGTGTTAGAAGCAGGATAGAGGTTTTCATTGGAAGAAATAAAAAAATGAAGATTAAAGGAAGATAATGAAAGGAGATACAGAAAGATATAACAGAGAGACTAGAGAAAGTTCAATTATCAAAAAATATGCAAAAAATGCCTGGAACTAAAGGATAGTCATTTCTAAATTAAAAAGAACCACTGAGTGTACAGAACAGTGAATAAAAAATGACCCCACATCAAAGTACATCAGAGAAAATTTCAGAACATCTGGTTTAAATAATAATAATAACAAAATTTGGTACCATTTATTGCACTCTACAAGTAAAAGACTGTTTAAATATTTTACATGTCTTGACCCATTTAATCATTATACACTCTTAGGAGATTAATATAATTATCATACCCATTTTTCAGATGAGCAGGAGATGAAGAGAAGCCAAACAACCATTTAAGACAACAAATGTATCTTGGAAGTAGGATATCAACAATATGAAATGAACCAAGGTGTCTGCTTCCAGAGCAGGCACAGGCATCTTAGCATCCATGTTGTTTTCACAGGCAAAAAAAAACATAGGCAAAAGCTAAATTTTCCTCAGTGAAAAAATGGCTGAATAATTTTGGGAAATGCCGATTCCTTGGGAAATTATGCAGCTATTAAAATTAACTTATTCCAAGTAAGTTCCAGTATTATAGATGTAGCCTGTATCATATTAACCTTCCTGCAGTTAACAATGATAAACTTTGGGAAAAATATAAAAATAACTCCCTGAAAGTACAAGACAGGAGCCAAAAGAAGACAAAAGTTTGAGGGGATTTGACCCTTGAAAGAAAGAAACTGTATTCACTGGGTAACATACAGATTTCTAAGGCTTCTTCAGTGAGAAGAGTCACCGGTCTGAGTGGCACAGGATGACTAGAACGCATGATGCATCAGAGGATGTAGCTCAGGGTTGTCTGGAAATTAGAGATGGGGTGGTCCAAGAAAGAAGAGAATCTCAGAGGGGAGTTCAAAAATCTACCTATAAACTCCCTTCAAATCCTTGGCTGAACCCAGAACTGTATATTTCTAGGGGAGATTTCAAGGAACCCAGTTTAAAGCAGAGATTGCAGCTCCTGCCCTTCTCAGTGAAGAAGAGTTTGAAGTTTGAGTCCTGCCAAGTTCGAGGCTCTTGGTAAGCACCTCATGCTTTTCTTTGAAACCAAAGAAGGGCCACATCTTTCTAGTAAAAACTATTTCCCTGGATTAAAATATTCACTCTAAGTCTAAGGACAAAATTTGAAACAGATCCCTCCTAACAAAGTATAAAAATAAGCTCCATTAAATAAAAATAATTTAACTTCCTTAAAGAATAAATATCAGCACTCTTTAAAGGACTATAGAAACCAGAGTCTCTACAATGTCTAGTATACAATAAAAAATTATTAGACATGTGAAGAAATTTTAAAAAAAAAGCTACTCAAGATCAAAAGAAAAAAAAACACATATGCTGAGATAAGACAAATATTAGGTAAGAGTAAATGTTATGTAAAAGTAAAAGAATACACAAAAATACATCACAAAATATATATAATTCAGAAGTTACGGTATATGTATTGAAGTCAACTTGCAACAAGAAATTTAAATCGATAATCTATACTATTTAAGAAGGAACAGAATTTGGTATATCTATATCTACTGATATCTCCTCGGTCAGTATATTGTTTAGTAAAAATGCTTTGGAAAACACATGTGGTATGGAGACACATAGTATCATATCTTCAAAAATGTTCATTAAACACCTTTTGAAAGTACCAGCTACATGCTGTTGAAAACTGAGACCCAAGTGTGTAGAGAGAGAGCTGGAATTATTAAGACAGTAATTTCACATTCTTCTACATAAGTATTAACTTTATAATCAGAAACCATAGGTGTGTGTATAAAATTCATACTGGAGAAAAAAAGTAAATGAAAAATAATATGATTTCTGAAAAATAAAGCTGGGCCATGAGACAAAACATTCATTAGTAGTCCATATTTTAAAATGAAACTCAAGGGCCAAGTACACAAAGAAATACAAAACTATATAACAACAGTTTTGGGGCATCCATGATGTGTGACAGCTAAGAAACTTTACAGGATCTATAGCAGCTCATAATGAGTTCAATTTTTTGCTATATATTTTGTGTGATTATATAGAATGCTTGATGCTTTGCAAGCTTTCTTTATTATCATTCTGTCTTCCTTATGCTAATGACAATAGAAATTGTTTTTAGAATGTTAAAAAATGATTCTAGATAACTCAGGCATAATTTCAACATCATCATTATCACATCCTCTGCAAACACTATCCATTGGCCAAACATGGGGTCTAAGTTATGCTAGTGATAATGATGATCATTAATTAATGACAACAGTGGCTAACATTTTTATGGAATGTGTTATTTGTGGCAGGTTCTGCTCCAAAGTCTCTCAAGAATCATATTACAGTTATTAGAGCCCTCTTCTTTCATCGAAGGAAACTGAGGCACAAAGAGTTAAATAAGTGGTCCAATGTCACTGATGGGTAAGTGGCTGTGCCAATCTACAAGCTGAGGAGACTTGACTCCTGAATCAATGCTCCTCACCTATTCACCATCCTACCTTGCTGCTCAAAGCATCATTATAAGGAGCAATGACACTGACCACGTCTTTTTCTCCATGTGAAAGAAAACAATTTTTAAAGGATAGTCCTAAAGTCCATGCTGTTTTCAAATCTGAACTGGAATCACAAAATCACATTTATTTAAATTTTAAGTGACTGACATTCTAACTTGCAAATGCTTTTATATACTTGAAGCTCTTGGCTAAACCAAAAGATCTAACTTAATTGGCATATATTCAAGCGTATGTGCTAGACTCTTCCTACTTGGGGGTTCTCGGAGTACAATCTGCCTCTCCCAAAGGTATCGTCTTCTTAGATTAGATTAACCCTCACTGGCTTTCAGCACAGGATATAGCTATAGAGAACTAGAAAGTCCCCAGGGCATGTATCATTAAATCTCAGTAAATCTCCAGCAGGTCTGACAGCCCACAAAAAAATGGGAGTGGAGAGAATAAAATCCTCAGCTAGAATATCAACATTATCACTTCTTTGGCAGGACTAAAGATCAGAAAACCTGAAGATGTGACCTTGTTAATTTCACAATTAAAAAAAAAACCTATTAGTCGGATATCACCCATCATACTATAAGCTTCAGCTGAGACCCAAAGAAACTCTTGTTTTCACATTCCCCTGTTGCTCAAGTCGCTGATGAAGTATCTGCTGAAACTAATCTCAAGAATCAAGGCTATTAAAATTTGGAATTTTCAGTGGGAAAAATATTCCAGTTAACTAGGGGTAAGGTGGATGAAAAAATATTTTTTAACTACTTAGAATTTACATTCAAGTTTATATTTTAGTGTCCTTTGGCTTCCTTCATTTATAAGATTATGGGAAAAGACATTAATACTAATTTAAAAATCAGTATTTCCTAAAATGAATAGCAAATTAAAAACTAAAACAAACAAACAAAAATATTTACTAACCTTATGGTAGTCCTGTAAACGGGAAGAAACATCTATTATGCAACTCTGCCTTAGCTCTGGCTAAATGAAAACATTATTCTATCTGCATCATTTGAGAATTCTGTGCCAGGTCAGCTGTTAACTTAGGGAGGAATTATGATGCCTGCCACGACCTGATCCAGCCCTCCCTGGCTTCCATATCCCTGCCCGTTATTCAGTCTGTACCAGATACACCCTCCCTCCCTCTTTCAGGACAAAGTAAAGACATCCAGAAGAACTGCACTTTGCTAAAGAGGTTTTCCAGGAAGAGGAAAAGACAAAACTTGCTGGCTTGAGATCCTAAACCCTTCCTATTATGAGTAAACCCTGGCCAGCTCTCCAGTGGTGCCCCTGTGCATACCCTGGGCATGGCTGTGCCCTGCCAAACCACCTGCAGTCCCTCCAAGCACTGTGTGCTCCAGGTCTCCCTCCTCGTCATCTCACCTGGGCAGCTCCCCCAATTCAGGAGCCACCTCTACTCTAGAAAACCTCTCCTTACCAGATGAGAGGTGTCCCCACCCTTCTGCTTTGGCACATCTTGTGCTGTTATCCTACAACTAACTGTCTGTTTATAATAGATCTCTATGAGGGCAGGGACCATGCACTATTTTTCTTTATTTCCTCGATGCCTAGTCAAGATATTGAATAAATGTTTTCTGAGGGTAGTGAAGGGATATCGGTACCTTGGGTATATCCAAAGATGCACTAGCTGCTGTGGATAATGTCATTTAACACTCGTAAAACTATGAAAGGTAGAATTACTAAGTTATGGATGATAAAACTGATGCTTAGCTTGATTAAACACCTGCCTGATGCAATGCAAATAAACGGAAGTCAAAGAGGTAGAATCAGATCCAGGGTGAGTTTGGGCTCGAGTCTCTCCATTTCCCTTTTCAGAGGGAATGCGTCCTTCAGCATCTCTCGTTAGACAAATATCGGAATGCTACTAGATACTGAAGCCATCTCTCAGATGACATGACTTTTCACTATCCTCTCTACTACTTTATAAGTGTTCACCAGCTGGACTTCCAAACACTGACTAAACCTTTGAAAAGATTTGAAGTGTTGGGGGAGGTTTCTCATCGCCTCTGAATTTAAACCAAGGTGTTTATTCTGTTCACATCAAAGTGGTCTCTTTGATCAATTCAGGTAACTCCTATAAGGTGGTCCTTGGAGAGTAGACACATAATGTTTTCCTCTGCCAAACATACACCCACACCCCCAACAACTTGGTAACACCACCTAACTTTCACTCCTACGTTTCGTGTGGCCTTAGTAAAACCATTGATCTTGAAGCTTCTGTTTCCCCAGGCAAAATATAATAACAGATTCATGCCGGACCAATGAGACTTCCCTTCCCCAATCAAAATCCTGTACCAGCTAACCCAAAGATTGTTTGTAGCTGGAGCTGAGTAATTCCCAGGGCCCCTCCATGAAGAAGTTCTCCATCTGTTCACAGAACCCAGTACCGAGATCCTTACGGCCATCCTTGTTCCTCTTTCTCTCTGAGGCCTCCAAATCTCTTTCCAAAAATTTCATTTTGCTTGAATTAGGTAAAGATTGTTTCTGTCCCTTGCAATTAAAAAAAAATAACTCAAACTGGCATAACCACATGTATGAATAAAAGGACTCTTGCTTCCTCACCTGAAGAGAAACTGAAATCACTTTCTGGGCACCATAAACTAAAACTTGAAAAAAATACACACACACACACACACACACACACACATAGTCATTAATTATACATAGGGCTTTTTAGAAATAACCATGTTAATTCATTGATTAGGTAATATTGGGAGTATGAAAGACAGAGACAGATACAAATTTTTATGGTAGAGATTTTTGTGTGGGAAGGAGGAGACAATTCTATTGAGTAAAAGGGAAATGATAATGATATAGTTGATTTCAGGTTTTCAAACAGATGAAAAAGGATAGTCAATAATAACAACTATATAAGTTCTTACCTAACTAGGCAACAGATGCCAAAAGTCTGATTCTTCCTCTGAGGAAACAAGCTTGGAAAAATTCAATAATTTACCCAAGATAACAAATCTAGCCATTCCAATAAACACTGGTCTTGCTCCAAAGTCAGCACTCTGCCTATCGTGACACACTGCCTCCCATTTACATAATTCACTGCAATCTACACAAAGGGCTCAAACATCATCGAATCTATATCTTAGATGGTATAAATATAATTTGTACATCCAAAAGCAAACGTCAATTTCACGTCATACCTACGTAGTGGACTACACTAAGGAATGTGAAGCAGATTGTCTTCCACCACATATCCCAATGAACAAATCTTTGCCTCCCAGCAAATGATATCAAGCTTTCAGCAACAGATATGGCTTGGCTTGAAAAGGTCAGCTCTGCTGAACCTAGAGCCTGCAGTCTTGTCAAAGCAACATCAGGAACTGGAGGATATTTAGCACATGTTAAGAATATAAATAACTCTCACACTTCAAGTGCATGCCTGATAGGTGAGAGGCTGCAAAGAAAGGTTCATCCAAATTCTTATTCTAAGTGCCAAGCAAGAACCTTAAATTCAACATTACACCTGATATAAATGAGAAATTTCTCTTATCTTACAGAGTCCATAATACTTGTTTGTTCCATAAACATCTGGAAGTGTATTACACATCCTCAGATATAAAAAGAAAAAACATTGATCGTCGTTCCCCATGAGAATCATAATTTAATTGGGAAGACATGCAAGTCAACACACTATTCTCATGCAGCGAGTGAGCTGTGCTCAGTCTCAGAAATGCACAGGGCTCAACAAGTTGGAAGTGCGAAGAACAGAAGGGCACTCAGAAAAGGCATACAGCAGAATTACGAGTTGGAGATAAAAAGAGGCTGATCAAAAGGCTTCAAAGAAAAACCTGGGGAATGAAATGTCCATAAGAAGCTTTGAAGAGCTCCAATATATTCTTGAGAATCTACAAGGCCACGTGCATGTACAGGGCTGTGAGCATACACAGAGCTGTGTATTTGCTAAGGAAAGAGTTAAAATGGCTCTAATCTCTCATCTATAGATGAACCTTCAGGCATCGAGTAAGCAAGAAGTGAATGTCAAGAGAGATGTGGAAGTTGCCTGCCAGAGCACTGAAAACATACTCAAACACAAACAGAGTCCCTTTGGCAAAAGCTGGGAGACTTATGGATTCAAAGGATTAAGGAAATCTATGTCCAATCAGCTGACCACTAAATTAACCAAGCAGAACTTCAGTGGCCACACATGACAAAGAATACTGAACTTAGTCCAGAAAAGGCACTAAACAAACAATCCAGGAGAAGGTAAAATCTAATTTTCAGAGTTACCACATTATAGTATTTGAAATGTCCAGTGTTCAACAAAAAATGATGATATGTAAAGAGAAAAAATGACTCACAGGAGTATAAAAACAGTCAACAGAAACTGTCCTTGATAAAGACCATTCACTGGACTTACTGGCCAAAGACTTTAAATTAACTATTATAAATATGATCAAAGTACTAAAGGAAACCATGTCTAAAGAATTACGGAGAGGTATGAGAAGAGGGTTTCATTAGAGAATATCAAAAATGAGACAGATATTATGAAAAAGAACCACAAAGAAATACTAGAGTTGAAAAGTACAATAACTGAAATTTAAAAAATAATCACTAGAAAGACCCAACAGAATATCTGAATTGGCAGAAGAATCAGGTAACTTAAAGGTAAGTACTGAGATTGTTTAAAATTGAGATTAACCATTCTGAGGTATACAAAAAAAAATGAAAAAAAAAAAATGAAGACACCCTTCACACCAGAAAAAAAAACTAGGGAATAAGGAACAGAAAAGTATCTAAATAAATTATGGTGGACAACTTCCTAAATTAGATGAAAAATACTAATCTCCACATCCAGGTAGGATAAACTCCAGGTAAGATAAATTCAAAAAGAAGCATACCTAAATACATCATAGTCAAACTGCCAAAGCCAAAGAAGAGACAAATTTTGAAAACAAGAGAAGATAACATCACGTAAGAGATCCTCATAAGATCAACTGACAACTTCTCATCTGAAATCATGGAGATCAGAAGGTAGCAGGATGACATATTCAAAGAACTGAAAGGAAAGAACTATCATTTAAGAATTCTATATCCAGAAAAGTGATCCTTCAAAAATGAAGGAGAAATTAAGACATTCCTGAAAAAACAAAAACATGGCATCCTATAGTCTGGATGCCATCACCCTGGGAACGGCAGACACCAGCTCCTATAGCCCTGGTGATCCCCCATCTGAACCAGTGACCCTCCTGATATTTCATGGAGGCTACAAGCTCAGGCTATTTTAGGCAAAACTTCCCCATTAAACAGAAGTGACAGTGATTTTATTTCTGGCAAAGGAGAGAGAACAGGTCTGCCAGCTGAAAATTGGTTGAGAGATCTTATTATCTCCATCCATATGAGATCTGATTGCATTTCCTACCTGTTAGATCACAGTGGAAACCTCTTTAGAAGTAAGAATGGTAAAGTTGGGAGAGATGCTTCCGTGGTGTCTGGTGGCAGCAGGTCTTGGGAGATAGTTTGAAATGGTATTAGATGGGCACCCAAACATACCCTAAACACAAAGTGGAAGGAGTTGGCAGGAATGTGGGAACATACCCTAAACACAAAGTGGAAGGAGTTGGCAGGAATGTGGGGGACAGCCAAGAGAGCGGGAGTCTAAACCAGTGGTTCTCAGCTAAGGGTTATACTGCCTCTCAGGAGGCATTTGGCAATGTCTGGAGAAGTTTTTAGTTGTCACAACCTGGGACATGCTACTGGCATCTAGTGGGTAGAGGCCAGGAGTTGCTGCTAAACACTGATGCACAGGACAGACCCCCACAGCAAAGAACTGTCTGTTCAACATGTCAACAGTGCCAAGGCCGAGAAACTCTGGTCTGAACAGAGTTTTCTGACTCTTGTTTTCTGACTCTTGCTCTGTGCCTCCAAACACACTGAGGCATGCCCAGCAGAGTTCACAAGGGGGCATTCACTACTGTCACTGTGCAGGGAGGCATGAGAGACTGGGGTCACCACAGAGACTCTGGGTTCTGAAATCACTCACAGACACTGTAATGGTTCATTTTATGCATTAACTTGACTGGGCCATGGGTGCCCAGATATTTGGTCAAATCTTATTCTGGGTGTGTCTGTGAGAATTTCTGGATGAGATTAATACCTGAATCAGTTGACCAAATAAAGCAGATTGCTCTCCCTAACGTGGGTGGGCCTCATTTAATCAGTTGAAGGCCTGAATAAAACAAAAGGGCTGACCCTCCTCCCAATAAGACAGAATTCTGCCTGATGTGTTCAAATTGGGACATTGGCTTTTTCCTTCCTCTGGACTCAAACTGAAACATCAAACTGGGTCTCAAGCCTGCTAGCCTTTGGTCTGGACCTACACCATTGGATCTTCTGATTCTGAGGCCTTCGGATTCAGTCTGGAGCTACACCAGTAGCTGTCCTGGTTCCCTAGATGCAAATCTTGGGATTTGTCAGTCTACATAACCGTGTAAGCTGATTACTTGTAACAAATATCTTTATTTTATACATATAGATGTATTTATACACACACATCTATTGGTTCTGTTTATCAGGAGAACACTGACTAATACAGACATATATACACGTTACGCATTATTGGCAAATAAATGGCCCACTTTATAAACTGTGATTATATTTTTCTGGCTTGATCTGCAATGACTGTACTTATAAGAAACAAACAAACAAAAAGCCCAGTACCTGTATGAGAGCCCCGTGCGTTTCTCTGCCATCCTGAGTTAGAGCAACACCTTTGACCCCCTAATTTTGTTTTCTGAGTCTCTGGGCACGGTGGAAGCTCTGTGGTGCCACTCTGTCTGCTTCCCACCTTTTGGGTGATTTCATGTCACTCCCCTACACAGAGGACAGCTAATGAACACTCAATAAAAACACACACAGCTCTTCGGCCCCCGGAGAATTTCCTCTTCAGTTTCACCTGAATAATGATGCTTTTTGCTCCTTCTGCTGTGTAAAAGTCTGGTACAAT
The DNA here is from genome assembly GCA_004027375.1 of Macroglossus sobrinus. NCBI lineage: Eukaryota > Metazoa > Chordata > Mammalia > Chiroptera > Pteropodidae > Macroglossus > Macroglossus sobrinus. Next base: position 96,427 of record PVKZ01001218.1, on the reverse strand, counting down.
TCTTCTGTCTGTAATAAAAGCATTTCAAGATAAGAGCTGGCAGCCGGCTTCATTTGGAACTAGACCACATAATTAGAGTGAGATCATAAGACTATGAAAAAATATACATTAAGAACTCACTAATTCAGACTTCATCCATTCTGAATTTGTGATCAAACAGGGTAGAAGCTAAAATTTACTGTTCCATCTGTTCTTAAAATAAAGAGATTAAGACAACTAATAGTAGATGAGGAGAATATTTACCTTCGAAAGAGAACAAATCATTATCAGGTATTCACTTAGAAGTATCAATATATATATATCAACACCACAATTACAGTATATGCAAATCACAGCTGCAAAGTCTGGGCTTTCAGTATTCAAATGAATAATGAATTAAAAACACCTCATAAAAATGTAATTGTTTTGATGGATTTGATATTTAGATTCAGAAATAAATAATGAGTATGGAGGTGGTTTTACATATTTTTATCCAACTTCTGACCACCCAAAGCACCCTGGAAAAAATCTTTTCCTTCTCCCACCCTCCTTTGCAAATGGAACACTGGAGTCTACTTCAGGACTAGGGTGGTCAGTGCAGTTGTGGAAAGAGGTGAAGCAAGTTGTAGCAAATCATTTTAGGTCCTTTGTCCTTTTCCTCTGCTCCTACCTCAATGCTGTGCTTTATCTTTAGAGAGAGAGAGAGTGCCCTCTACATCCTAGAAACGTGTCCATAGAATAAAAAATGCTCTCCTAGAGTCACAGAGTGGGAAGAATGAATACTTAAAAATGATTTGTTGCCTTCTTTATAACTCGTTCCTGTTTGTGATAGAGGCCTGAGCATCCTCTGGCACATGTGATCTACATCTGCCCTTTCCCTTCCCAGCTCCTTCCTACCACAGAGCTGTAAATTATGAAAATTCATGATATCCTTCTCCTTCTTAGTGTAAAACTTTAGCAATACTCTTAGGGAAAAGATGGTACTGATTGGGAATAACAGTTTTCATAGATTTGCCTTGAAGAAGAAAAACAAGTGCCGAACCCTATAGGAATCAACCCTTTCAACTTCCACGCTAGTTATAGTCCGTTTTAGATGTTTCGAAATGAAATTTTCCAAACTATCCACACACATTCATTTTCTAATCCACCCTTTAGAAGGCACAGAATTTATTACATTTGATCTGCATGTTCTAGAATCATCCTGTGGCTGCAAGAAAGTTGTCTTATTTTGCAGTGAACTTAATTTAAATCTGAGCGAAGCTTTTTAATATGTTCATTCAGATTCGGGTAACTACCGAAGTACAGATGTTTTCTTTTTTGAGACGTTCTAGGTAGTAGACCGAGTGTTACAGGGTACCTTTCAACATGGCTGACGGACAAAGGCCTGGCTGGAGCAGTGTGTCCAGACTTAGAAAAAATGTGGGTGACAACTCCCTTAGCACCCAGGGATCCCTCTAGCCTCTGCTTCTATTACTCATGGGTTGCTAACATTTATTTGTTGACTGACTGATTTAAGAACAAGTGATTTAAAAGAACTCTTGCCAAATTCCACCAAGTCCTGCTATGAACGCTGTTACTAAGAAAATGTCAACTATTCTTTGTCAAATAAGGACATCCAAAATGTCTACCAAGTGCCTAAAACTCAATATATCTCAGTATATAACTTTGAAGCTCAGAGATACATTCTATACTTAAATAAAAAAAGAAATGACCCCAATTATAGCCCTCAACAAGTTGAATGAAGACACAGAAATACAGATAACAATCTTAAAGAAGAGGAAATAAATGTATGGAAATAGTAAACTCCCAAATGAGAAGTAATTTTCAAATGTGTGATAAAAAGTCTAATTCTAAACCAGCTCCACTGTGTTCCAAGCCAGTGTTCCAAGGGCAAACATCTGTGCCCTAAACAGGGCCCACTCCCATAAGCACGAAAGTGCCTTCCCCAGGCCCAGAGTTAGCACACGGCCTCTCCAGCTGCATCCCCAGTCCTAACCACTAAGTCCAGCCTGCTGGTTCTCTAATGGATTGTCCAAAACAGTTTAGGGCTGTTGTTTTCTGTTAATGTTATTATAATCATCATCACCATTTAGCCTTTCAAAAAAAAAAAAAAGAGGCTTGATGCTTGGTGGGCTTTTTTGGATTTTGGAGATGACACATACACCTGTGCTGCTCTCAGCCATGTATGAAGCAAACCATTAGGCAGCCCAGAGCAAGAGAAGGCTCTGTAGCAAGTCCAGCTGGCAATGCAAACTGCTGTTTCCCTTGATTTTGCATGACCCAAACTGATCCAATGACATCAAAGTGACTACAGCAAATAGGACCTCTGGGAAGTTCCAGGCGAATCACTTCAAAGGCTTCTAAGGGTGTTAGAACAGAACCATATCCTCCCATACAGATAAGTCTTCTCCTTTAAAGAAACAGTTCATTCTTGCTATCAGGCCCTGGTACTGAATGCCTGCCTAGGGGACATCGAGAGAGCACATGACCAGAAGAACACAGCTTTGAGCTTCTTATTAGGGGAGGTGTGTGCAGCAAGCATCCACTATCAAGTAGAAATGGCACATAAGAAATTAGGCTCAAGCAGTTCCAGTTTCCACAAGGTGTGAGTTGCCTGAGTAGGTATCAGACTCCTATGTCTATGTCTGTTTTGTCTCCTTACCCTCGATCCACATCTATGTCCTCACAGAAAGTTCTTGATAATCAGCTAACATAAGAGGGAAAATGCCAGGCCTGATTTCTGGATGATTCTGTGAGATATCATTATCACCAACCATAAGTAGACAGCTACAGTAATACAGCCCTACGCAAGGACAGCTCTAAAGGATGGTAATGAAGGGTAAGCCTCCTGGTAGGCAGGATTTCAAGCAGCATATTGATTTTCCATGTTGTCTGAACTGAGAAAGGTCAAAAGGAATAGACCTATATCAATTCATGGGCATCAGCTAATAGTATGGCAGGATGGGAGAGACCAAGCTTGGGAATTTGGCGACAAGGAGGTCTGGGAGAGAGAGATGCAGATGATGGACCTTTCAAAGGAGCACAACGTGATGCTATCTGGACATCTGTGTGGAAGCGCTCAATAATCAAGTGAATGAAATGATACCCAGGGAGGTCAGGAAGCCGTATTTAATGAGTTCGTGTTCAAAATAGACATGGCAGCAGGGCCCAATGACATGGCTACACATGAGTCCCACCTCACAGACTTCCTCTTTGCAGGCCTGATCTATCCCCACCGCTGAGGGCCCGCTTTCCTAACAGCAGAGGCCAGCGCTGAGCCCCTCCCCAGATGTGGCAGAAAGGAGACCGTCAACCACCTGGTGGCAGAGTGCTTACACTACACCTCCTTTGTCATAGAGGGGACAGTGATTCCTCCCTGGAATAGACACATATAGATTTGCCATCTCTACCCGTAATGCTCCTGCCTGCGCCTTTATCCGCCACTCACAGAACAGTTAATTCACTGTCATAGTTCCCTGTACCATGTTGTGACTGACAAAGAAACTCATTTTATAGCCAAAGACATTTGGCCATGAACTCATGTCCGTGGAATTCACTAGTCTTACCAGTGTACCACATCACCTGATGACATGGTAGAATGACCGTTTTCCAGCTCTGGACCAGATGGTTTACAAAACAGCTCTCGGACCTGACCTTTTTTAATGCTGTGGTTGCTTCAAAGACCAAGGCCCCAGTGCAATAAATAGGTTTCTTTCTTTCTTTTTTTTCCTAAGACTCAATATAGCGAACGTTGAAATAAATGTTTGAACTAAAGTGGAGTGCACATTTTCAAAAGGAAAATAGTCTCAAAGAGAAAAATTTACAATAAGATATTGTGCTCAACTAGGCCTTTCAAACTGTGGTTATAATCAAAAGGATATAAGCAACAACATAGAGATTTGATCCTAGAAAATATGTTATTGAATAGATAACAGAGAAGAGAATGGATTTGTGCTAGGCATTATTTAAAAAAAAAAAAAAAGAGAGAGAGAGAGAAATCTCCAGTTCAGTGCCATGGCAGGAGGGAAATGGTTTAATGATCTTTAACATTAGCCAATCCATGGAGGGCTCAGTAATACACCTCACTTCGGCAGGAGGTTCAGAGACATGTACTTTAATTAAAGTTAGCTACTTCAAGGATAATTAAAGGTGCATTACAGAATTCTATAGACGAGATTACAGAACTCTTAAGCACAAACAAACCAAAATAGCTTCAGCTTTAAAAACGTGGATGAGCAATTTGAGAGAGACTACGGGAAGGCTGGGAGGGTAGTCAAGTGTTAAGTAGGGACGCCCAAGGATATTTAATTCAAATCGGAAAAAAAATAATGAAAAAATAAAATGTTCTTCATTTTTCCTGAAAATCCAAAGGTAACACCCTAAATGCATAAAGATTTCATTACGCAGCCAATGGAATTTGCCATAGTCTCTGCCCAATGATCCTGAAATCAACAAACACAGCTTGAGTGCCCACTTGTAATTGCAGGTATGTCAAAGAAGAACCCAGAATTAAAGCATGAAGCCTTCCTCTGAATTTCCACAGATGGGGGAGGGGCAACCTCCTAACAACGTGCTCCCCGACCCCGCTCCCTGCCTCTCCATCCCCTGCCACCAGCCCGGCCGGGGCACCCTCTCTGTACTGACTGTCTCTTTGCCATCTCTTTCTTAGATTCTCAATTCTGCAAAACAGTTATCAAAGGAGAACAACACCCACCCCCCAGAAGCTCATCAGAAGTTGCCTCTGGCAGCTCTCTACCCCCTCTTATTCTTCTGAGTTTGTCCTTTAGAGTTTTTGTGTGGTTTTCAGCACAACAGTTCCCATTTCAGAAAATTGGAAAGATATGATGTCATAAAAGACAGTCATCTGACACTGTGAAGCAAATATAACTAGTGCTAATGCACTGGTTCACCGAAGTGTCACTTCTCCTGCTCTTTGTAGGTGCTCTGTTGTTTTCATCCTAGTATACACAGACGTATGCGTCTGTTTCACCAAACACTTTATTTCCAGCATATCCCCACATTAGAATGATCACTTTTAAACATCACTCCTAATGGTTATGTTATTTCATATCAAACAGATCTTCTTACAGGCCTGGTCCTATTGTTGTGCATCTGGGTTGATTTCCAGTTTGGACTACTTCATAGGGAACTATGATAAACATCTTTGTGTGTGAAGAAGGGCTTTCCACATTAAGGGTTTTCCCCCCTTAGACTAGATTCCCAGAAATAAAATGACTAGGTGTAAGGTTAAGAATACTGAGGCCCTCGAGACATATGTTCAGGCATCTGTCTGCAGGGCAACAGCTAACCAGGAAAGCCCACCGAATGAGTAAAACTGACACAGATAGCAATACACATGCCTACTGCTGAACCTGTCTTGACTGTGCAGGCTCTTTGGAGGCACAGCTTTAACTAAAATTAGGTCTTTGCTTCCAATAATTAGACTTTTTATCATTTTCTTTGGGAAGTCTGAAAAGAACCTGCAACTACTCCAGTGAGATGGATAAAAAGTAAAAGAGAGAAGGCACTGAGTGGAGACCAAAGCAAGCGGCGGCCACCTCCACAGGCAGGCTTCCTTAACCCACTATGACTTAGGAGGGACTTGGGTTTCGTGTCCCACGGAGATCCTCGCCTCCCCAAGAAGTGGCCTTGACTAAACATGCAGAAGACCTCATCATGCCTCCTCCCATGCACCCCACTTGATCTCACTTCTCCCGGCAGCCCTTCTACCTTTTTGAGAAACAATTTTAACCATCTCCCAGATTTGCCAAAAATGATTTTTTTTTTGGTTTCTCATTCTTCTTGTTGCTTTTGGATCATGTATAGAAGAGAAGGGGGGAAATATCAGCATGACATCACCAGCAGTAGTCTGAAGGGAGGGAAACTGAGGCAGAAAGTGGGGACGGTGGCAGTGGGAAGAGCAAGCATCGGGTACCTGGAAACTGTGGAAGGAAGGATGCAGAACTGAGAGCACAGAGGGACAGTTGGGGGATCTCGGGCACTCAGGCACCAGATGGCAAGACCTGCAGTCCTCGGAGAGGCACTGACATTTACTGGAGCATGGAGCTGAAAAACCCACTGGCAGATTCTACAAGACTTTAAACAAGGATTCAATTAAAACAGCATTTCTGTTTTTCTTCTTATTAGCCATAAAAAAAAGAGACTAATCTCAAATACTCTGGTAACATGTCATTCTACTAAATCAAAGTCTCTAATGATCGATAAATTGCTTTCCAAAAAAAACACAAAACAACGAAACCACATTCATATAACACAAATAACAAAAACAGCACCTGCCATATTTTCTGAGGCTAGAGCTACACAGATAAAGTGAAAATGATGCTTGAGCCAATGGTTTTCAAGAGAACATTAGGAAGAGGTTTGGGGCTGGAAGCTCTGCTTACACAGACTGGGCTACCTTCAGAAAAAAAAGAAAAAAAGAAAAAAAAAAAGAAAGAGGCTTGGGTTTTTTCCTTCTCCACTGATATCTAGTCATCCAAGCCTAGAAAATGACCCTGCACACTTGGAGAGAGTTACATTTCATATTGAAAAGAGAGAACCATATATGATGACAGTTACCTAAGCCACAAGTCACTGTGGCTTTGTGGACTTTGGCAAATAGCCACATTAGATCCCAGAGCCACGAGCATCTCTATCCTCCAGGCACACACCGTTGGTCACATGTCTTGCATTTTTTCCCCCCAAATGCTTGCTCAGCGAGATTAAGTTGTCAACCCACAGAATAGATTTGGGCATCCCTGCTGCAGATCACCTATCTGTTGCATCGGTGGCATTACACTGTAAATCACAAAAAGCCAAAAAAGAGCTTTCCATAGAGTGTTTGTCTTTCCCCGGCTGAAGATATATAAATATATATCCAAAAAATTAGCTCATAATTACCTAGGGAAGGAAACGGGAGAAAAAAAAACATGTGGTTGAATACAAAACCAACACCAGTATTCAAGGAACATGTAGGCCGTTTCATACAGCTCTTTCTTACTCTCCTTACACAAATACAGAATTGATTCTCAGAGTTAAGTTTGAAGTGGGTGAGGTCCTCTCAGTAAAGTATCCAGCCCATCCCCCAACCAAGCCCATCTTTCAGCCTTTTCTCCAATAACCTTCTAAGGATTTCATGCTGTTTTGGTCTTCCTGTTACTAGTGTCTGATCATGAATAAACGCATTCGCATTAGGGTGTGAATGGTCCATTATTGCTTTAGAGTTACGCCAACCAAGGTCTTCTAAATTTCAAAAGCAGAGACAATGAAAAGGAGTAATTGTGCCCGTGGTGGAACCCCACCCTGGGACAGGCCGCCCTGATCAAAGGCACTACCAAGTAGCCAACCTTTTACTTAAATGCTTACCAATTCTTCTAAGCGAAGTAAATATTTATTTGATGTTTATGATTTATGTACTTTTAGATAATCATTTATATGATGAAAGATTCTAAATGAAAAGGTCAAAAACTCTAAGCTTTCTAAAGGAACTTTAGGATATTTATATACACACGAACATACATACATATATGGTTTTTACTTTAACACCTTTGTTCCTCCTTCTTCAGTATTATTGTTTCCTTAACGTGACAGATATTATCTGTATACACTACTCTGAAAGTTTTAATGAGCATAGACACTTTGGGAGAGCAATTTGGCACTAGGGGGTTGAATTGTAAGTTTACATAAAATAGAATCCTGCAATTTCACTTCTGGGCATACATCTTCAAGAATTTATTTTGCATATGCATAAATATATTTCAAAGATGTTTACTGCACACGTCTATGCAATAGTCAAAAAAATGCAGAAGCCATCTGAAGTCCATCATGGAGGAACAGATTAATAAACTATGGTATTTGCATATGATGAAATGATATTTAACAGTTAAAAATAAAAACGTACCTGTCTAAATCTGTTGGTTCTCCTAAAAACACCCAGTAGTCATTTAAGTTTCTTTTACAGAAAGCAAAAAAGAAACAACCCTCACAGAAATCTCTACAGTGAAGTCTGCTATGAAGAACTGACATATATGAAGATGTGTGCTGCCTCACAAGAAAAAAAAAAGAAAAGAAAAAGGAGCCTGGTTTTTTCCTTTGCCTACAAAATTGGCAATGTTGATGAATAATCATATTTATCGCTGGCATAGCATGGAGATCTGGCACACTTGTACATTACCAATAGCAAAATTAATTTACAAACTTTCCTGGAGAGTGATTTGGCAATATGGATCAAACATTTAAAGAAAAGTAATTTGGATAAGCTAATTCATCCTAAGAAAACAAAAATGTATACAAAGATGAAGTTACAATACAAAGTATAAAGTGGTTGATGTTTTAAAAGAATGATTTTCTTAAATAAATTATGGTACATAAATGAAATAGATTATTAGGAGGATAAAAATGATACAGAAGATTATTGACCTTAATGTTGCTCATATGTTATTGAGTAAAAAACATAATCTTATTTGTGTTTAAAAATTATATTTATATGGTCCTTACTATTCAAGGAGATCTCGTATCAGAGAAGAGTCACTTAAAGTGAATCCATTTAATATGAGAACCAGAATTTCACAGTAAATAACTGGAAATTAAAAGCTTTGATTAGCACTATTTTTAAAGAAAAAGAAATAAATATATAATTTTATTTGATATTTTACCAAATTTTGATAACAGTATTTTTCATAGAAAGAAATATTTAGGATAGATCCCAAAAATTCAAGTTGAAGCCTAAAGGGTCAAGAATGGTCAAGACAATTATGAAGAAAAAGGCTAAAAAGGGAAGATTTATTATAAAGCTTTAATAATTAAATGAAAATGGTATTAGCTGAGGAATTACAAAAAGAACAGAACAGAGTTAAGAAACAGATCTAAAAATATAACAGAAATTGGTATATGACAGAGAAGGCAACAAAATAAATGGGAAAAGTTAATTATCCATTAAATGATAATGAGATAAAGTTTGCAATAAGGAAAACAATTAGATCCCTGCCTCACACAATAGAGAAATATAAATTTCAGAAGAGTTTAAGAATCTAAAAGTTTGATCTAGAAAAATAAAATGGCAATGCATAGAGAAGAAGACTTAAAAACCAAGATGTGTTTTTTTTAAGATCTCTAAGGGAAATGCAGAGTAAAAAAACCTTGAAATATATTCTATACTTTTCAGATTAACTTAAATAAAAGCATCTGATTAATAGCAGGCACAGTCAAAGAGATGGGGATAGAAGGAACTCTAACATAGGAGTATAAAGTGGCAAAGCCACACCAGAGGACAATTTACAAAATCCAGTAGGGTTAAGGTAACTGACAGATGTTGCTGCAAGCATATCCTACTATCTGGATATTCAGTTTCTAGAGGTATATATAGTAGACACACTTGTATACATTTCTACAAGATCTTTTCAAGGATATTCCCTACAATATTTTTTATAATAGCAAAAGGTAAAAACACTTTTTTCGTCCATCAACAGAGAATATTTAAGCTCTAGTACATCAAAGAAATATTATATCTCTAATAATCGGCATATGTTATCAACACATGTCAAACACAATACTAGGTGAAAAAAGCAAATCACAAAAGTAAATGACAGGCCTTCATGTACATAAAATTTTAAACACAAAAGATTATACACTTTAATGGGCACACATTCAGTTCTAATGTTACAGGTTAGAGGGACTCAACCCCAAATTATCATCCTTCACTGTCTGATTTTCCCTCTTGCTCAGAGAGAATTTTCTGTGTACGGTAATCCCACACTTAGACTTAAGTAGCTACTAAATGTAAAGTTCTATGCCAAAGAAGACAAAAGAATTATGCAAGACTCCTCTCACCCTGCAGAAGGGTAAAACTCAGCTAGGAAAGTTGTCTAAGAGACTTGCCTTTCAAACCTTGCTCTGACACACGGCTAATACTCAACACTCTTAGCAATCAGAGACGCAGCAGCCATCACACAAATCCAATCATCTCAACAGCATCTCAGTCACACCGACGGTAAAGAGGAAAAGGTGATGGGGCGGGAGAAAAGCACTGGACAGGTCCGCTTAGCCATCTCCAAGGCTGGACAACATCCCCCGCCCTACTGAAGGTTCCCCTAGAGACTTGGCCCCCATGCTGGGGAAAGCACAGGGCATTTCTTCCAGCAGCAGTTGGGCTAAACCCAGGCCTGTTTATTCTTCCGGTGTCACCATGGACAGCGCTCTGTGAAAAGAGCTTCCTACCTCCGGAAAGAAAACTTCTCTCACCTTTTGGGCAATTCTGGGGTAAAATGAGACCTAAAAGACCATAATACATCTAAGCCAGCTTCTCAACTGACCTTCTTTAAAATCCCAAGGACATATCACAGCTCCATAGTACTAAAGAGAAGGTGATAGTCTCAGCTTCACCTGCCCCAACCCACAAGCCACTGTCCTAAAAAGCTGGGATGGCATTCTATCCATGGAGTTGGCAGGCACCAGAGGGAAGCCTGCCTGCTGGCCACTGCAAAAACCGCAGTGTTTGGAAATTACTCTGGGCGATCCTGAAGTGTTGGGTTTTATTCCTGGGATTCCTTCCGGGGGGCTTGGGAAAGGAAGGTGGGTATTTCAGCTCTCCCGCCAATGCTGCGCCACCATGTGGCAACCGCCCAAACAACTCATAAATCACTCAGCCTTGAAAATCTGTGATTCTCCACCAAATTTTTCACTTAGAGAAATTCAAAATATTTCCATTTTTATGTATAAAACAAGAATTCGTTCATAGCTTTTCTTTGTTATTTTATTATCACACTATTTCAGAATTTTATTATTCAAATGAATAAACCAGCCTCCATTTATCAGTGTAAATACTGTTATATCTGGGGTCAGGCTTACCCAAGAACCAATGATCAGGGTATGCGTGTGTGTGGGAGGTGGGGGAAACAACCAGTTCAGATTCCAACCAGATCTTAAGACCAAATTCTTCCTTCTAGTTTTCTGGACTGGCTTAAGTATGACTACCTTTGATTTGCATACAAACACACACACACACACACAAAAGGAGGTAGAAAATCGTCTAGTGGTTTCATTTTCACTTTGAAACTAAAATGATAAAATAAATTGTAACAGTAATAAAAATAACACTTGCCAGACAAAACCAAGCAGGATGATGGTTACCCTTGGGGGACAGTGCCTGTAGGGGTAATGGGGAGACTGGGGACATTCTAGGTCTTAAGCTTGGCACTGTTTCCACAGATGTGTTTAGTTTGTGAAAATCTATTGAAAGTATACTTCAGATATGTGCAAGTTTTCTGTGATTATGTCATACTTGTATAATGTCAAAACAAATTCACTAAGGTCTGACCAGTCATCCATCCTTAAATTGCTTTTGAGACAAAAGTCTGCAAACACAGTAACAGTCAGGAAGGCAAAATCAGGGAGCTGCTCAGTTCTCTACAAGATATTTCAGTCTATGTGAATCAACTGCTCTAAAGGCTAAGGCCACAAGTGAACTCTCCTTCTGTCTTTCTTGGCAAGAAGAAAGGAGACAGGATACAGTCTTAATTGCAAATGTCATGACCAGGCAAGGAACATCAACAAGAAGATGGAAAGTAGTATTTTCAAAGTCTTACCAAACTAAATTTCTCTGGAAAGAAGGATTTTTAGATCAGTGAACAGGGTCCTAGAGGCTGATGTAAAAAATTCTTTTAATCCCTTCTATTTCCACCACAGTTCAGTTCCTCCTGGACCATCTTCCTTCTACTTTCACATCATGTACCCTAAAACCACATCTGCCTTGGGAAAACTAAATGGCAGGGAACATTCCATTATATAGATTTTAAAAACTGAGGCTCAAAGATACTTGTCAGACATCACAAAACTAAGTAGTTCATCTCATCGCTGAGTTGTAGCCAGGGAGGCTGAGGAGAAGGGACAGAGTGATTAAGTCAAAAGAGAAGGGGCGTTCGTTCTCTCCCCAGCCCCAAGTTCTGAGAACTGCTTGCAGCCCCACAGGAGCGGCCTCAAGGATCTGGAGTGAAAGATTCCGTCTGACCACATTTGCACTCTCTGGGACCGGACTCCATCCTTCCCTGGGAAAGTGCGAAACAAATCCAGATGGAGGGGTAGGGAGAGGGGCGGACGGAAATGGAGCCAGACCTGAGGCATTTTCTACGACCTGATGTAAGCCGGTGTTGGGGAAGCCAATCCCAGAGCGCGATGTCCCTGGGCCCCAACTGGTATGAGCAGGTAGTTTCTCAGATACTCATCCTCAGGGACAGGGCTTATTCGGGAGGAAATAGAGCAGGACGCATCTAAGAGCAGGCACGTAGCCAATTCCCCAGCCCCGCCGAGACGTTAGTACAGTAAGTGACGGGGAGTGGAAGGGATGCGGCAAATGTCTCAAGTGCGGGAGTTCCCACCGCGGAACAGTTCTTCTCTGAGCTCACGACAAAGGTCCCCCGTGAAGTTCCCTAGGCTCGGCTCCTGAGCTCTCCAAACAAGGTGGAGCTGGGGGGAGGGAGTATGAAGAAGAGACCGGGATGAAGCCCAAGTGACCACCCCCTCTTTCCCTGCAACAGCGCGCTGCTCTCCAGGCGGTCCGCGGACCCAGCCGAACGCAATCGACTCGGCTTTCTTACTCCGCGCACCAGCCGTGACCTTGAGCGAGTCCCTGATTAGCCCCATTTTACAGAAATAAAAGAGTCCGAACGAGTTCAGTGCGCCGCGCTGAGCTGCTTCGCGGTTTAAGACGCCCGCGGGTGCGCCTGCAGCGTAGCAGGTGCGCGGTGAACCGCAGCCCAAGAGCTACGTGGCCAGTGGGGATCGGAAACCGCGAGGGAAAGGCAGAGGCGAGCTCCGGCCGGGGCGGCGGGAGAAAGGCGCGGTTCCCACGGGGCGACCACGCAAGTTCAACGCCGCCCGCCCCCACCCCCGACACACACACACACACACACCCCTCCGCAGCGGTGGACTGGCCATGCCGCGGACCTTGGCTCAGGACGCGCACGGGGTGTGTGTGGGGTGGGGGGACGTGAGAGAGACCTCCACACGCCCACCCCCGAAGTTGCCGCAACGTAATAGAGACAGTGGCGCAAAGCCGCGGGAGGGGAGGGGACAGTACTCACACGGGGTGGCCAGGCTGGAGCAGGTCCGTGACCCAGGTCATCGATGGCGGCCGGGCTCAGGCCACCGCGCCTCAGAATACCTGGGCCACCTGAAGAACCGCGGCGCGCGGACCAGGAGGCGGCGAGCTGTGAGGCAGGGGCGCGCGGGTCGTGAGACGCAGCAGATCTGAGCCGCAGCGCCTCGGGGCTCCGCACCCAGAACCGCAGTCGCAGCGGGAGCCGGGGAGCGGGGAGCGGGGAGCGGGCAGGAAGCGGGAGCGCGGCCGCGGCAGCGGCAGCGGCTGCGAGGGAGGCGCCGGCGCCGCAGGCATCCAGGGCCAGCTCGGCTGCAGCCGCCGCCGACACCCGCTGGCCCTGCGCACCGCCAATCAGAGGCGCCCGGGGCGGGGGAGCGCGCGGAGGCGGGGCGGGGGCGCGTGCCGGGCGCCCGGCTGGAGGGGCGGCGCGCGATGGCGCCTGCGCTGGGGCCCGGGGTGCCTGCCAGCGGGCTCCCCAGGAACGCCCTGGGCGCGCGGGCGGCAAGCGTGGGGCGGGCCGGGGGGCCTCGGGAGGAGGCGGGGCTGGGGCTGCGCGCGCCGGGGGCGGGCACCTGCGCCCCTTCCTGGGCGCACCCTTGCGGCGCAGCACGCGTTAGGGGCCACGACGCAAGAGCCCCCAAAGGGAGCCTCAGGTTTTCCCAAGTCCGAAGTACCGCTTTTCCTGTCGGTTGCCCCTGAGCCCCGAGGCTCGGCCCCTCCCTGACCGCAGAGTGCCGGGTCACCGGATGCCGGGCCGGCCTGGCTCTAGCAACGCCGTCGCCCGCGGGCCGGAGTGTGGGCGCCCTCCCACCGGAGCCTCACGAGGGCCGGCGTGGCGCTCCTCGGAAGACCGCTCTCCCTCACTTCACAGTCAGTCCCAGGGTATTTAAAGTCTCCGTGGTGAGCCGGGTTTGAATTCCTTTCATTTTCTCGTGACTTTACTGTGCTAGCGACTCTCATTCGTTCAACACGCGTGGACTGGGTTCGCGCTGGGCTCGGGGGAGCTGTCCCAGGCCACTGCGCGCCCAAATCTCTCTACGCCCCACCCCGGCCCCACCGCGGGGTTAGTGAGCCCGCGCTGGCAGAAGGAGGCCCGAAGATTGCTGCAGGCGAGGGATGCATTGGGCTTACGCTGGAAGCTCCAGGTCCTGGAAGAGACACTGGGAAGTGAAAGGTCCTTCTCCAGGCCGGGCTTCACGGTGCGTTTGCATCCATCAGGCACAAGGCCTGGAATCTTCCTAAGACGGACAGCCTCAGCATGAACAACTCCGCAGTGAAAACACGTTGTCAATTTTAGCTGCAGGATGACAGCCACTCCACAAAGTGTGGAGCTACATTGGTGATTCCGAAAACCCCGGGAATCCTCTCTCTGGACGGTGGATTGAGGCTGTTCTCTCCGTGTAAATTTGCGCAGTAGAAATGGATGGCTAGTCTGTCTGCAGCAGGGGGAAAAAAAACTTTAAGAAAAAGAACTTGGAAGGTAAAGGATGATTTCACTACAGATCTGGTTTTCTCTCTTAAACGGATTTTATTATCTATAAACTGGTTTGAGTGGAAGATTTTATTTACATGTCATTTTAATTTTATTTATCTCCACTTGATTAGCATTGGCATGGTGTGAAATTCAAAAAGTGCAGATGGGTACAGGGTTAACAAGGCTCCCTCCCAGCCTTGTCTCCCAGTTTTTCCATTCCTCTCCCTGGAGGCAACCATTGCTATCACGTTCTTGTGTACCCTCCTAGAGAAAATCTGCAAATACACAACCAAATGTATTTGTCTAAGGTTCTTATTTTTGCCTCTTGTTATATAAAATGATAGGTCTAACTTCAGATACATGTGGATTCAGGGGTTCAAGTGATGTCAAGTAGAAGGAGAGTCTCTTCTCTCTCTCCCTTTTCCCTCTTCTCTCCTTCCTCCTCACCTCTGCTTTTTCTCTGTGGGTTAAGGTGACGCCTGGCAGCTCCAGGATTCACTTCTCAGTGATCAGGATCCAAGAATGAGGCAGGTCTTCTCTTTCGCAGAGTGCACATTAAACTGCCCAAGAAAACTCATTTGCCCGACTTCGATCATGCTCTGTCCCTTGAGCAGTCTATGAACTGGGTAGTCTGATGGTCAGGCCTGGGGTATTCTGATTGTTTGGGGGTGAGCAAGGACAGTGAGATGAACACAGTGGCGAGAATAAATCTGCCCAAATATTTGCAGGTAGTTCATGAATGCTTTCCTCCAGATATCTCTTGCTGGTCAATAATAAGCCACCTGTAAACACTCATGTTCAGTAATGTCCAGACATTATAAAGACCTCCGTTCCTGCAGCTGGATCCCAGGCCAGCAGAGTAGAGGTTTGAATGTAATGGTATGTGAAAGGATTACTCCTTACACGTAGCCTGACAGTGGCTGCGTCATGACAATGGGTGCTGGGTTCAAAGGTTATTTAACCTCATGCAGGTGTTTGCAAAACTGACCTAATATATAAATTCACCTCTTTACAAGTCTTAATATCTTCCATAAATTATAAACATTTTAAAAGAAAGACAAATACAGGATAGTTTGATGTCTTGGGCAAAGTCACATAATACAGAAAGAAAAGTACAGATGGAGATACAGAGGCATTATGAATGAGGAAGAGCACTTGTTCCTATTTTTCATTCTTTAGGTCAGAAACAGATGCAACTTCAATTCTTCACTAGAGCTATTATTGATTTTTAAAAATTATTCACCATGAAAGCTTTGGCATTTGAGGATGATTTGAGTAACAATGAACCTGCAAAGAACATGACCTAAAATGCTACCTCCTTGATTACTCCATCCTGAGCTGTCATCCAGCAAAGTGGTTTTTTTTCTTTTTTTTTTCATTTTCGGTATGATCTTGACCACTGTAAGAACTCATTGACTTTGTGCACCGAGGAAATGTATTACCTATTCTTTTAAAACATGAATCAGACAGTCCATTTCTTAGCCAGAAGATCTATGAGTTTATGCTGGCAGGAAAAGGACATGTCTCCGGAGGATTCTGGGAAGAATTAAAAGAGTATTAATCACAAGACTGGAGTGCCAGTCTGACCTTAACACTTCCTGTGTGTGTGACCTTGGGCAAGTTACTTAACTTCGCTGAATCCTAGATTCCCTAAATAAAAAAAATGTATGGTGGTAATCCTCTCCGCTGCCCTGCAAGTTCATTAGCTGATACAATGTATGTAGAATTCCTTTGTACAGAATAAAATTTAATATGTGTTAGTTTTCTAAAAATTATAATTTTAACTTAGAAAAAATAAGTTTATAAGGAAGTTCCTATTGCCATTTTGTGGCATTCTCTGGCATAGAAATGGTGAAACCTTCACTCTCTACTTCCCTATTAGCCAAAATATGATATCTGATTTTCTAAAAAAAAAAAAGAAAAAAGAAAAAATATATCTCTACCTCTTCCATGCCATTTAGCACTTGTTATGTAATATTTAGTGTTTGGATATATCTCCAATATCCCCAAGTAGACTGGAGATGCCTTGAAGTTGGGACTGTGTCATGTCTTTGATTCTTATATGTACCTGGAACATTATCCTGATAAATTGCAGACATGGAATAATTATTTGTTGAATGGAAATTAAGTGGATGAAAGGAAAAGTTGATAAATTAGACCTATCAAAAATTTACAAAAATTGTTCTGTGAAAGACCCTAATAAGATAGATGAAAAGACAATATATTGGAAGAATATTTTCAAATAACATCTGACAGGGGAATTGTATCTAGAATATGTAAATAACTTTTAACATTAGCAGCAACTGCCCCCCGCAAACAATCCAATTAGAAATGGGCAGAAGACATGAAGAGATATTTCACCAAAGAGTATAGATGTAGACAGTTGGCAAATAAGCATATGAAAAGATGCTCAACATCATTAGCCATTAGAGGAATGTAAATTAGAACTATAATGAAATCTCAAACTATAAAAAATAGTGCAACACCAAATGTTGGCAAGGAGACAGAAAAACTGTCACTTATGCATTGCTGACGGGAATGTAAAATGGTGCAACCACTCTATGGAAGGTAGTTTGGAAATTTCTTTTAAAACTAAAATCAGACCTACCATACAACCCAGCAGTTTCATCTTGGTCATTTATCTTAGAGAAATGAAAATTTACATTTGTATAAAAGTTTGTACAAACTAAGCCACACAGGAGCAGTGCTTAGCAGTGCCACCACAAGACCAAAGGAGGTGGAGAACCCCTACACACATCCATTCTGCTTGCTGTGTAAAGAAATAGGGTGGACCTCACTGGACTATGTAAACATTTGTGTTTTTGAACAACTCAAGGTGGGTAGGAGGCTTCAACATGGAAATTTGGGATTTTCTGCTCTTCTGTAGTGATTAATTAGATAAACAAAAGTCATTAATTAGATAAACACGTGTATCTTGGTAGACCAGTTGGTAGACCAGAGTTGGTAGACCAGATCATGGTGTACTAAATAGAAATAGAAATGCAGAGAAAAGAATTTATGGTTTCTGGTAAATACAGTATTTTTCTCCGAGGTGTTTTTTAGAAAAATTAATATTTTATTACGTAGCTATTCGTTCTCTACTAAATAATGGATTTTTAAAAGCTTTGATGCTTTCTTCGGTAAAGTTGATTCTGTCTTGGAAGGACAATGTAGAAGTAATAATAGAATGTTGTCATTCACTGATGAAAATAAGGGATCCTGATGCTGCTGTGAGATACTGATAATAGCATTATTTTACAAGAGTATATATGATTACTGACTTAGAGAGTCTTGATTCGTGACTCTCCTCTTATGCTTTTTTTTTTTTTTTTTGCTATAAATCAGGTCCCTATAATAAAGCCCAGACATGGTTAATAGTCCCTACAGCCAAATCAGATACAATGCTTCTCTGAATCCGGAACCAGTTGCAATGTGTGGCAGCTGACGCAGCCTGCAGCTGTGCTGAGGATTAATAAAATTAGCAGTAATACCCGGAAAGTTAGCCAGAACCTTATGTGAGAGTGTGCATGTTCTTCATGACAATTCTCAAACCCTGAGAGGAGATTTAATTGTCATGATCTTATTCATTGAGGCTTAGTAGTAAGGTTGATATGGAAATAGCAGGGTGAGGTATCCACAAAGGAGACGGATGTAGCACCCCATTTCCCCTCACTGCCTGATCCTCCCTGCCCTGCTCTGCATTTTCTTTCTTCCCTAACTATTAACACACTATTAACTTTCTTATTCTGCTTACTGCTTATTGTTTGTCTTCCCCACTAGAATGAAAGCTGCATGAGGGCAGAGCTCTTTTTTTTGTTCACTTATATCACCAAGTGCCTTGGTTAGCATAGCACAGAGGAAACGGTGGACAAATATGGATGGGAGTGGATGAAGAAAATGCTCATCCACCAACATTGCAGTTCAAAGATGTTTGGACACTTTCATATATGCCGAATAGTCAAACTGATTTTTTTTTAATCAGGTGACCTGCATTACCAGTTCATTGAAGATATTTCTCCTCTCAACAATTCCCCCCTCCACAATGATCGCCACTACCTGTAAGCAGAACCAAGAGGCTTATGGCTCCAGGAGACAGAAACGTGGATCCTGTCTGGAAAACAGAAATCTAAAGGTGGAGAAGAAAGGGAATATAATGTGGAGGAAGCTTCTACTCTATGGGAAGTAAAAAAAAAAAAAAAAGCAGCAGCAGCATTGTGTCTGCCAGGAGAGCAAGAGAATCATTTGGAATGAATGAATAGGTAAGGATCCAACTCTTTCTTGGTGGGCAGGGGACTCAGAATGGGAAATGTGGGAGGGTGGCTGAGAAGATGGAAACAATATAGCATTTGAGGTAGACCCTGAATGCAGAGGGGGCTAGAGAGTTGAGCTCCTGAGAGACAATGTACAGAGGGACCACAGCCGGACCATAAACGACAGTGAGACTCTGACCCACTACCTCTCCAGCAGCCAGCCTGGGAAGCCAAACTATGTCCTCTGCAGTAATTAGCCTTCAGTGTTGAGGACTTGGTCAATGGCTACTGACTTTCCTATTTTTTGGCTCCTGCTTCCAACTTAAGTCCTACCAGAAAAAGCCAAATATGTTCCCAGACCAATCACATAGGATGCCCTGCTTCTAGTAAGCCCACCTCTAGCCCCACCCCATGTTGTCAGCTTCTAGTCAGTACATGCCTGAAGACTTCTCCTTCCTCTCCCATTCCCCATCATAAAGCTTTCCTTCTTTCCTTCCTGCCTTTGAGTGTCTGCCAAATATAAGCGCTAAAAATCTTCTATTTGTTCTCATTATGAGTCGTCTTTGTTTATTTCTACAGTTTGCCTAAAGGGCAGTGACAGATGGCACTGCCCACCGCCACAGACCCCAACCTTCGATCAGGCGAAGTACCCACAGAGGGCCCTTGTGCCTCACTGCTTGTGGCTTGTCAGGTTCTCACCAATGCCGCAAATCCGCTGTGGGTCTGAACTTTCTCTGTGTGGAATTCCTCAGTTGTTCATTCTCAGTTAGGTACCTGGGTTTTGTTATTGGTTCCCATTTGGCATCCTTGGTGTAATCAGCTCATTTTTTTTTCAACCCATTTTGCTCTCTTTTGCACTTCTGTTTTGTGTTGTGCTATCAAAAAGTGTCATATGAAGGAAAATCACAGGTTAGAACACAGACATAGGGCCCTATAAGCCTGAGTTTCTATTGGACAAATGTTGCCAAATTACCAATAAAGCTGGGTGAGGGTTTGTTTTTTTTTAATCACATTTTTTTTCCTTTTTGTTCTGAGAACTTGGCTTTGATTCAGAGAGAATGTTCTCTTTGGTGAACATTATTTTTGGTTTTCCACCTTCCTGGAGGTGCTGTGTTCACTGGCAGCCAACCATCAGGTTGGGAGTCCAAGATAAACAGTGCACAAGCATAAGTTTTGATTCACTGTTGCCTCTCTCAAGGGATCATCTAAGTCAAAATCCTCTTCTCCAGGAGAATCTCCCCCTTTCTACCTGAATTCTCATTATAATTCGAATTCTCGTATCCGTTATTCTAAATGACATAACCTCACCAATGATGGTTTGGATCTTCAGCAGCCACCTAGGGAACATGTGGCTTGAACAAAATTGTTCATTTGAGAGAAAACTTGAAAGAGCAAGGGACAAAGAGTTCTCAGATTTAATGGGCAACGTGGTTATTTGTATGCAGAGCCCTCTCCCAGTGAAATTCTGATGGAAAAATTGCTTTACTACAAGATCCTTTGACCACAGCTAATAAGGAACCTGACAAACTCAGGCAATGACAAACTAGATTCATTTCCCAAGTAAATTCTCCCTCTCTGTCTTCCAAGTTTCTCCCTAGATCCAGCTCTCCCTCTTCCCCCTTATCCTTCTGCTCTCTATCCTTCCACACCCTCATCAACTTCTCTCCCTTGTCTCTTGTCCAGGTCCATTACCTTTTCCTATTGATTCCCCTAAGACCCCCAAATGCTAGGTGCTTCTAAAAATCCACCCCTCCCAAGAGTCAGGTTGGCCCTGGACCCAACTGAATTAATAGTTATTATTCAGAAGTTCTACAACCTGGAAACAGTCCGCTACTATTCATAGAATTGAGACTTCTTTGGGATGTATGTGTCCCAGGGTTTCTTGAACTATAGTAACTTGTACATACGTTGGTAAAAACCTCAGATTGGATGGTAAAAACGTACTGAACTGACACAGAAAGGGATCTCTATAAATTCCTTCTTTTTAGAATAAACCTAAGAGTCAAAAAGTCCCCAAATTTGGGGCAAAATCTGCTAAAAGCCACACCGAGAACATTTCCAATAAAATTTGACTGTAATTCAATCATGCACGCGAAAGAAAGATGTAGGAGATTAACTGTAGGACATTATGACCATGCTGTGTACACCTTCAGGGACACACACCAGTTAGCCCACTGCACTCCACTAACTGGAAGACCTGTGCTTTTGGGGGTCTAACCTCTGGTATTCTGCTCTGCTACATGCAAAGATGGCAAAATATATTGCAAGAGACTCATGTACTCAATCTTAATGTCAACAGGTCCCCACCACATCTTCTTAAACAGCCTCAGCATCCTCCTCATCTTAAACCTGGAGATTTCATCTATTAGATGAGCCATTTAATAGAGAAAAGCTGCTCTTGAACTTCATTGTCAGGGACCCTATCAGGTACCATTAATAACAAATACAAAAGTGAAACTCCAGGGAGTCAATCCTTAGGTTCATGTTCCATGACTAAAGAAGTATTTCAGAATTGTGCAAAGTTGTCAGGCTACTCCAGTAAGGGACCTTAGAGATCCTCTAGCAGCAGCCAATCTTTGGAAATAGACAGCTGACCCCAAATTTTTGAATGTATAGATAACTTAGGATAGTGGACAGCTGCTGCTTCAGACATGGGACTAAGATCCCTGACTAATTCCTGTTTTGTTATTCATCTGCTTGCTTATAACCATTCTTTTTCTCATTTTCCAGAGACCTCTGGTTATTGTCCACCAATAATGGCCCTTTTTCTCTTTTCTTTCCTCTTTATTATAATTGTTAGGTCAGAACATACTCATTCTAACACCATTCTTAGATTATCCCAAACAGTGGACACTGCCCTGGATCTTACTGATTGCTGTATATGCCATCCATCATCAGGTCATCATGATAAAAACCTCTGGGCAATTTCAGTCTCATTAAACAAGATCATAGGGAACTTCAGCCGGTGACATTTGCATCTATCTAAACAAATGACCTTAAATAAATCAGCATCTGAATTTCGTAGTGCCCTTCTCTGCCTTTGAATTTAACAACCTTCATGGGGTGATGGGCCAATTACTTGCCACCTGGAAGAGACTAATAAGAGATCCAAATATGTAACTAGGCTAATGAGGGCCTTTCTTCTGCCCTTCCATTGTCCACAACTCCTTTTCTCTTGGGTCTCCTTGTGCCCCCTACTGGGCACTACTTCATTTGCAGCCATTTGCAGTCTGGTCTTGTTTACCTCAGACTGATGATACCTCATGCACTTAAGGAATAGTATTCCAAGACTTACCTGTACACAGAGACCCCAATTCTGGAAATCACCAATTTAGGATTATAAAGCTTCCCTACTCCCCTGCCTGGCTTTGACTCTGTCAAACACAGATGATGGTGGCTTTCTTATTTGCGTGTCTTTATTTATTTCTACAGCCAATCTGGAACTCTGGAAGGAGATAGCCTCACGTGGGTCCCACGTTGCATCACAGAGTAGTCAAATAGGAATGGAATTGTGGCATATTTAAGGTAAGAAAGCACAGGAGATGGCACCCTGATACTGCCTTGGCTCTTATACAGCATAGAAGGGAATCCACACATACTCTCTGCATACTCCCTGTGAAAGAATGTGGAAAGTACAGCAAACTGAGAGCCAACAAGCCTGCAGGGGCCACTACTGAGAGAAATGAGGCAATACTAAATACTATTGCAGGGGGCATGAGGTGGTTAGCCAAGGCCAGGGACCTGATGTGGGGTTTGGCCGAAATTCAGAGGTTCTGTCAAGACATTAAGAGCCAAAGTGGATTCAGATCCTCAAAGGAAAGACTCTAAATTCTCACCATGCCAAGAGCACTGTAGCAGTTAGGTTTTTCTGTGTAATAAACCACCTCAAAGCTTAGCCATTTAAAACAATAAGCACTTATTAGATTATCATTCTATGGATTGGTTGGGTGATTCTTTGGGATTGAGGCTGGCTCAGCTCATCTTGCTGGGCTCATTCTGGAAATGGGTTAGCCAGATGATTTAGAATGTCCTCACTCACTGAATGAATTGAGTTTTAAGTCAGAGGCCATCTGACAAGCAATTTATCTTAGTGATTTTCTGTGTTTCAGCTTACATGGTAGATACTGTCCTCAAAGCTCAAGGTGAATTCCTCAATGAATAGACAAATAGTGGCTACTTGAGCTTTGCACTCACAGATCTGCATTCCTCTGTGAGAAACCTTTCCTTTTCAGATGAATGATACCTAGAATGTTTTCTCTCATAAGACAGGGGTGACCTGTAAAATGGTTGTCAAGAGCAAGATCTCTGGAGCCTGACGGTGACACATTATAATTTTAGATCTCCATGCTTTATCTTTCTCATATGAAAAATGAGAATAGTAATAACTACCTCATGGGATGATGTGAGTAGCACATGAGCTAAAGCATGTAAAAGTCTCAAGACAGGGTCTGACATATAGGGTGTACTCTATAGATCTTAATAGTTAGTAGTTGACCTTAGCTCTAGTGGCCCTCAAAAAAAAAATATCCCTATCAGACTGATTTCAAAATTTATAAAAGAGGGACACATCTTGAGGAGTTAGGGAATCAGTTTTTTTCTGGTTGCAAATATTGTGTCAGCATGACTTTTTATATGGTGCTATAATAGTTTATTGATACATCTTGCATTTTCATATTTATATTTAATAATTTAAAAAGTAGCACATTTGAACACAGGGAGCCTATAAAACTTAAAGAAGCATTAAAGGGAGAAATGCACTCAAATGATCTGTCTTTGGAGACCCATGGGTGATATTTTGTTATATGTATTATATAGATATTATGAAAATGATGACACAATACACTTCTAGAAATATTTTTTACTTGGTAAAATGTTATGTACGCTTTCCTATGTTATTATTTTAACAGCGGCAGATTATTCCATCCTATGAATGTGTTACAATTCATTTCTTGATTCCTGAGTGGTTTACTCACTAGGATGATTTGGTGAATTTCCCATCACAAAGCCATGTTTTTTTTAAGAGAAGGAACCCACACAGTCTTCATGTGCTGAAACATTATTAAGCCCTGACAATTCTTTCCACCAGATTTTCTACTCATACACTACATCCACGTCTTAGTCTTCCTTATTTTTGAGGGTAAGTGAATTCACGACAAGCACAACCACAAGTCAGTCAGAGAAAAATCAAAAGGCTAGAAGACAGAACTTATTAAGGAAGATTAAAGGAAATAGTATTCTTTGTCTATTATCTGTCAGTTCTTTCTATACTTATTATTCAGGCATTAGCAATATCTCTTTCTTTACTTTTTGCTTAATGTCCTTCTACATCTCATAAACACAAGAGTATTTGCTATAATGTGTGTCATCTCATAGCATGTCAATGCATAAAATTGGCCAAATACATCTTTCTTTCATTTTTAGGAGACAAGAGTTCTGATATGCTTCAAGGATAAGATATGTAATAAGTTATCCAGAAATCCAAACACTAAAAGCATCCAAAATATAAAATTTGTTCTAAATGGACATTTTTCGTAGTGATCTTCCATGTTTCAAATCATGCAAGTAGAATAATTAATGACTGAATTTCTCTCATGTCTGTGCTGATGACAGAATCTACACAGCGATGAATGACTAACCAGACAGAATCTTCACAGCAGCTGAATTCTCACATTAGAGACAAGGAGATAGAGAGCATACTAGCATTTGGACATCTATTATTTTTTGTTTTGACGGAATTATCACTTTCTCAGTCCATTCCATTACCCCATCTTCTAGGAAGGACCCAGGTATAGCCAGCAAGCATTCAACGCCCTGGCCACAGGGACTGAGTTAGGCTACTTGAGCTAGGTCCCTGATAATCAGTTCTCAGACTATTACTCAACTCATAAAGAGGCTGTTAATGAAAGTGGACTTGACACAAATAGAATAAATGCCAGAGCTGCTCACAGTCATCTTTCTGAGAACAAATGTGTATGCTACATAAGAAATCACTCCAAATTATTCAGTTCATGATTTTGTGGGCTGCCAATCTGAGCTGAGCTCAGCTGATGGTTATTCTGGTCCTGGCTGGATTTACCTCATACCCCTATGGACAGCCACTGGATTAACTGAGCCTAACTGGTGTAAGATGTCCTCACCTGGGATGGCTTGTCTCTACTCTCTGTGGTCTCTAATTATCCAGCAGGCTGGTCCTTGTTTTCCATCAGTTTGAATATTTTGTGTCAGGCCCTTCTGGCCTACAAAATTTCTGTTGAGAAATCAGCTGACTGTCTTATGGGAGCTCCCTTGTAGGTAACTAATGCTTTTCTCTTGAGGCTTTTAAGATTCTCTTTTTGTCCCTAATCTTTGGCATTTTAATTATGATGTGTCTTGGCATGGTTCTCTTTGGGTCATCTTGTTTGGGACTCTGCACTTTCTGGGTTTGTATAACTTTCCTTTGCCAGATTAGGGAAGTTTTTCTTCATTATTTATTTGAATAGTGCCACATCCAGCAAGTGGTAAAACCTGCCACATCCAGTGCAGCTCTGGAAAATAATCCAGTGGTAACAGTGGGAGATTAAGAAAAGAAATAAGACAGAAAGCTGGGATCAGGAGGACCATCGTCCATTGATGGTGGAGCAATGGCACCATTTTATTTTTGCAAGCTGCTTTTAAACAAGAGCGTATGATTGCTGGCTAAAACAAGATTATCCCCACTCAACCTACACACCTTGCTCTATAATCGTTTGCATTTTCATAGATTATCCCCATTCTTAGGAAGGTTTGTAGATTTGAGGCAACCTTGGTTCACCTCACAGATTGCAAGGACTTTGTCAGCTTGCAACCCGCTCTCATAGAGTAGGTTTTCAATTCCTTGTGCTCTCTCTTCCCCTTCTGGTTTCCCTATGATGCGAATGTTGGTGTGCTTGATGTTGCCCTAGAGGCCCCTTAAACTATCATTTTGCAGGGGATTCTTTTTTCTTATAACTGTTGTTTTCTGCTATCTTCTAAATTGCTAATTCAATGCTCTGCTCATCTAGTATACTATTGATTTCAGTTATTGTATTCTTCATTTCAGTTATTGTATTCATTTCAGTTATCATATTCGTCATTTCTGACTGGTTCTTTTTATGTTTTCTAACTCTATTTTTATGTTTTCTATTTCTTTGTTAAAATTCTCCCTGAGTTCATCTACTCCCCTCCAAAGTTCATTGAGCATCCTTATAACAAGTGTTTTGAACTCTGCATCTGGTAGATTGCGCGTCTCCATTTTGTTTGTTTCTTTTTCTGTAGCTTTGTTCTGTTCTCTCACTAGGGACATGTTTCTTTGTCTCCCCATTTTGACTGTCTTCCTGTGTTTGTTTTTATGTATTAGGTAAGGCTGCTCTGTCTCTTGGTTTCAGTAGAGAGATGACCTGTGGGATGCAGTGGTATAATCTATGTGGTCACCTGAGCCAGGTGTTCCACGCGTGTCTCTTATATGGGTTGTGTGCCCCCTCCTATTGTAGTTGAGCCTTGGTTGCTGTTTGCCCATCATTGGGCATCATTGGGAGGGATTGACTCTCAGGCTGATTGGTCATAAGGATTGGCCACGACTATAACGGAGGAGCTGTTGTGCGGAGGCTGATTCTACAGAGCAAGAATTACTTTAGCAAGGCTCTGGGCCTGTCCATTTTTCCCTTTTGAGTTGTCATCTTTGGATGTGGTCCTGCATGGTGCTTTGGCTCAGACCGAAGCTGGCCACCAGGCTTGCAGGCTGGGGCTTCCTGAGAGGAGCCCTACCACAGGCCAACTTCAGCCATAGCCTGTGCCTGCCATGGGCTACCTGGCATGAGTTACTAAGCAATCCACAGATGGTTGCCACTCATACAGGGCTTGGATGTACCTCCAGAGGCCAGAGCAGGAACTGAGGCCTGCTGCTGCTAGTGCCAGGCTTGGGGCTGCCGTAGCAAGAAGTACGGGGCACACCAAAGCCAGATGCTGTTTATTTAGGTTTTGTGAACCTTTGACAGATTTTAGGAAAGTCCACAGTATCAGTCAAGACAGGCTGTTTGTATTGAAAATCCACTGGAAGCAGCTTGAGTAGGGCCATAAGTTGGGAGGGGGTTCTCAGGGAATCACCAGGATGGGATGACCAGTTTTAGGCAGGCTGATGGAGACTCAGATATGGTGGCCACTGGGTGAGGGGAGGGCTCAACAAAGGAATAGAGAGGCCTTCGCCAGCACGTCTGTCTGAGAGAAAGTTACCTCTCCAGCTCTTGCCCTGAATCCAGACATCTCAGTTCCTCCCCCATATGTCCCTGGTGCCGTTTGAACTGCTGCCTCAGCACTGGATCCAGCTCAAAGCAAGTTTGTCAGTGGCTAAGTCCATGCTCTGGCCTTTTAAGAGGAATACCTGAGACTTCGTAGCCATCTGTCCCACTCAGCCACAATCTCCGCTGATTTCTATATTTAGATTTTATGGGGCCTTCTCTTCTCGGCAGCAGAATCCTGGGCTGAGGAATCTGGTGTGGAGTTGGGACCCCTTCCTCCTCTGGGAGACCTCTGCAGCTGAGATATTCCTCCCGATTTTGAACTGCCATACATCGTGTGAGACCAGCTTGTTCCACAGCTCTGCCCCTCCTACCAGTCTTGAGGTGGTTTCTTCTGTGTATCCTTAGTTGTAGAACTTCTGCTCAGCTAGATTTCAGGTGATTTTCAATGATGGTTGTTCTGTGGTATAGTTGTAATTTTGATATGGTTGTGAGAGGAGGCAAACACAGCATCTACTTAATCCTCCATCTTGACAAGAATCCTATTTACATTGTGTCTTATCATTAAATATTTAGGGTTTTCTATAAAACGTTACTTTTTTTTTCAATTTTCAATTAAGTCTAAATTACTTTGGTCTTTGTAAGTTGATATCTCTTAATATACCCTTCAATTGAATGCTAGGTTATACTTTCTATTAAATAAAGCTTTTCTAAACCTCAGTTTTTTTTACATTTTTAAAACTTTTTGTTGACAGATATATAGAAAAGTGCACATGCCATATGTGTATACTTTGATTAATTTTCCAATTGAACACAATTGTGTAATCAGCATTCAGCTAAGAAACAGAATATTACCAGACCTCTGAAGCTTTTCCATGTCCACTTTCAGTCACTACCCCTCTGAGAACTTCTCAACCACAGCACTATAGATATTTCACGCTGGACAGTTCTTTGCTGGGGGTGGCGTGGGGAGCTGTCCTGTGCATTGCAGGATGTTTAACAGCATCTCTGACCTCTACCCACTAGCTGCCAGTGGCAACCCTTGTCCCCAGTGTGACAACCAAAACTGTGTCTCTAGACATTGCGAAATATCCCCTGGGGACAAAATTATGCCCAGCTGAAAACCTCTGCCTCTAGGATAATCACTATTATGATGTCTAATAGCATAGATTAATTTAGCCTCTTTTGAACTTTATATAAATGAACTCATACACTATATACACAATCTGGCTTCATTCTTTGGATATTATATGTGTGAGATTCACTCATATTTTTGTGTGTATCTACAAACTGTTCATTCTTTTTGTTGTACAGTACTCTATTGTGGGAATGTACCAGAATTTATTGATCCATTCAGCTATTGAAGGACATTTTCATAACATTTTTGTTTTTTATTAACATGTATATATAGTTTAAAACTCATTTATATCTTATCATACCTTATATCCCAAATTACATATTATACTTTACTTCTTAAAACATTTATTTTAAGTTAGGCATCTAAATTTTGGAAATTTTGTTAATGTGGAACAAAATCCCATGCTGGGAATTATAAGTAAAATATTCTTATGGTAGCTCCATAGAAAACTCACATAAGGCCACTGATTCTCAGGATGAAGTTGGGAGGGGGAAAGAGAAGAAAAGTCCAAGGTCGGTACAACCAGTATTTATTGAACACCTGTGACTGTGAGACACTATTGGCAGCTCTGGAAATGTGAAGATAAATAAGTTCTGTGTCTTTAAGAAGTTTGCTGGTCCATTCTTCTTATTACTGACTGATTTCTTTCTCCTGGGGATGACATGATCTAATGGTACCTTTTGTTTGGAAGGTTGCTCTTATGAGAAGTTCTGGGTAGTGCCAGGAGGAGGGTATGTGGAATGGGCAGTGAGCTGTATCTACTCTTTGTCCAGAAAGATAAAGATTGGGGCCCTAGAATTATAGCCCCACTCACCAGGGTTAAGGAACAGGAAAGGGTTTAGAGCAGAAACTTTATCTAAGAATAGGCAAGGTGCTCACTGCAGGGGGAATATGTGCCCCATCCTCCTGAGACCCTAATGGCAGGGAAGACTAGACAGGGAATGGGAGGAGAGGTGGCAGACACAGCTCCCAGGACATCTAGCTAGCAGAGAGGACTGAAATGCTAAATGATGCTCTATGAATCACTTCATAACTAAGTCTAAAATGTTCATTTACATTCATAACACACATTCTACTATTCAAAGGAGAATTGGATCCTAGAGAAAGAATGACTCTGCAGGGCTTCTGTTTTTAAAAAATAAGCTAATTTGGCTTTTAATAGGCATCAACAATGTTGAGCAGCTGCCCTTTTACAAGAAGAATTTCATAAGCAGTATTCTATAAAGCATCTTTGTCTCTTACCTTTGCTACTCAAATATTTCATTATCTACAGCTTTAGTACAATGAAAACAAAGCCAATGTAGCTGGTATCACCCTTCCTACTTATTAATCATTCGTAAGTTTCTGAGACTTTTACTTCTCTTCCTCAGTTCATGTTTGTTCATTGTTACTACACATTCTCTAAACTCAGAGTACTATTTAATTAAATTAACCAAATGGTTATACTGTGAGTTTATTTTGGTTTAATCTTTCAATTAAGGTCACATTGTAATTATCAAATGATAAATATAAAAAATAAAGAATTTCAATTTAACATAGGAAGATTTCTAAATTTTCTTTTAAGCAAATAAACAGGAAATAGAGGTGTAGTTTAATTTTCATTACCATGTGTATATTCATTATTTAATAGTCCATTGCAATAAACCCAGACCTTATTTTTTTTTAATTTAAATAAGATTTTTAAAATGTTATTTTAACTACTTTGCTGGGCCACCCATCAAGCACCTTGCCAGTTCATTAAAAAAGCAATGGGGAAAGCAAAACAAAACAAACCAAAACCCACACAAGCTTTTTCATGATCCTGTTAATGAATGGAAAGGACCGCCATTCTCCCCAAACCGCTTGCCCGCTCCCCAGATCCAGTTCAATGAGACATTGAATCACTGAATTGCAGAGCCTTAATTTTTAAAAGTCAGACTTTTCTGTGTGTTTCTTTTCCAGTGGGAAAAATCCCAAAAGAACACATTTTTCACTGAATTTATCTATCACATGATAAAATAACCCAGAACAAATGCACAAGACTTTCCATTGAGCTACTTGTGCCTTCTCTTTAATCCTCAAAAAACTTTCACTGGAAAGGCTTTGTCATGGGTTATCACATGATAACAAAAGTTTTCTCTTTAAAATTCTTGCTAATTTGTGAGTCTCAATATTGTAAACAATCATTTTAGTAAGTATGCTTATTATTTAAAGGAAACTGCATCTGTTCAAAAAGCGAAATGTGTATATGTTCTTTAAAACATTGTCTACACATCTATAGGTATATTTGTGTGTACTCACACACAGAAGCACATATCTACCTATCTAGTATGTATATGTGTGCTAATCTGCATAGGTAGATAGATACACATATACTCACACAGCATATACAGCATATATATGTATGCACATACATACACGTATACACATATGTACCTACATACATAACAGTACAAAGTAGTGGGTAAGACCATGGACTCTGCAATCCCATCTGCTTAGTTTTGAATTCCAAATCCATATAGTAGCAAAGTCAAGTTACTTAACCCTTGAGGGCCTCAGATTCCTCATTCTGAAATGAGAATAATATTTGTATTTATTTCATAGGGTTTTTATAAAGGCTAAGTGAGTGAATATCTGCACAGCTCTGCACAGAGCTTAGAATGGCATTCAGTACATGGTAAGCAACATGTGAATATCTGCCTTTAATTCACGTGTGTGTTTCTGTATATAGTACAGGTGTAAATTACCCTCTCCTGTGTCTCTTTCATGCATTTGGATTTTTGTATATTAGATATTTCTTCATGTGGGATATATGTATATGATTAAAGATTGAAAAATTAACTCAACTTCTACTAACTACTTCTCCAGGCTAAATAAATCTAACTTTTGATATTTGCCTCATATATTTTATATTCCAAACTCCTTGAAGCTTTCCATCCATTCTTCTCTTGAATCTTCATTAAGTTCCACACTTCCAGAGCTCTCAAACCCAAAGTGTCCACAGTGGCCTACTTGGGATGTGATCATTGCAGCTGTGAGGCCCTCCACAGGGCCATGAATTCTTCAAGGCCTGAGACCAGGTCCCATTCCTCAGTCTCGCCCCCGACACCTTGGCTTCAGCCTTGCCCAGAATGTGCACTTTCTGTGTTACCCAAGGATGATCGACCTGCAGCTGGCCCCCTGGCTGCACATTAAAATCACCAGGGGAGCTTTTAAGAAATCCAGACTCCTGGACTCACTGAGAACAGATCAATCAGAATCTCTGGGTGTGTGGCTATCCACTGCTACTTCTTTAAAGGCTCATGTGTGACTCTTCAATGCAGTCAGGGTTGACAACTGGTATCATATAGAAAAGGCATTACCATCCAACATTGAGAATATATCATCCAAAGCCCCACTTCAGATGTCCGTACTTTCACTCTATTTCAGAGAAGGTGCTAGCAGTATGCTTCCTCACTGAATGTGGGTGGCAACATGGTTCCAGCTTCTTCTCAAAGAAGGCCAGTGGACAGCTTCTTGAAGCCATGTTCCCTGCAGAAAAAAAAATACCTGCACATTGAGACTAGAAATTGTGCTTTACAGCAACTTCTCTCAAACTTTCCTTCTGTTGCTGTGCAAATGATACATAACACGATCCTGCTGTGGTACCCAGGCAAGGCTCCGATCTAGCTAGAATTCTACTTAAGCATTTCAAAATGCATGCTTGTGGCAGTGACATAATCATAGGGACAATTGAGGTTGTTATTAAGCAAAGTTACTAATTGGCAATACTTTAGTTGCTGTTCATTTGTTCAAATATTTATTGAATGTCTGCTCTCTCAAGGCACTGGTCTAGGTACTGGGCATGCAGTAGTTTTTGAGAAGAATTTCTTGCTATCTGTGGAAATTACATGTTCAGGTAAACAAATAGATGAATAAAAACATGTTTCTTTGTGGTGAGGGGATTACTGGTAAATGTCATGAAGAAAAGGACATGTTTAGAGGGTGCCTTGTTCAATAGAGTAATCAGGAAAGACTTCTCTGTGGAGGTGACCTTAGAGTTGAAAGAGATCTGAAGAAAGTGAGGAGGCAAACCTTCTGGGTGATGAGGAAGAGTAGTCCAAGCAATTGCAAAAGTTCTAGCCTGCTGTGTGGTTCCAAGAACATCAAGTGGACCACAGTGGCTGGGGTAAAGGAACATGCATAGCGGGGGAGTTGAGGTCACAGATCGCAAGGAGTCCAGAGTTGGTAGGGTCTATGGATTTAACTCTTAGTGCAGTGGGAAGCCACTGGAGGACTTTCGGCTAGGGAATTCTTGGATTTACCTTTTAAAAGGATCAACCACTCAGGTTACTATGTCAAATACATACTGTAGTAGAAGGATGTAGTTGGAATCGGGAGACTCATTAGGTGGCTATAATAGCAGTCCAAGTGAGCTTTTGGTGACCTGGTCAGAGCTGTAGCAGAGGAGGTGGAGAGAAGTGGCAATATTTTGGAGGTAGAGTTATCAGAATTTGCTGATAGAGTGGAATTGGGTGTGAGAAAAGGGCAGGATTAAGGGAGTGGAAAAGGGGGGTATTAGAATGAAAATCAAGTGTTAAATTTGGGTTGCATATTAGACATTCAAGTGAAGATATTGAGCAGAGAGTTGGGTGTTTGAACTGCAGCTAAAAGGAGAAGTTGGAACTGGTAATCACAATTTGATAGTCATCATTATGATATAAGATTACATATTTATCTGTTTATATTTTGTCTCTCCTCCAAGAATATGAATTTCATTAGGTCAGAAAATTAATGTTTTGTTCTTTGCTGTATCTCCAGCTCCTAGAATATTGATTTGCATATAGAATATGCCCAGTAAATATCATTGAATGAATGAAAAATTAAATACCAATTAAAAACAGTAAACCTAAATAAAAAATATCAGGACATAATAAGTGCTAAAGAATGACATGGTATGTGAGTTGAGGCTGGAGAGTGACTGGTAAAGGGAAAAGCCTTGGAGGAGATAGACTTTTATTTATCAGCTCTTAAAGAATGGGTAGGTTTATAGGTAAAAGGATTCAGGAAGAGATGTCAAGTTTGGGGGAAAATAATGAACTTGGTTTAGGTTATGTTAAATTTGAGAGGACAGAGGAACATTAGAATTTAATAGAAAGACATTTAAGTTTGTTCTTTTGATGGTTTGAGATCAGGACTTGCAGAGAATAGCCCCTGGCACTCCTTTCTGAAAACAGAACCCACAAAGCTACATTAGGATATTGAACTATGACTGTGTTAACAGGGAATTAAATAGAAAGTTTTGACTGAGACATCAAAAACCATTGAAAAGGGTTTCTAAAGCAGCATTTCTCAAAATGTAATGTGCATGCAAATCACCAGGAGATCTTGCTAAACTGGCCTGAGCTTTGCCATTTCTAACAGGCTCCCAGGTATTGCCCATGTGGCCAGGTCTTTGGACCACATTTGAATAGCAAGGCACTAAATTGAGGTATTAAGCAAAATGGAAATTTTCAAGGGAAATAACTAAAACCCAGTTAGATGACTCTTAAATGCTTCAACATTGAGAATATAAAAGGATTGTGTTGTTGGGCATCAGAGGAAGCTTATTTTTTAGTCAAGACTCATTTGTAGGGGGCTGTTAATGGCCTGTGTAATGTGGAGAATAATATCCACCTTCATCTCAAAAGAAAAGATTTCAATAGAATTCTCCATTAGCACAATAAGAATAATCTACAGTTGGAAGGGCAAAGTGGGCTGAGGTCTGAGTAAGAATACAAAGGGCTATATGGGATAGTTAGCTGCTGTGTGACACACTAAAGTGACTGCTTAGTAATCAGGCTGTTCACTCAATTAGTCAATAGAAAAGAAATGTTATAGGTCAGAAACCAGCTTAGTAGGCAGAAGGAGAGAGAAGAGAAAGACTGCAGAAAGCCCTAAGAAGGTAAAGAAGATTTAACTTCAAATGAAGTTTGGAATCTAGATTATTATATGGGACCAGAATTTTAATTTCTGAATTGAGATTCTATGTTTTATTTAAAAGTGATCATAGACTCTTTTATTACATATGAGTGATCAGAAAATAATTTTCTGAGTTAGTTTTCATCTAGGGGTGGAGATTTCTCCTACAGAGCAAACTTTAAAGAGACAGTAGGAAACAAAGGAAAATTGATTTATAATTAATGCCCATGAGTTCTGCTCACTCAATGTTTTGGTGTTAAGTGGATTCAAGGGAGAAAGGGAAAGTCCACCTGGGATCTGCATATCAGCTACTATCCATCCTTTAATAATGTTTCTATTGAGTTCTTTGATGGCACAAACCATAATGAGATTATTTTCTAAGTGCTAATCCTCTCAGAGATCTTTGACAACCCATGCTGCTAAATACCGCTTCTGTAGATTAGCGCCTCTGTGTCTGTGCTCCCACCAGGCATAATTCCGCTGCAGTGCTCCCATTTATAGAAGAGACTTGCTAGTTTCACTTCTCTTTGAGCAGACAGTGGCAGTGGAAGGGGCAGCCATTCTCAGGTCTCCGAGCAACTACAATACTAATAGTTGCTTTCATATCCTGGCACATCAGAGTTGGAACAAAGGCAACATGGAGCAGTTGTGTGTTGTATTGTCATCTGTGCCCATGGAGGCTGCGAGCGTGGAGATCTGATGAAACACAGGCAGTTCTTGGCCCAGCAGAGCACTTATCCCCCTGACACAGAGGTGATGTTGTTAGGTACCAGGCTTGAAACCTGAGTTATTGTGGGAAATGGAGGAGCAGGAGG
Source organism: Macroglossus sobrinus (assembly GCA_004027375.1). NCBI lineage: Eukaryota > Metazoa > Chordata > Mammalia > Chiroptera > Pteropodidae > Macroglossus > Macroglossus sobrinus. The sequence goes on along the minus strand of PVKZ01001218.1, from coordinate 61,528 downwards.
ACCCGAGCACTCTTCTCATTCTGCCCTTCCTGGAATCTTCTCTCTGGACTCTCAACTTCTATCTCATGTACCAGCTACACTGAGATTCTTTGCAGTCCTAGCCATAAGGACTTCCTTCAAGACTGTACCTTTATATTCTTTCCTCTCTTTGAGGCTCCCTGATTCTATTTTCTTTAGGTTGGGTGGGCCAAACGAGACAACCCTGTGAGCCTCCACAACACTTGGGACAAAACTCTGTAAGAGCTTCTCTCTGTGCGTGGTCATTCTTGGTGCATTAATAGATGTGTGTGTGAAGAAATGGCCACCTATTCTTGGGTAACTTTTCTTTTATTGGATGTTTGATTCATTATATCTTTAAGATATTGTTAGATTGCTCTGATGACCTAAAGGTTAAGGACACTCTGGATAAAGAGATTCTACGTGTATTGCAGAGAATCATAAAAGGGTCATGTTGTCTAATAGCAGGTCAGGGACAGGTGAGTCATGATAGGAAGCCAAGAACTAGATGGTATCTACCCCAGATAAGCTGCCTTCCAAGTTGCTCTAGTTTTTTGATGCTAGAAGGGCAGTATCTCAGTCATGCATTAGCTGTAAGAACCCACAACTCTTGTTCTCTCTTTGTTCATTGCGCTATTGCTTTCTCTTAAGAGTTTAGTAGATGTCAAGGCAATTCTTTTTTTTCTGATTATATAGATAATACATATTTATTGTACTTGTAGTACATGCTGGCTTGTCTGGCCCAATTCTCATTGATGTCTATTGTTCTGATTTAATTATTAATAGCCATGGCCTTTTAATGCCACAGCTTCTCCATTTGTGAGTGTTTTTCTTTTATTTTCTTCTCTTTTCCTTTCTCCCTCCTCTTCTTAATGGGTTGGGTTATATCTTGACATAGATTCTTCTGTTAGGGAGCATTCATTTTAGATTTCCTGGCATATTTGATCATATTTCTGCAGGTCTTCTATAATGGATAGCCTTGTTTAAGGCAGAGTTACAACTTCCAGTTTTCTTCCCAATCTGACTGCAATGGATAAAATGGAGCTCTCTGGGCAGCCAGACCTTTAGAGCACAGATACATTTATTGGGATACAATTTATTGGCATTATAATAGAGCCCCACCTACTATTTCTTTCCTACTTTTCCTATTTCTTAATACAGGGTACCCCTTGGTTGAAGTTCTGCAGTCTTAGGGAACAGTGTTTCCCCAGATCTAGTCCACCACCAAGCTGTTGCTAGATCCCATAATATTTCCACCAGGTGGTGATGAGGGGCACTTTTGAATCTCCAGTTGTTTCTGGAGCTATCAGTCAACACCAGCTACAAAGGCCTTACACATTTGAGTTGGGACAGGGCCATTAAGACAGTCTTTCCCCTCCTGATATTGAAGAAGGCAAGTTAGGTCAAGTCCCATGAGCAGATGGAAAACCAGTAGGTAGATCCTGTGGCCCAATGCTTTTGGATCCTGTGGCCCAATCCTTTGTTCTTTCAGTTTGTCTAATGCAGACTTTTAGATCATTTTTGACCCTTTTTCACACACATTTGTCTGACTCTCATCTTGTTTTTTTTCAGCATAGGTCTCTGAATATGTTCACATGCCAGAGAATATTTCAGTATTGATTACACATGACTGATTAGCGCTAGTAACTGCCAATGGGTCTATAGTTTTTCTGGGGCAATGAAATGTTCTGGAAGTAGATAGCGGGAATCTATGCACAACTTTATTAATACCCTAAAAAATCACCGAATTGTAGACTATAAGAAGATGAACTTTATGGTGTGTAAATTCTATCTCAGTAAAGCTATTGTTAAAAATGAAGCTGAATAATGGATACAAGGTTTGTTTAGGGATGATGAAAATGTTCTAAAATTAGATTTTGATGAGGATCGCAGAACCTTGAAAATATACCAAGAACCATTAAAATGTACACTTTAACAGGTGGATTTTGTTTGTAAATTTCATATCAAAAGTTAAAAAATACATAGGCAATTTTTGTTAATTTTTCATCTGATAAACTTGAAAAAAACTTGGAAAATTAAAATAAATATTTTGGTGATTCTTATTAACATTGCATTGAATTGAATTATGAATTAGTTTGAAAAGAATGGTTAACTTTACATTATTGATGGTCTGTGCCCTTCTGGATAATTGAATAGTTTTCTTCACACAAATTTTGCACACATTCTAAGGGTGGTTCATTGTTGTCATAGTATTTTTTTTCCCTTCACAAATTAATATCTTTTTCTATTACATTTTTTAATATGTAGAAAATGATCAAATATTTAAATTGTCAATTACGTTCCTGGTTATCTTATTGAATTTTTTCATTCATTAAAATAGCTTTTTATTTGATTCTCTTTAATTTCTAGATTCATAGTTATATCATCTACACATAAAGTTTAATATTTTCAGAATAATATTTATATCTCATATTCCTATTTCTTGTATTATAGCGATGACAAAGGTCTATATTATCTTAAATGTTAGGTAAGAAAGCCAGCCTCTCCATCTTATTCCTTCTCCTTGTGTATGCTGTTTGATCAAGGTACTTTATAAGCAAAGGTTGTTTCCTTATATCTCCCATTGTGAATTTTCCCTTTGCAATCCAGTAATTTGTGGGTAGATAATTTAAAACTCCTTGAATATTCTGAGTCCCAAGAACTTTTCACTTAATGATATTAGTGTCCATTGATAATTTTTGCCTGAATCAAATACATTGAGGTTACAAAATAGTGATTTCCCCTGTAACTTTATTATTTCTTCTACATCTATTAGACAGCATCTTCTGTAAAGAAGAGGTTTTCCCTGTATGTCTCTATTTTGGGGTGTCATTACAGCTTCATGGATTCTTTTTTTATTCATTGTGTTCTCATCCATTACTATCATTATTCTATTTGGTACTCAGATTGTGCCGAGTTGGCCAGGTGTGCTCTTTTAAGTTAGTTCATGTCTTTTTAATGTGTCTCTATCAGTCTATGATCATTTTTTTGCTTTTGACATTACAGAATGTTCAGAGCTCATCTAGTACTCTTCTAGTCCCAGCCCCAGAACCAGCCCTTTCTCCAAGGACTTCTGGTTTCTTTTATTAGAGGGTGATATTTAGAAACAAAAACTGAGCATTGAGTGTGCTCACTGCTACTGCTATGTCATAGCTTCTAGGCTCTCAGTAGACAGAGCTAGGAAATATATGTAAATTCATGTACATAAACACATCTCTCTACTAATTACCTATCTACCTGTCTGTCAGTCTGTCTGACTGTCTGTCTGTCTATCTATCTATCTATCTATCTATCTATCTATCTATCTATATCTATATCTTTATCTATATCTATATCTCTATATCTATATATATATATATAGATAGATAGATATATACACAGAGAGAGAGAGAGTTTGTGCTGATATATTTAATTCCAATCTAAAACTAAAAATTTGATTTTAGCTTTCCCATTCTGAATAAATTTTCTTATCTGCTCAATCTCAGAAAATGTAAAAAGTAGTTTTAGAATTGCTAATGCACACCACTAGAGCTCAATATTTGTTTAAAGTTCTTTTTTATTTTAGTCTGAGGGTGGTCAATATACTGTGCTGGAAAGGGACATAGGTTAGTTCTTTTTATTTCCTTTTTTCAGTTTGTTTATGTTGTTTGTTCGAAGTACAGTTAAATATATTTAGTTTTGTTTGTATTCCATTTTAGGGTTTCTCTTTTCTCATCTTTGTTTTTTTTAATTTTACTTTTTGTATATATATAAAACATGATATGGTTCCAAGAGTCAAAACTCTATTAAACCAAATACCCAGGGAATGTCAGTTCCTGTCCCTAACCCTTCCACCTCATCTCCACGCGTGTCCTTTTGGTAACCTAGCTTGTTAGTTTTTGGTTTATACTTCCTGTGTTCTGTTTTGCAAAATAAACAGATATATGTATAGTGTCTTATTTCATTATTTTTCTTACATAAATATATATACTCTTTGTTTCACTTGTTTTATTTCTTTTAACAATATTTCATTGCTATGTTATTGGTAATAATTCCATTATAAAATTCAAAAACATGGGCTCAGAGAAGTCAAGTAGCTTTTCTAGGCTCACAAAGCCAACAAATGGAGGAACTAGAAAAATATACTTGCACCCTGATACCTTCCACTTTTCTTATAATCTTTTATCTTTTGTTTGTAATTAGTTTATAATTTTTAATATTAGAGTTAACAGGTACAAAGAATGTTGACATTTTTATTTTCCGGCAATATTACTGCTTCCCAGTAAGCAATCCCAGCTTTGTTCAGACAGGTGGATGATATGTTTAATGAGCATTTGGAATAGCACTAATATTTCCTGTTGTAGCAAAGTTTTCTTTCAGATGTATTTTTTTGAGAGTTGAAAATACTCTGCAAGATTATTTGCTTCCTTACCATCCCACATGCCTTATGTTTATTTCTACTTTAGGCTTTCTTACTGAGATTTATACTGCCTTCAAAATCTTTACGGTTTAATGTATTAGAAAGTTGACATTACCACCAAAATCATATCAACTGCAGCTATTGTATGGTTTCTCTTCTTTTCTCTTCTAGCACTTAGAAAAAATATGGTTTTTTTGGCTCTTGACAGAAAGGGACACATGTACCAACAGTATATTTTTCTAATATGCAAATTCATCTAAAATATTCATCAATCACAGCAACACTTTGGAGAGTGGAGAGTGGCTCAGTGAACTTCAGGCTTTGGGTGCCAACCTCTCAGCAGTGAGCAATTTTCCTGCCATGCAGCTCTTTAGCTGAGAACCCTCTGCTTTCTTTACTGCTTTGCCCCAAAGACCCCAATATAACAACATTAAATGTAAAATTCAGGGAAAGGAAGGGAAATCTAGCTTAGAAAAAACAATTCACCAAAGAAAAACAATATAGTCATTGAATTGTAGAATACAATGGATTCCCTTATATTCTCAGATATAAAATTATGTCCTCTACATATAGCAATATTTTTGCCTGTGCCTTTCTAATATACTGATACTTATATCTTTTGTTCTTTCTCTTATCCAGTTGTATTGGGTATTACATATATTTGTTATATAATTGCAGTGATAATAAAGAATCTTTATTCTTATATTTTTCCTGCCTATACTATTTTGTCCCTATTTGTAAGTGAGATTTGTCTACTACATCCCTTCTTCCCTCCTTCCCTCCTTCCTTCCTTCCTTCCTTCCTTCCTTCCTTCCTTCCTTCCTTCCTTTCTTCCTTCCTTTTTGCATGTGACCTTTGTCAGGTTTTGATATCTGAGCTATTTTGGCCTCAGAAAAAAAGTTTGGAAGTCTTATCTGTTTTTCTGTGCTCCAGAACAGTTTACTTTGGGACTAATAGGACCTCCTCTGTTTGTATGAGAGCTAAATGAGACAAAGCATATAAGATCTGAGATCAGTGTCCAACACGTAGTTAACACTCAACTAATATTAGCTATGATGAGACATGGTTAGATATCAGTTTCAGGCAGTTTTTGTTTATTTTTGGCATGAGTGACAAATGCATAATTATAGGAGACAGTATAGGAGAAAGATGGCAGAAAGTAAAATAATCATTACTTTTAATCCATCAAAAGACATGTAAGAATGGGGATGTGTAACTGCAAATAAGCACACTGGAAATTCCAAGACCTAAGTCCTTTCCAGTGCCTCCATCTTGCGGGTAACTCAATACCTACTGTTTTAACTGCTCTTGATACCCTCTCAGACCCCACTACTCGTCTGGTGCCTACATCCTCTAGGGACTATGAGTGTAGGCTGCTCATGGTTCACAGCTGCCCCTTCTCCAAAATGATGCCCTCGGCCAGAAGGGATCTGTTGTACCCCTTACCACAGGATAGCCCTAAAGTAATGACTGACTGACACAGGGATTCAAATGGCTGGCTCCTTGCCTCAAAGTGAAACCAACACAATGGTGCAGTTTACACTCTTGAGCTCCCTGGGGATAGGGCTGGAGCTGGACTCCAGCTGAGATCAAATTCATGCTCAGCTCCTTCCCCCACCTTATCCTGCTTCTCTCTTTCCCTTTCAACTTTCCCTGAGAATCCATCCTTAATAAATCCTGTGTACATGAATCCCTGAATTCCACATAAGCCAAAGCCCTCCTTCACAGGGGCACCTGAGGCTTGCTCGAAAGATTACCTGGACAGGAGCTATACTTTCTAAGGGAGGTCCTAGCTGCCTGCACAGCCAGTAGGGATTGCTGAGTCTGTTCAGGAGAGAACACTGATCCAGAGTAGCTCTCTGTCTCTGAGCTCCAGAAGAGGCACTTGGAAGCTGTCTCGGATGAAGTGTTTTTGTCTGCATTAGCAGTCCTTTGTTGAGAAAATCGGAACAATTAATGTTATCTTGATTGATGAAGCTAAATTAGCTTTGTAATGTCTAATGCTTCTTCCTTCTTGCTAGCAGGCAAGAATTTGAAACTGACTTAGTGCAGACCCACCAGCAGACTTTTCTACAATGGTGGAATTCTGCTCTAGCTGCTTTTTTAGTGAAGCATTTGACAAAGGAAGGCCTGAATGACTTGTGTACAAGATGAGGCAAATAGAGAATTCATTTTAAGGGCATAGATCACGGACTTGAGAACAAGTTCTGGCTTGGACATCACCAAGCTTCAGTTGATTAATATGTGAAGTGGGAATCACTATAACGCCATCCTCAAAGTTGTTCTAAATTGATGGTTCTCAAAGCATGGTCCCCAGACTAGCAGCATCAGCGTCACTTGTGTTAGAAATACAAAACTGTGATTCCCAATCCCAGATCTACAGAATCATAAATTCTGAGAGCGAAGCACAGAAATCGTTTATCAACCATCTGGGGCATTCTGATACATGCTAAAGTGTTGGAACCACAGTTCTTCACCCCGATTGTTGATTACATGCACCAGTTGAGTTTTTAAAATATACCGATGCTGTGTTTCAACCTCAAGAGAGTCTAACGTAATTCATCTAGGGTGGAGACACCAGAAGTTCATATGTTTAAAAGCTCCCCAAATAATCCTTATGTGCAATAGAGATGTTCTGAAGATTAATGGCATGCATGATGTAGAGCATACAGTAATTTCTCAATTATCATTAATAATGTGAATTAATGGGTAGTGACACCTGGGTACCTGCATCTATTGACTTCTCACCTCTGCTGGAAGCTGCACCCTACCCAAGCTGCTTGTCAAATATAATGCTGGTGTTTGGTTGCAAAATCAAACAAGTTTTGAAGTAAATCAGAGTGGGTTTGAACTTGAGTTTTGCCACCAACTAGCTAGCTAAGTCACCTTAGGAAAGTCACTTAACCTCTCTGAGCTTTAGGGGCCTCATCTCAAAATTAAGATGATTCCATCTCACTGGGCCACAGGAAACATTATAATCCATCTCCTTTTTTTCCTCCCTCTTTTCCTTCATCTTGTTCCTTTCCCCATATCTCCCTCACTCTGTTCCTTGAGTTCCATGAAACAGGGCATGTCAGTTGTAGGTGCATTTCATTCTTAGTTTAGTCTTTTCCTTGAATTCCTTCCTACATCCCTATGGTCTAGAATAACCCTGAGCTTCATAGGAACCTCCAAGGCCCTTGGCTCTCCTGCATTAAAGGCTTCACCTGAACCATCCCTTGGGAACCAAAGTGAACTGCCAGCTCCCCAGAGCCCTGCCCTGGCCCACGTCATCCCTTTAGCACGAAAGACCCTCATAGGCTAAAGGCACTTCTGCAGGAGAAGAATGTGCAATGATGTGCTTATAATCTCTTCATCCTTTCTACAAATGGCCAACTCACAGTATGGGGAAGGGAATTAGGGGCCATTCTTCTATGGTGTTCCCTGTGTCTGTGATATAAGGTCAAGGCAGGCCATCTTGTAGATCAGAAGGATGTGAGATCAGTTTTCCTAATAAGCTATAATCCATACCCACATGGCACTGCTGATTGAATTTCGTCTTGTGAAGTTTCCACTAATAGCCTCCTACCTTTTTCCTTTGCTTTGGCCAAGATCACATAAGGCCATAAAAAATAGGAAATAAATGAGCTAAGTAAATAGATACTATGCATTCCACAATGCTCTAAATTGACCAGAGGAATACAAATGAGGAAGACGCTAATTTGCAGGACTCAAGGTTTAAAGGCAATGATATCAACCACTTCCTGAAATAAGAGGCAAGACACAAGACACAATGGGTTTTTTTTTTGACATGTTGCTTCTCTAAGATCTGATTTATGTCTAAATATTGAATCTTATGCATAAAACCCGCTGTTGCAGAGAGTACCTGATACTGTCAGTGCCTTTGTGCATATTCCCTTGGGCCTTACCATTTTAGTACGTGCTGGTCAATGTCCCGCTGCCAGCATCTGCATCTGTGGCAGCTGGGGTCTTCTGCCTGGGTGCAGAGCAGGTCAGAATTAATGTACTACCCTTCCTTCCCAAGAGTCGTCAGCCCCAGGTGGAATGACTCAGAGTATTCTACAGTGGTTTCTATAGCTCTCCAGTAGAATTGAGCTCCAGTTACCCGTGCAATCACTAGTTTGATAACAAACCTTATACTGACTACCTGTCCTGTCCTACCTCATTTCCCCAGGCCTCTCTCAGTGTCTCCTGGTATCACCTCTTAAGTGGAAAACTTGCCTCCAATCTTTGTGTCTGAGTCTGCTTCTGGGGAACCTGAAGTGACACACACAGGAAATCCCAAGGTTACACAGTTGTCACCACTTCAGTCAGGATATGCTGCTCTGCTTAAACCCTAAGCCTGGGGCTACCCATGGGAGAGCCTTACTCTTTCAGCCTACAAAGTGTTAATTTTCTTCTAGTCTAAGTCTTTCAGTACAGACAAAAGAAATGGAGCTCTTGGAACAGGCATAGTACAGTTAAATTTATTAGTGCCATTGAATTAGGAAGGAAGTTGACTGCTTGCCCTGCTGTCAGCCTCTGTTCTGGGTGGTGATTCATGTCCTAAGTTTCCTCCCTCGAGATGGATGTGATTAACGATGGTTTAGGTAACAGTGGCATCTGAAATTCCAGTTCTGAGGAAGGCTAAGGGATAGACATTATCAAAATTCAATCACTAAAATACCATGAGTGTTATGGAATAAGGGGTAGGATTGATTATAGAAACAGCATTTCTCAATTGCAGAATGAGTTGGGGAAGTGAAGTTTTAGAAGAGGGATTATGAGGCTAAAGAGTAAGCCTTAATTAGACCTCCTGAAGCACAAGTCAGGTGGACAGGTCAGAGCTTGCAGGGAACTCTGAGAACCTAAGCATATCTAGTTACCCAAGCAGGGAAGAAGGACCATCATGCAGGGAAAGTTGTTGTCTCTAGGAGGCTACCACCTTTGCATTTCCTTGGTTATGTTTCTGGTGGTGAGCTAGGGTTGCTGTTGGTCAGCAGGATCCGCTGTTGGGAAGAACAGGACAAGGAGTGGAGGAGAATGAGGACAAGCCGAAGACAGCTGTGCATCTATCAATCACTGTATCAGTCCTTGTGAGAAGGGTGGCTGGTGCTTCACTTCTGCCACTCTGATTTTTTTCAGGTTTCTCTTTGATCAACCCTGTCTGGAGCTACTCAGGGCCAGGGCTCCTGGGCAACTTAGTTCCAGCTTACAAAGTTGATAACAGTCAGGTCTCAGCAGAATCGGTCATGCCAAATGACTCACCCCAGACTGTGACCAAGGCTCAAACTGACTTTGTTTCTGTTTTTGCTTGTTTGTTTTTATATATTGTCTCCTGTCTTCAAAAGTGGAGGACTAATTCGTACTGGTTTACTCCAAATGCTATGTGATTCACTAGTGTAGTGATTCTCAATTTGGGGTGATGTTGCCCACCAGGGACATTTGTCAATATCTGGTGATATTTTTGGATGTCATGAGTGGGGGGTGAGTAGATACCAGGGATGATGCTAAACATCCTACAATGCACAGGACAGGCTCCCACAACAAAGAATTATCCCACTCAAAGTGTCAGTAGTGCCCTTGTTGAGAACCTTGGACCAGAAGTAAGAGCCTACTGCTAATTTATTCAGCTCCTTTATTTTGCTTAGTCAAGCACATTTAGAATAAGAAAGCATCTGTTGATAGCCACTTATCTTCTTTCTTGACTCAAAGCCATGCATTCCAGACCCAAACTTTAGTAATAATCTCAAGAAGTTCACTTTTCTTTTCCTAACTAGGTATAATAATGACATCATTCTTTAGTACATTTTCCATAAGATGTAAAGACACCCCTGTACCCCTGTACCTCTGACCAACCCAGATCCCCATTAGTCACTCTCATGGTGCCCCAGATATTTTCTTTTTGTTGTCTGCTGCCTGCCTGCCCCACTAGAATGTAGTCCTCACAACAGTCCTATGAGGAGCACATTCTTATCCCATTTTACAAATGAGGAGACTCAGATTTAGAACGACTGAATGTTTTGTCTAAGATCACCCAGATAACATGTAGAGGAATCCAATATTTCCTATAGCAAACAGTCCTGAGAAGATGTTATTAACACAGAAAGCAAGATATAGTATCTGCTTTGTAAGTATTTTCCCTTAAGTAGTTAAGTGATAGCTCTGCTAAAATCCCTCCTGTCTGCAGGTCTGTGGAGAGAAGCAGACCCAGCTCCCAGAACCATCAGCCAGCATTTCTAAAGCTCTTCTCTAAATAGCTATTAGTAAGGAAAATGCAAATGAGAATGTCTCATTGCAAATTGCTTCATCCCCACTTTGAGACCTTATGCGGTGACTGAGCCAAACTTCTTCCCAGGCAGACAGATGTGCTGGCTCCTCTGTGCTGGAGTTTGGCTGCTCCCTTGGCAGGGAACCGAGCCTGTGATGGGATGACATTGCCATGCCCACTTCAGGGCATCCGAAGATTATGGTCTCTGCTAGAATCTGCCTGCTGAGGACACAGCTGTGAGAACAGGATGAGGTCCTGGGCTTCATTTTTAGCGATAAACAATTATGTTCCCATGTTAAAGGGCGGTCAGTAAAAATTACATAAACAGGTATTAAGACATATGTGTTTATACACACATGGTCACACGTATAACTGAGAGTGTATGTCTGTACAGCAGGTGTGTGACTAGAAAGGTCAGGCCCCCCAAAAGGAAAGTACAATACCTGGAAGATAACTTTTCTTTCAAAATTCACCAAGTCACAATTCAACAACGTTTGGTATCTTGGTGTTCATGTAGGACTTTCCTATATTAAATTAAACCAAATGAAATTGGCATTTTTGTAGGTAAAAAATATGGATAACATGGCTTAAGCTAATATGTAATCAGCAATCACAGGGTGGAGTTAAGAAACACAAACGTTTTTCCACATGGCTCAACAAGCGAGGGCCCCAAGCTCAGAGGAAATGGGAAGCTGGCTGATCACAGAAGCAGAATCTCAGGACTCACAACTACGAATGGGGCAAAAAATGTAAACTAAAATGCTGTCTTGTCAGAAAAGCTGGGCTGAGAATAGGGCAAGAAGAAAGTATAAGAAGCTGCTCTATTTCTAAGCTCCTGACCTGGGACCTAGTTTGGCCGGGACCTAGTTTGCGCTTCATTAAACAAACTATAGCTGATAGAAAGCATCCATCCTGCAAGCAGCAGCATCAGACAAAGGGGCTGCTTGCAGAAAAGGGTGAGAGAAAAGTGACATTCAGTGAGCGGGGCCTGTCTTTGGAGCTTGTGGAACAGTGCCACTTGGGATACAGGCTGAAGGCAGGAGAAATGTCAGCTGAGGTTGGGGAAAGGGCTACAAAGAAAGGTGGGCCAGAGGCTGAATTCTTCCAGGAAACAGTGTGGATGGTGTGGATGAAGAGAACCTGGATGGGAGGGAGAGGAGGGCGGAGCGACTTCTGGACTGTGAAGTGTCCAGCTGAGCCGGGACAAACTCTCTTCCGTGGATACCACAGAAATTGCATCAGATGATCGGGAAGCCTGTCTCTGGTTTCAGACTTGCTTTCAGCTAGCTGTGTTTTTTGGCAGATGGTTCACACTGTCTGAACCTCAGTTTCTTCATCTATGAAATGCGAGTGCAGTTCCATTTCTGGGTCAAGGTCACCTGTCAGAGGACCAATCGCTAATCAGAAAGTGGTTCACTGGGGAAAAGAAAGTGACATTCAAGAGCATTTTCATTATTTCACCTTAAGGATAGAATTTTAGGGGGTAATTCCAGAAAACTTAGCCCTGGCACCCAGGCATATTTTAATCTAAGTGGACTTTTTAGTGTCCTAATTGTTGGATCTGACTGCAGTTGCATTTGCTGGGATTGCCTTTGTTCATTGCTGGCTCTTATGAAGCACAGGCCTATGTATGACTTAAGAAACATGTTTAGAACTGTCTCTCTCTTTTTTAAGACATTTATATGACTGTGGTTGAAAGTAGAAGTTTCTTTTTCAGAAAGCAGGGGGAAAAAGCGCCATAAACAGCGGTCCCCCTTCCATGAGAAAGCTGCTTCATCTCATCTCTATTTGAGATTGAGAACAGCCTTCACACGGGCATTCTGCGTACGCTGTCCTTGGTGCTGAAAGTCTATTCAAAAGGCGTTTATGCAACCTTGGACTTAGGGGTGCTAATAAATTAAAGAGTAAAATGATAGATGGGAAAACTAAATAAGGTCTTCCGTATACAAAAAAAAACCCTCTTAATTTAGGAATTAAGTTGATCATAATTTTTAAAAATATTTAAACATTGAATATAGTTATATATGCCCATAATTTTCAAATGCATGAAAGTACACATGCAGAAAGCTTGGGGAAACCAAAGAAAATGCAGCTCCTGGTCCCACTATCCAAAGTTAACCATTATTAAAATTTTAATATCTAAATTTCTGGTCTTCCACAAATTCATTCCACAAATATTTATTGCGTGACTACAGCATGCCAGGTACTGTGCTGTGTGCTAAGCAGAAAATGATACTGTGGGTTTTATTTTCCTTTTTCTGCCTGTTTCACACTATTCTTTTCTATGTGAGTTTGTAATGGAATAAGAGGCAACATGGCATTGTGGAAAGAGATGAGTGTTGGTCTTATTCCAGCCTTGCAGATTTGTTGCTGGGATTATAATCAACAAATGCAAAGAAATTGGCATCGAGCCTCACACTTGGCAGGTGCTCAGTCAACAATAGCTATTGTTACTTTTCATTACTGTTATTTTTATGTGAGCATTCTTATTACCAATTACAGCTAATTTTAGTTCTGCTTCTACAGTTGTTCCAAACACATTTTTAAGTACTGAGTCTCCATCCTTGCTCTTCCCAAGGATTGGTCCTTCAACACTGTCTTCAGAGTCCGTGCTGCTGGTTATTTATTTCCCTCAGAAATGGCTTTTCTTGCCATTTTTAGGGTTTTTTTTTTTTTTAGACTTTAAATTCTGTGCCTCCTGCTCAGCCAGTTTCTTGCCTTCTCCTGTTTGGAAAGTGGCAGTTGGTGTAGATGTTACACTTCACTCCTTTGGGCAGATGATGCTGTGTGGGTCATCCAATTAAGCTGTGAAGGATGGCCTCTGGGAAAGATACAAAGTCTTTCTGATATTTCCTGTATCCTCCTGCTCAGACTTCTCCTCTACTTTCAACAACTCAGTAGTTTAACTATATATCAATCAGTCCTGGGTTGGGGGAGGTCACAGTATCCCAGGCATTTTCAGAGTGAGCTCCCTTTGGCCCAAAACAATTCTGTTTTAGAGAATGGGAATAGCTGAGAGCCATGAGAAGTTAACAGCAGCTACGAGATAGGGTCTACTGGCTCCATAAAGGGGATCGGAGACAGGCAACCCCTAAAACTGACTATACCAGCCTGGTGTACAGGTTGTTTTCCTCCAAGAATAAACATAAAGGAGAACTCTAAATATTCCTAAATGTCACCTGTTGGAAGTTATATAACTCAGCTGTATATGCAACAATTATGACAATAGTTATTTCTGGAATTCCTCTTGGGGAACTGGATCTGCCTCATGGAGAGAGGGGAGACTCAGGAACTTGAGGTGTGGGAAGAATTATGCTATATTAAAAAGTGAATAAATTTGATGTTACTCTAGAAAAAGAAGGAAAGAAAGAAAAAACAGTTAATTTTTGTAGAATATTGCCAAGTACCACACCCCCTTTCCCAACACTTCAAAGATTATTTGAAACATTGGGCAAGCATTATTTAAATAACTCTGTGTGTGTGTGTGTGTGTGTGTGTGTGTGTGTGTGTGTGTGATATACATATGTACACATATACATATATATCATATATAACATTGATACACACATTAAGCATGTCAAAAATAGCCACTGGGAATTTCTAGGTGACAAAAGCTTGCAAAACATACCTACATAGGACCCCATTCAGCTCTTTACCTGCCCATGGGCACAGAATTCCAACATATCACTTAGTTTGCTCTTCCCTTTTACCGGATACCTTTTTGTCATCATGTTTTCTCCCTATGTTTGTCGCTTAGCCACAGTTGCTATTTTTTCCAGTTCTATAGATCCTGGTGTCACGCAAGCTTTTTATGGTTTTTCTCCCATTTGTGGTCCTATGCCAACAACCCCTTTCTGATTTCTCAAGAAGACTGAAAAAGGACTTAGCCAATCTCCCTGCCCCTTTACTTTTTGTCAGTTAGGAGGATGCCTTGGACATGGGAAATATTCATCGTGCCTGATTTCTTATAAGAAGAGAAAAAGACTTCTATACATTTTAGCTAGGATAACCAGATTCTGAGATTTCCTGGAGTCATTTTGATTTCAAATTATGAATCAGTGTCACCAAATTAGTTGTCAAACCATACGTCTTTATATTGAAATTATAATGCTGTTATTGTAGTTTGGGCTGATCTCAGAGTCTCATTTAGCTCTTGGGTTCTGAATCTGTTAGAGATTGTTATCCTCATTATGGATGTCTCAGGATTGAAAAAAAAATTTGCTGTGCCTGGCAACCAATTAATTAAACAAACCATTAGGCTAGGCACAAAATGGTCAACATTATTAATTTTTTTTTATCATTCTCACACTGTAGTTAGGCACAGTAGTTGTCTAGTGACTGAAAAAATGGAAGGTACAGATGCATGGCTGAGCTGCCAGTGCAGAGATAGACTGCGTATTCCAATCTTGTCGTCCCAACTTTAGGATACTACTGCAAATGGCAAACAATTAGAAAAAAAATAATAAATACAAACATATCCTTCTATTTTTAGTAGCTGAGGAGACAATCTTTATTATATACACTTCTTGGATTCCCTTTATTTAGTGTGTGTGTATCAATGTTATATATGATATATATGTATATGTGTACATATGTATATCACACACACACACACACACACACACACACACACACACACTACTAGAATCAAATTATTGATTGTTTTTCATTCCATGAGCATTTATGAGGAAACGGTCGGGAAAAGTACAGGAAATTAAAATAATTTACTGGAAATTGTTGCGGACCTATTTTTATTCTAAGCCATCTGATCATATGTGGTAGCAACCCATGATGATAACGATGGATGAAACAGGTGGTAAAACTGCTTGAGTGTCTAACAGTCCAATCTATCTTCACTTTCAAAACCATGCCTCATTCTTTTAGGCTACAGTAGTTTTATTAGCATTCTAGTAGTGCACATGATTTTAATAGGTGAGCTATACTGTTAAAATTCAATCACACTAACATACTTCGAAGGGCCTTAAACTGCAGTATTCACTTTGGATCAAGTATAAGTGGTAGTCCGTTCAATACTTATTCAGTAGAATGTATTGAGCACTTACTAGATGGTAGAAATTGTTTAGGCATTGGAAACATATGGTGTATAAAGCAAATATTGCTTCTGCCTATATGGAGTTTACAGCCTAGTGAGAGAAAGAAACCAAGGAAAAGATCACAAATGAATATAAAACAGCAAATCATGCAAAGAGCATGACTATCATGAAGAAATAGTACTGGGTGCTAAGAGAAAGTGTAGAGAAGGACAATTCCTAGATGGAGTGGGGTGTGTTCAGGGCAGGTATCTCCAAGGAGGACCTTTAAGTAGAGACTTGAAGCATGATTAGGAGTTAACTAGGTGGGGAGTGAAGGAAAGAGCATCTCAAATAGAGGGAATGGCATGTCTAAAAGCATACATTTTAGGAAGTCTTCATGAATTTGAGAAACTGAAATTTTGACTAGAGC
Organism: Macroglossus sobrinus; assembly: GCA_004027375.1. Taxonomy (NCBI): domain Eukaryota; kingdom Metazoa; phylum Chordata; class Mammalia; order Chiroptera; family Pteropodidae; genus Macroglossus; species Macroglossus sobrinus. The sequence goes on along the minus strand of PVKZ01001218.1, from coordinate 45,419 downwards.
TTAGAGCACAAGGGGAAGAATCACAGAAGGACCTGGAGTTGTAGGGTGCTGTGGGCAATGATAAGAACTTTGGATTTTATTGCAAGAAGCAGACAACTGAATGCAAAGTAGGGTTACAGTGAGTTTCAAGCCTTTATTATTGTTAGAACAGATCCACCATGAGCCCTGCTCCAGTTATTACTAGAAGACACTCTGCTGTTGCTGTCTCAGAGGCCAAAGTAAGAGCTCATGGTTCTGAGATGATAGGGGGAAATAACCCAAAAATAAGAGAAGGAATTTTACCATACACACACAAAAAATGTTTAGGACTCATCAATGCCCTCTGTTGTCTCCTAACAGAAGATGAAGTCTGAGAAAATCTAATGTATTGTTGAAATTCTCAGCAGAAAACTTTTATTGAAGTCACAAAATGAGATTCACAAATCTCATTAAAACATTATCCAAAGAAATTTGAAGTCCCCTGAGCTATTCTAATCTCTTTCTCTCTTATTCATTTTTTTTTAATACTCAGATCTTTGTACAATAATGATGACAGAAACAGAAATGTTTTGTTGAAATGAGTATTCACTCTCCCGCCTCTCTTTTTTCCCCTATCCAGTCTTTATCCCTTAGAACACACAGCAAGCACAGCTTACTCTGGCCACATAGGTATTGACCTGATGACAGGGTCTTTCTGCTTTGAGAGGTTCATTGACCTGAAACCACTGCTAGGTATTACTGGGATGGAAGCATCAAAGGCTTTTTCTGAATCTATTGTGATGATCACAGAACATTTTTTTCTTTAGTCTGTTAATATGGTAAATTGTATTGATTTTTCTTACAATGTTGAACCAGCCTTGCGTTTTCATGATCAACTCCACTTGATTGTGCTCTCTTTTTTATATATAGCTAAAGCTAATTTTCTGATATTTGGGAGTGTGTATCTATTTTCATAAGGAATATTGATATGTAATTATTTTTCTTATGTCTTTGAGAAGCGTTTCCTTTTCTTCTATTTTCTTAAAGTGATTGTATAGAATTAGTATTATTTCTTCCTCACATGTTTTATAGAATTTGCTAGTGAAAACTTCTGGGCTTGGAGATTTTTTTATTGTTTTAGAAAAACAGCAACAACTATGAATTCAATTTCTTTAATATATACAGAATTATTCAAGTTATCAACTCTTCTTCTTGAGCGAATTTTGATATTTCAAGGAGGTGACTTTTTTGTTTAGGTTGTCAGATTTATGGACATAGTGGATTTTTTTGCAGTGTTTCTTTATCTTTTTAAAGTCTTTTGTAATATTCCCTTATTATCTTATTATCTTTATCACAGATAAATTTAGTGGCTTTTTAGTGTCTGTCAGATCTGTAGAAATGGCCCCTCTTTTATTCCTTCTATTGTTAATTTATCGTCTCTTTTTTTTCAGTACAGTTGGCTAGCGATTTACCAATGTTATTAATGCTTTTCGAGAACCAGCCATTGGTTTCATAGATATTTTTTTTACTGTATTTTTATTTCTAATTTCACTGATTTCTCATCTTTATTAATTCCTTTTCTCTGCTTGCTTTGGGTATAATTTGCTATTCTTTTTCTGATTTCTTATGTCAGAAGAGTAGGTCATGGATTTTAGAACTTTCTTTTTCTAGTATAAGCATTTAAGCTATAAAATTTCCTTTCAGCATTACTTGAGCTTCAGCTTACAAAGTATTGGTGAGGATGTGGCAAAACTGGAACTCTCATACAATGCTGGTGGAAATGTAAAATGACACAACTACCTGTAAAAAGTGGTGTGTCAGCTTCTTAAAATGTTAAACACACACCTACCAAGTGATCTACTCTTTCCACTGCTAGATATTATGCAAGAGAAAATTTAAAACATATTATTACATATTACATATTTATTAAAATATGTGTCCATACAAAGACTTGTACACAATGTTCATAGTAGCTTTATTTATAGTGGCTGAAAACAACCTAAATATCCACTGACCACTGAGTGGATAAGTAAACTGTAATACTATATCCATATAATTGAATACCATGCATAGATAAGGAGTGAACTATTTGCAACAACAGGAATGAATCTCAAAGGTATACTGAGCGAAAGAGTACTTTTATATATAATTACAGGAAATGCAAGCTAATATTTAAGTAGATAGGAATAGAAAGTATTTGCTATAATAATATTTGTTACTTAACTCTTTAGATTCCTTGGTTATAAGCCAAAATTCACATTCACTTGTGTGAAACAGTTTTTTAAATGATTCATCAGCTTGTCATTCAATTTATTGAAGACACTAGATACTACCTTCTTGATCAGAAAAGTGTTTTTAAATAAATCTTAATAGTCATTTACTTTCAGTCCTGATACTGTATTTCTTAATTGTTCCAGAGTTTTTCACACCAAGGGTAATCATGCACAATAGTAATTTTCTGAGTGAGTAAGAGATGGACTTTCTTTTGTCATATGGGAAAAGGGTGAATTTGGAAAGAAGAACCAAGCAAACTAGTTTTAAGAAATAGTGCATATATTCAGAATCTAAGAATTGATTCCCACAAAACTGTCTGTGCCCATTAATTTCTGAAAAATCTTTGTATGCCCTGAGATAAATGTACCTTATAAAAAAAAGTGCAGATATAAAATGTGAAATAATATTTCAAGATAATTATGAAATAAATCAAGATATTATAAGAATAGAATGCTTGTAATGTTTTTCTGTTGTTTTTAAACATAAAACTTGGCAGGATATAAATTTGGGGGAATTACAACTTTTAAAAAAATTCTGTAGAGGTTTCTTCATTGATGTTTGGGGTTTCATATTTCCAGAGAAATCTGAGCCCAGACTGATTTCCGTTTCTAATTTTTCCCTCTATTTAGTCTCTCTCTTCCTTCTTCATTTACTTGTCAATCTACCTATCTCCCGTTCTTTAAATACAGAATTTACTCAGGATGTGTTTGGCATCGATATGCATAGCCCAGTGTTATTTTTAGTTCAGAAATTTTTACTTCAACCATTAAATTGACAAATATTTCTTTAACAAGTACTATGTGGCTAATACTCTAATATGTGTTTGTGAATAAGGCCCAGTCACTTCCATTTCATGATACTAGCTTTCTCTCTTGGTTTCATAAAGCATGACAGTCTTTAAGTTTTATTTCGTTGTCTATAGCAAGTTATTTGTTCAGAGACTATTCTTCTAACCTTCAGGATGATGGCTCTCTTGTTAACTGTAAGTTTTAATAACCACATATTATTTTTTTTAATTTTTATATTGAAAAGGAGAGAGCTGGCAAAACTTTGTACAAGAGGAGATGCTTGGAATAGTTAGATTTATTATTTGTAGTGCGCAGGATGTGTAATAGCATAATTGTGTTAATAGAGAGAACTCTTCCCTTGTACATATAAATGTCAGATCAAATGAACTTTAACATCTGGGGTCAAATAGCTTTTTATGGGAGTGGGGAAATAAATTGGAAGTATGGATGGTGTGTATGAAAATATTGTAGAACAAATGCTGAAAGCTATACACCTGCATGGTTGCTCGCTGCTAGCATAATTGCATTCAGTAAAATTAGAGCATTGTATCTGTTTGCATAATGAATGCTAAGATGAGACAGACATACATAAAATAAAATTACACAGACCTGTGGTCTACAAAGAGATGGTATGTGTTCATTAGCAGACCACACATTTGTTTTACAGAAACAACATTCCCTGTAGGTAATTATTTTAATATTGATTGAGTGAATAATAACTTCATTGGAAAATGCTGCCTTCTCTAAAGAAGAAACTTATTATCTCAGATAACTTATTTTGGGGCGATAATGAAATTTTTAAAAAGATTAGATGGATCATTAAAAAATCCACTATTCCTCTCTTTTTCAATTCAATTTCATTGACTACATAAAGGGATTAGAATTTGACTTTACTGCCTTGAGTATTTTAATTAAAGTTTTGTACTTAATCTTGAAGGAAAGGCTGTTTCGTGTCATTGAAGAGACGCCTGTACTAATAAGAGCTCTTTGAATAATAAAAGTAGAAACTATTAGGAAATGATTTTTATGAGAAATTTCTTTTGCTAAGATAATAAAAAGGTCAAACTGGGTAGTCATGCAAATCACCATTGGTTTATTGGCCTAGAATCTGGGTCTATTTGTGCTGAGCCTAAACAGTTAATACCTAATGATGAAATATTTCTACTTAAAACTCAGCAAAACAATAAGAAGCCTACATCCTAAAAAGGTAGGACTCTATAGGTGACTCAGTTTACTTTCTTTAAGTGAATAAATGCATAAAAATGAGAAAGGCTGACGATCAAAGGGTCAAGGACATTGTCATAGCTAGGTGCATTGTTTCATTCAGTGATGTTTGAATGTTAATTGAAGTGGGTGGAGGGAAAGAGTGATAAATATGCAGCTGGTTTTCAACCAATATACTTTTGGTACAGATGCACTGGTTATTTATGGGGGTCATTTCTTCTGGATAATTCATATCTGAGCCATGTCTATTGTTAAATATTTTGATTAGCACCATTGGGTACATGCATTTGTTCTGTGTGCTCTGCATTTAGCCTCATTCATTTATTCAACTAAAATTTCAGTGAACAATTGGTATATTTTGGTGAAATACCATGTCCAATAGAGAGGTGTGATTTAGGATTGTCGTAAGATGCCCTACTTTTAGGTGAATAGCTCACAAAGGAGAAAAGGTGAATGACAATGAAATTCGAAAGCCTCATGAACTATTTAATGAGACTGAGTAAAATGTTACATTTTTCTTCACCTTATTTGGTGTGTCTACAGACGTGCAAGTGGCTCGTGGTAGGCTGTTCGCTAAGACTTCTTTCTGCAGACTGATTCACACCACGGTAGGAGTCTTTCACAATGACAAAAGACCAAGCTCCTATTTTGACCCAAGTCAGAAAAATAGCCTGACCAAATCTATTCCTTCTGGCCCCTTCAGGGTTGATCAATGGCAGGCAGAGGTATTGCTGACTTTCCTAAAGTTCATCCATGTCTTCAGGCTTTAACTTGAAAATTTAAGGAATTTATCAGTGAGGTTTGCCAGAATCTCCTCCTACAACACTGAACTTCTAAGAAGGAGAGTTTCATGTCAGCTTCTGTTATCTCCTTCAATTTCTGATAAATTTAATCCTATCTGTTTGAAATTTATCAGTATTGGTGGTTTTCGGGTCTTTCATTCATTCATCTATTCATTCAGTCATTTATTCAACAAATATTTATCAGGTGTCTGAAGGGGGCCAGTCCCTGTTTCCTCTATGGCTTATGTTCTGGGGGAAGGAAATTGAAGGTAATCAAAACAAATAAGCAAGTAGGTCATAAATCGGATAATTAATGCTATACAGGAAAAAAGTAAGCAAGAAAAGGGTATAAGGCATTTCGGGAATGATGGTTTAATTTTAAATAGCCTGTCAGGGAAGGAATCATTAAAAGATAGCATTGAGTAAAGAAGACAGAGATCGCCATGCCAATAGCTAGAAGAAGAGCATTTCAGCTAGAAACCACATCATGCAAAGGCCCTGAGTCCAACATGTGTCTGGCATGTTTGAGGTGCAGCAAAAAGTTCAGGGTGACTGAAATCATAGTAGGAAATGACTAGGGAGCTAATGAGGAGATTCAATTGTTGGGGCCTATGAGTAATGGAAAAGACATTGGCTTTTATTTATTATTGAGGTGTAAATTGGTATATAACATTATATAAGTTTCAGATGTGCATTATAATTCGACATCTGTATACACTACAAAGTGATAACCACTCTTTGGTAACCACAGATTTTTTTTCTTTGAATCTGTGATTTGCTTTGTTTCATTTTATTTGTTCATTTGTTTTTCTTTATTCCACATATGAGTAAAATCATAGAGCATTTGTATTTCTCTATCTGACTTATTTCACTTAACATAATACCCTCAAGGTCCATCCATGTTGTTGCAAATGGCAAGATTTCATCCTTTTTTATGGCAGAGTAGTATTCCATTGTATGTATACCTCATCTTCTTTATCCAGTCATCCATTGATAAACATTTAGATTGATTCCATATCTTGCCTATTGTAAATAATGCTGCATTGAACATAGGGTCGTGTATATCTTTTCAAATTAATGTTTTTCTATTTTTTGTAAATATATCCAGAAGTGTGATACCTGGGTCATATGGTAATTTTATTCTTAATTTTTAAAGGGATATCCATACTGTTTTTTGCAGTGGCTACACCAGTTTACATTTCTACCAACAGTATATGAGGGTTCCTTTTTTCCACATCCTCTCTAACACCTGCTATTTCTTGTCTTTATGATAATAGCCATTCTAAAAGGTATGAGTGACATCTCATTGGGGTTTTGATTAGTGATGTTGAACATCTTTTCATATGCCTGTTGGCCAAGTATATGTCTTCATTAGAAAAATGTCCTTCCAGATCCTCTGCCTTTTTTTAATTGAATTGTTTTTATGTTGTTGAGTTATATGAATTATTTATATATTTTAGATATTAACTTCTTATTGGATGTATGATTTATAAATATCTTCTTCCATTCAGTATGTTACCTTTTAGTTTTGTTGATTATTTGTGTGTGTGTGTGGTCCAGAAGGTTTTTAGTTTGATGATGCCCCATGTTTATTTTTGCTTTTATTTCCCTTGTCTTTAGAGTCATATCTAAAAAAAAGAAATCACTTATACTGATGTCAAGGAGCTTACCACCTATAACAGGAATTTTATGGTTTCAATTCTTACATTCAAGCCTTTAAACCATTTTGAGTTAAAGTTAAATTTATGTATAGTATAGTGTGAGATAGTGATCTAGTTTTATTTTTTAATCTAGTAATCTAACACCATTTATTGAAGAGACTGTCCTTTCTCCATTGTGTGTTCTTGGCTCCTTTGTCAGAAATTAATTGTTCACATTTGTGTGGGTTTAATTCTGAGTTTTCAGTTCTGTTTTATTGATTTGTTTGTCTGCTTTTAAGCCAACGCCATACTGTTTTGATTACTATAGATTTGTGGCATGATTTGAAATCAGGGAGCGTAATACTTCCAGCTTGTTCTCCTTTCTCAAGATTGCTTTGGCCATTTGGAATCTCTCGTGTGGTTCCATACAAATTTAGTATTATTTGTTTTAGTTCTGTGAAAAATTTCATTAAATTTTGGTAAGGATTATAAAGAATCTGCAGATTGTTTTGGGTAGTATGGACATTTTCACGATATTAATTCTTTCAATCCATGAGCACAGAATATCTTTCCATTTATTTGTGTCTTCTTCAGTTTTTTTCATCAGTGTCATAGTTTTCCATATACAGGTCTTTCATGTCCTTGGTTAAATATATCCCTAAGTATTTTATTGTTTTGATGCAATTATAAATGGGTTTGTTTGTTTAATTTACTTTTCTGATAGTTCATTGTTAATATATAGAAGTGCAACAGATTTTTATCTGTTGGTTGTATATCCTGCACCTTTACTGAATTTGTTTATTAGTTCTAACAGTTGTTTTCGTTTTTGTTTTTGTTTTTTGTGTTCTGGAGTCACTGAAATCTCTTTATATACTGGCCTCCTGGCTATTCATCTATCTCACCAGACATGTTTCTGTCTGAAGTCTTTGCTCATGCTGCTCCCTCTACCTGGAATGCTGTTCTCCAAAATATCTGCAAGTCTTGCTACTTCATCATCTTCAGATATTTACCCAGATGTCACCTTTAAACCAGGACCACCATGTACAGTTATGCATGTTGTACCCTGCATAAACACAGAAGGCACCTTCTCCTTGTGGTCTAGGAGCAGCAAGTGATTGATATATGACCAGCAGTCATGCAGGCATCTGAAAGAAATAGCCCTTCTTATTCTCGTCTGATGACCGTAGTCTCATTCTTATATACTGACCTCACAGTTACCAAATGCAATTGTGTTAGTGACAATAACCTTAAGAAATAACATTTATTGAGCAATTACCTCAGGACAGGTACTATAGTAAACCCTTTTCACAGATGATTGGTTTAATCTTCACAAGAATGCTATAAGGCAGGTATTATTATAATACCTGAGCTCAGCCCATTGTAAAAACATTCATCTATACTTCAGTTACTGGTGCCACCATCAACCTCATATATTCCCCTGTGATTCGTTAGCTTGTTACCTATATTAAAATTTCCCTTAGAATGTCTTTTATGAATTCTGAGGGGTCTATTGGAATAAGGCACCCTTCAAACAGTGTTTTATTCCAGTTTGCACAACTATAGCCAGGAAAATAGAGGGTTAGAGATGTCCTAAGAATACAAAAATAAAAGGGTTCTTTTTATGCCCTTCAAAACTAGAACATGAAAGACGATGCTGACAGATATATTCCTCATTCGTTTCGTTCCGTCTATGTAATCAATCCTTGTCTTGTCAAAACTTAGATCAGCTGTCTACTGTCATAAAGTCATCGACTTCTGGGTTACAGGAGCCTTGGAAGTTCCGACTGATGCCCCTGGCACAGTCTGTCAGGTCTCCATGCACAGTGGCAAGGTCGGCTTCTCTGGGGAACCTGCAGCCATGAGTATATTCTTTGCAGTATCAATAATGAAAGTCTCTGGGGCAATCAGTCCTTCCTACCAGCGCTCCAAGGCCATCCTTTGTTGTTACCTTTAGAAGACCTAGTTTCTGGCCTGTAGCTTGTAACAGGCCTCAGGCAAAGTGATAGGAGAGCAGAGAAACCATCTGTTGGTGACAAAGCAAAATGATTCTGTTGAATTGGTTGCAGTTTTTAAAATGGAGGATGATACAATCCTTTAATGGAATACACATACACACATATGTATGTGTGTATACATATATATGTATACTATTTATACAGATAGAGCCAAATTATTGCCCTGAAGGTAAGAACATAATTGGCTGCTGAGAGCCTTAACAAATCTCCAGGGCCTTCCAATCCACTCCGTTAAGTAAAACACAAGAAAAAAAAATAGTTATTTCAGGAGATAGCCATTTGTTTATAACAGGAGCAGAGGGGCCTAAGAATAAAAAGGCTTGTCACTTGGCTCCCTTATTAACCAGAATGGTAATAAAACAGGTTAAAATAGACACAGCAGAAGGTAACCTGGGACATTTAGTTCTTTTAGAAATAAGAAACGTGTCATTTGCTTATAAAATAATTAAAGAGCATGATGAAAGTCAGCACAGAAACAAAGTTATCCAGCTTTCAAGTGAGGGTTTTTGGGGGAGATAAGGAACCTCTGTCCTCCGGGCAAATGACACAAAATATAGGGAACAACTCTGCCACCTCTTATTGAGAGCTAACTGAATACTACTCCAAATACCAGTCTTCTCTTTTCATCATCCACAATTTTCACTTGTTCATTAATTATACCTTTATATGCATGTTTAAATATATACATTAAACAAGTAGTTAGATGATGTTATTTAAAGCTTACAACTTTAAGTTTCAAATAAAATTAACTTTACCCACTTGTTCTGAAAATCGTGGCATATACACGTTGATTTTTTCATTTTAAATAAGGTAAAGTTAACCTTTAGTTAGAAATGCAAAAACCTCAATATGGTAATCAGTTTTAAAACATCAAACCAAAAAAGAAATGTTTCTGCAAATATAAATGGATTTTTTAAAGGGAAACAAAGTTTGCAGTTCTTTTTATGGAAATAGCAACCCATCCCTATAGCCCAGGACATAATTTCATAGGAATGTTATTTCCGAATCATTAGAAAACTAGGTTTAAAATGTGTTTGTAAACTGGCATTCCCAAGAGCAGAGACTGATTGACTAGAAATAACTCACTTTCCAGTACAAGGTACAGAAATAGTCCAGCGATAGCAAAAAAGTGCAGTAATGGATATACTTGCTTGCCTTGCTGTATTGATGACCACTGTGAGCTCATCAAGGCTGGAGCACTGTGCATTTTCAGCACTGGGTCCATATTGAGCACCCGGTGAAGCTTGTGGAGCTGAGGAGAGGCGGGAGTCACAATAGGAGTGAAAAGTCATCAGGGAGTGAAGTCAAACCTGGGGCATAGTGGTATTCCTTTCCCAGATCAGGCTGAGACTTTGTCCTTCCTCAGCTCTTCCCCCTTCCTTGTCCTGGTTCCCTCCCTCACTTACAGGTTTTTCCTGAAGAACACCTCCTCAACAAATCCCATAACCTTGAGTATCTCATGGGAGCTGTTCTAGGATTTCAACTTAAGACACATGAGCACATAATAATGGAAGGTTTTCTAGCACTTCTCACTCTACCGGTACCAAGAGGCTAACCTACTTGGTTTATTATCCCCTTCCCTTCTCCCTGTATCCATCAGCCTTTTATGTGTCCTATTATTTGGGATCATAGAAGCTCCCATTTGGGGCTAAGATCTTGAGAATTATGATGCTCAAATAGCCTAACCCTGTATTCTAAAGGGTTGTCACATGCTTATCTTCTCCCCTGAAACACTCTAGTAGGAGGCTAGCTAGTGCAGAACATGCTCCCAAGGACCACCTCCACAGCGTCTATCTCCAGATGAATACCGTTCCCCACTTCAGCTTAAATGAAAGTGATACAAACTCAAGACAGGAGAAAGCCTCAGAACAGATGTTAAGGCCTTCTTCCCCATAGCTACCAAGTCTGGTCTGAGCTGCCATTGGCTCTGACCCCAGGAGCCTGCCACAGCCTTAAAGTTCTGACTGAGGCTCTAGTTCTGAGGAGCCCATCAGCCATCTCTGCTGTCCCCTCTCTTCTTCCCAGGGAAAAGGTCTGAGGATTCCTAGGTGGGGAGCCTCAGTGAACATTAGCAAAGCCAAGCAGAAGCACACTCAAGACATTGTTCCCCATTTCTGTCTGTGATTATGGAACAGGTAAAGGCCAGCTGGAGTCCTAGTCTCTGTGCTCTGGCTGCAGCTGAGTCCCACAGTCAAGAGTGAGAATAGGGAGGTTGACAGATGGGCAGGGAAGCTGTAAGGGCCCTATGGAGGCCCCCTGAGATTCCAGACCAGCTGCAAAGACTACACACAGGTATAGGAGATAATTAGGAGGTCACAAGTGTGCAGGCAGCATACGTAAATCAGGCCACCCAGACTGTGTCAGGAGACAGATGGACAGATGTTAATGCAAATGCATCATCACTGCTCCCCTCAAGGAGCTGTGAACCAGCTCATCTCAGCAGCTCTGTGTCTAGGGGAAAGAAGGTGACAGAGGAATAGTAACAGACCCACCTTGCAACCAGCCAGTGTACGTTAATCCAGAGCTAAGGTTGAGGGGTGGGGACAAGGGATAGGAAAGTGCTGGAAGAACCACCAAACGTTGTTTATTAACTTTCTCAGTTCTCAGGAGACATCACGGGCTGCCATCCTTAGTCCACACATACCAATACCACTATTCCCTCACGCTTCCTAATACATTTTCCTAGGGTAGCTACAAGAGTTTCTGAGTATGCCGATTCTCAGGTTCTTATCCTGGGTCAGAGGGAGGAGAGCTAGTTCTTGTTTATATCTTTCAACCCAAGCATCTTTTTTGGTACCTGGCAGAAGGAAATGGTCAACGTTTGGACATAGAATGGCTAGAAGCCACTACATTCCTCCACTGTAGTTGCTTCTCTATTACAAATACCAAATCTTCTACTACTGTTACTGCTATGAGGGTCAGGTAATAAACAGCAAATACAGAACCTCATAGATGGTACCCAGTAGATTCTGATTTTTCTCTGGACCATAGTTCTGAGGGCCTGGAGGGAAGTGAGGGTGTGTCAAGGTCAGGCCTTTGATCTGAGTGCAGAGGGAACACAGGGCACATGACAGCTATGTCCTCTGGCTCTACCTACACAAAAATTCTCTAACCCTTTCCCAGCCATGACAAATTCAAATATTAATAGAGAGATGGGTGATGAAGTTGAAAGGATCTCTGGGTAGCTATAAATAGTTCCCTTTTATTTTTGGACCTCAGGTTTTTTTTCATTTTAGAGAACTAGAATCATAAAAAACTTAGAAAAAAATTATGTAATAACTGGATTAATCATTTAAATACTATATAATAATGCTTACCTTAAATCTTCAACTTCATCTTCCAAATCATCCTTAGACAATTTAGCAACCGAATGATAAAAAATTACCTTCACATCTCAAAACTTTATAGTATAGCATCAGGTAGCATTGACATTCTTAGCTTAAAAGGGTGATTAATCTCTTCCTTGAACCTATTGATTTTAAGGTGTAACATTTTTTATAATTGTCATATCAAAATGCCCTTCCTTGTCCTGGTTCCCTCCCTCACTTACAGGAGGAAAACTTAGTAATGTGACAAAAATTTTACCTCATGTTTTCCTTTTATTAATAACTATTTTTTCATTCTTTCTTTAAAAACATGAAGATATAATTGACATATAACATTATACTAGTTTCAGGTATGCAGCGTAATGATTTGGTATTTGCATATATTGTGAAATAATCACCACAATAAGCCTAGTTAACATCCATCACCACACACCATTACAAAACATTTTTTTGTGGTGAGAACTTTTTAAATATACTCTTTTAGCAACTTTCAGATATACAATACGGTATTATTAACTATAGTCACCTGCTGTACGTTACATTCCATGACTTATTTATTTTACAACTAAAAGTCTTTTACTTTTGTTGTCATTTATAGAAAGAGTCTTCCATCGGGAACACGACAACACACCTATTATTCCCTTCCATGCAGAACTCTATGGCAGTAACAGTGCCACCTGAGATGAGCCCATCGTCTATTTGATCACACCTCCCTCCTCTATGGATTCTGAATCAGTTTAGAAGTTGGAATTGAATCGTGGTATTCACCTTATTATTAGGTTGTTTGTAGAATATGACTCAGAGCTGAGATCAAACTCAGCTTTCAACAGTCTTTTCCACCTCAACTCAAATCTAGATCTTGCCACCAAACAGGGAGAGAGCTCCATCTGTAGAGGTGACTCCTCCAGGCACATAGACGAAGGAGCTGGGTGTACCTTAAGCCCCATCTAGTCAGATGGACAAGAGGCCCAACTCAGGAATACTCACCACCTAGAAGGAGGTATAGAGGGAAGAAAATAGCCCGTCTCCACACTGATCAGCCCGAGGGACCACGTATAATCTCATCCATCAGGTAAGACACTTCTCCTGCTGTGCAGACAGCGTAAGGGCAAAAGCTTTTCCCAGCTCCTCCCAAGTAGTCGAAGTGTTGACAGATCCTATTCCATGGACCAAATCAGAAATTTCTGTATAGTAGGAAAAGAAATGTACTTTCTGTTCCACAAGCTCATCATCCATGGGAAAGCATAGCAAATGAAGCCATAAACTTTATTCCAAGCTTGATGCCATCCAGTCAGATAATGGTGTATTTGGAGAGCCTGCACAGTGGAAATTATCTTTCCTGTCTCTGGGCATTTCTAACCAGTGCTAAACAGCTAAATGAAAAGAGTCTGTGTCATTGTGCATTACAAACGTCTCATCTGAAAAATGAGAATGTCGCCAACCTGGGGAATCTTAGGTTTAGAGAAGTTACATGTACCTCAGAGACTTGCTGTGAAGATCAATGGTGATCTCAGAAAATTTCCAAACAAAACACCATAATTGTGGTGGAACTAAATCTACTACCTACATTTGTGAGCAGGAGCAGGACTGCGTTGATTGAAGGTCTGTGATAGGACTCTGGAATGGGAAACAAAACAAAACAAAACAAAAACCCTATGCCTTTCAACTACATCACGATCCGTTCACCCCACCCACATTTGTTCCAAGTATTTTAGATCTCAAAAACAGGAAAATTTATTTTGCTCCTTGCAGCCCTCACTGACATGTAGGAAGAGAAAGGTGAGATATTTTTTAAAGCTTAAAAATATTCTAATGAGATGGGGAGAAGAGGATTAAAGGATGAATCAGGGAGCTGCGGGGAGCAGGAACTGACAGGTTGCTGTAGGAAAGCTACTCGTGGAACCTGGGTTCCTGCCCTAGCTCATGCCGTTGGAAAGCAATTTTGGGGCTTCCTAAGAAGTTTAGTTTATCCCATGGTCTCTGAGAAGATTTAGAACACAAATTCACAGAGAAAATGGATGTCTGAATTACCAGCTTCGAACAAACATATCCCTGTGTCCCTTTGTGCTTTTACCATTGGGAAGGAAAACTCATTTACGAAACTCTCTGAAGTGTGAAGTCAAGCTTCAGGCCTTGCTCCCTCACCACCCTTCTCCCTCCACACGCCATGGTGGGGGAGACCTGCTTGGTAAAGCAAGCAAAATGAAGTCTGATGCCTCAAGTGTGTCCAAAGCCTGGAGAGATGAGTCAGCAACTAGGATCTGGGCCTGGTAGCCAGAGGGGAAAGGAGCTTGGACAGCAAACCCGAGAGAGGAAGGAAGGACTTTGTATTTACTCCAGCTGTCAGTCACAATCAGTGACTCAGAGATGAAGAAAACAGTCAGGAGGAGGTGCCGAGCAAGGCAAAGGGAGCCCTGGAGAGGTGAGTCACTCAACCCCTTCCACCCTCCTCTGCAAGTGCACTTCACACAGCCTTAAAATGATCAAGGAGTCTGCCTTCAACTGGTGGCATGTGTTTGGCCAAATTCATTCCCCTTCTGCCCAATTATTTTGAAAATTTTGCCTAGTACAGGCAGAAATCCCAAAAGGATAAAGACAGGAGAAGCCCGTTTGTTTATCTTAAGACATTTGCTCGTTCTCTGCTACCTCCCACATTGCAACAACTACACAATAACGAAAAACCCTGTCTCATTTTTATTCTGATTCTGATAGTGATTCTAATCTTTATGTGATTTTGCAAGTCCTGTTATCACTGCACATGAATTATTCCATGCTGTATTTTCCCACTTACATTGTCATTAGAGGTGGCAAGTAAGGGAGGATGTCACAGGAATATGTTTGACAGTGATGACAATATTCCATTATCTAGCATATCACAGGCATTGGAAATTTCCAGTAGAAATTCCAGTAGACACATATTTGAGCATACACATAGCGCAAGGATACACATTCTGTGTCTGCCTATTACTACATCTCTCTAGATTAAATATAGATGCTATTAAGGAATTTTAAGTGGGCCCCAAGCTTCCCACTCCCCACTGTATATTCCCTTTTCCCCAGGACTGTGAACATGATGGATTTCACTCCATGATTAGGTTATGTTCCATGGCACAGTTATCCTTAAGGGAAGATTTTCCAGGGGTGCCTGACCTGTTCATGTGAGCCTTTCCTATCTGGTTCTTGAGCCTGGAGTCTGGGAAGTCCGAAAGATTCAAAGCATGAAAGGGATTCAATGCAGGGAGCTTCTCTATGGCAAGGAAAGTGGGTGGCCTCTAGGAGCTGAGAGTGACCTCTGGCTGACAGCCAGTAAGAAATTAGGACTTCAGTCTTACAACTAGTACAAGGAACAGCATTCTGCCACACCATGCCTGCCAACTTACGATGGGGTTATATCCTATAAACCTATTGTAAATTGAAAAAAATCCTAAGTCGAAAATGCATTTAATGCAGCTAACCTCCCAAACATGAGAACTTGGCCTAGCCTACCTGATATGTGCTCAGAACATAATATCCAAAAACGCTGGCAACACAGTGCACGATAAAGTATTGACTGTTGACCCTGGTGATCTCGTGCCTGACTGGGAGCTGTGGCTCTCTGCCTCGGCCTAGCATCATCAGAGAGCATCAGACTGAATATTGCTAGCCAGGGAAAAGATCAAAATTTGAAATTGAAAATACATATTCTCCTGAATACATATTGCTTTGCACCATCATAAAGTCAGTATGTATATATACATATACATACACATATGCACACACACACACACGCACACACACTTCAGTTATTTCCCTGTGATATAGTTTCCAAAGATGAAGTGGTTCTGGTTTCCCTTTGAACCCACCAACACACTGATGTCATTTTATTTCTCTAGTTCAATGGGCAGAAGTTGGTGCCGAATAAGCAAGCTCTTGGGAAAACCCTTAGATTATATGACTGCTTGGAACCAATCACACCTAAAAATCCTTTCCTGTTAACATGGCCCATAAGTCCTAGCATAACCAGGTTCTGTGGGCTTGTCTAACTTCCCCTAATGCTGCCCCTCCTTTATCAGTCAGGATTCAGCCAGAGGGGACAATCACGCGATCACGCGGAGGCTGGAATGCCACTGGCACGGGCTGAGACTGCCCTGTACAGGCAGCACGTTCTCTCTCCAGCCCCCTCTCTCAGAAGCCTCAACTCTGCTTTTAAGGACTTCCAGCTGATTGAGTCAGGCCGACCCAGGTTATCCAAGATAATCTTCCTTACTTAAAGATAACTAACCAATTACGACTTTAAATTACATCTTCAAAATCCATTTGCAGTAACACCTAGATTAGCGTTTGTTTGTGTAACTGGGGACTGTAGCTTCTAAAGGTTGACACATCAAAAAGCCACCACACTCTCTTAGCTCAGTTATTAGCTCCAGCTTCTTGGGTTTTATTTTTCTTTTCTTAAAACATCTTTATCCGGTATCATCTTAAGGGTAACGCTGACCTCAAAACTGAGTTGCAAAATGTTCTCTCCTCCTCTGTTCTCTTAAAGAGCTCTGTAAAATTGGCATTATTTGTTCCTCAAAGATTTGATAGAAGTCACAGGTAAAGCCCTCTGGGTCTAGACTTTTCTTTGTGAGAAGTCCCCTTTTAATTTTGAATTCAACTGCTTTAATAGATACAGTGCTATTCAGACTTCTAATTTCTTTTAGTGTTATTATTGGAAATTCTGCTTTTCAAGGAATTATCCTTTTCATTAAATTGCCAAATTTATTGGCATAAGGTAATTCACAGTATCCTTTAATTAACTTTTTAATATCTGTATGTTCTCTAGCAATATCCACTCTTTTATTTCTGATGTTAGTAACTTGTGTTCTCTCTTTTGCACTTTCTAGCCAGAGGTCCATTCAGATATGGGCTATCAATTTTATTAATCTTTTCAAATGACCCGTTTTTAGTTTCTTTGATTTTCTGTATTGTTTGACTATTTTCTTTTTCAATGATATCTCCTAGTTATTATTTTTTCTTTTTACTTTTGCAAAAAAAGTTTAATTGATCATTGATTTTATAACACTCTCATATAAGTATTTC
Source organism: Macroglossus sobrinus (assembly GCA_004027375.1). NCBI lineage: Eukaryota > Metazoa > Chordata > Mammalia > Chiroptera > Pteropodidae > Macroglossus > Macroglossus sobrinus. Next base: position 28,351 of record PVKZ01001218.1, on the reverse strand, counting down.
AAGCTATAAATTCTCATGCAAGAATTTCCTTAACTGATATATTGTGTTTTCATTGTCATCAACTCTTTTGCAATTTCCTTTTGTATTTTTTTCACTGAACTGTGGATCCCCTAGAAGTATGTTGTTTCATTTCCAGACACTTGGATATTTTTCAGGTATTTTATTATTGATTTTTAATTTCATTTCATTGTGTTCAGAGAACATGGTCTGTATGATTTCAATTCCTTTAAATTTATTGAGACTTCTCTTGGTCCCAGCATGTGTGTATCTTTGGCGAATGGTCCATCCCTGTGCACTTCAAGGACTATGTATTCTTCAGTTGCTGGGTAAATTTTTCTCTGAGTATCAGATTATTTGATGGTATTGCAAATTCTTTATATATAACTTTTTATTTAGTTGTTCTAGTATTAACTAAATAGGAGTCATAAAATCTCCAACTATAATTATGGATTTATCTGTTTCCCTTTTTAGTTCCGACAGTTTTTGCTTCCTATATTTTGAATTGGTTCACAGATGCGTAATGATTTAGGATTGTTATGTCTTTTTAAACTGAAAGATCCCTCTTGTCTTGAAGTGTACTTTCATATCAATATAGAGACTTTTTCTTATGGCTTTCTCTTCTTTCCCTTTCTTTCCCTTGAGAACCTAATTCTTTAGGGTAATCCTCAGGTAGGACCAACTACCCTCCACGACAATACACAACTATAGAAGCCACAATAGAAACGCGTGCACTTAGATCTCTGGTTCTGACAATTTTCTCTGTTTCTGACACTTAAGAATTCCTCAAATGCTCAGCAGTGCATTTAAAAATGTTACATTTTGTCATCATATCTTAATGTTTTTAGTGGGAGGAGTTTTCGAGTTCTCATTTCACAACATTGCTGACACCAGAACTTTCTTTTATATATTCTTTAAAAATTAAATGTGGTTAAAAAATTAAATGTGGTGATGTTATTTGTATGGTCTGAGCAATGTTAATGATTTCAGCATGCTCAGTCTTCTCTAATTATACAGATTTACTGCCAATTACCTTCTTTCAAACATTTTTATTATAACATTTATTATAATGTATTATTTTTCATAACATTTTTCCCGATCCAATTGAAGTCAGAATATTTGTGATTCTGCTGTGCACACAGTCACCCTGAGTGTGACCAAATTACAACCACATTGCTTTTCACAGAGACACTGAATCTCAGAGAGAATATCCATCTCATTTATTTAATAGGTGCCTGGGATCATTGGTTTTTGAATAGTAAAGCTAGGTATTATAAGAAATTGTGACTAATGAACCTAGGAGTGTCAAATAGGGGGGTTTTTTGTTTGTTTTTGTTTGTTTGTTTGTTTATTTCCTGTATTTAAACAAAGCAGACCTTAAATGATTTCAGGACATTTGAACCTTATCTTCATTTAGTTAGCACCATTTTTTTTTTACCCAGTTCTATTGAGAAATGATTGATCTATCACTGTATAAGTTTAACGTATATAGCATGATGGTTTGATTTACACACATTGTGGAATAATTACCACATCTACTATCTACATACCTATTAGAATAAGCAAACTTCAAAATGGAGATGATCCCAAATGCTGGCAAGGATATAGAGAAATGGATCCCTCATACATTACCAGTGAGAATGTAGAATGATACAGTCATTTTGGAAAACAGTTTGGCAGTTTCTGAAAAGCTAAATATGTTTACCATATGATTCAGCAACCATATAGATGCAAATTTATCTCAGAGAAATGAAAACTTATGTCCGTATAAAAACCTGTGCACAGAAGTGCATAGCAGCTTTACTTGTAAAAGCTAAAATTTGGAAACAACTCAAATGTCCTTAAATGTGTAAATAGTTAAACAAACTATGCCACTGCCATACCATGAAATACTACTTGTTAATAAAAAAGAACAAACTATTGACACATGCCACAACTTTAATGGCTCTCAAGGGCATGTGAGAGTGACAAAAGCCAATCTCTGAAGGTTCCATACTATGTGATTTCGTTATGTAACATTCTTGACATGACAAAATTATAAAGATGGAGAACAGATTAGTACTTGTCAGAGGGTAGGAGCACAGGGTAGATTTGGCTATAAAAGGAGTAGCAGAGGGGTTTTTGTGATGGTGGAACAGTTCTGTATCTTGATTGTGGTGGTGGTTACATGATCTACATAGGTGAGAGACATAATTGCTTAGAACCATACACATACACACATGTGCACATACAATGAGTACCTGTAAGATGTGAAATCTGAATAAGCTCTGTTGATTTCCTGGTTTTGTTAATGTCCTATAGTTTTGTAAGATGATACCTTTGTGGGAAATCAGTGGAGAGTACATACTACTTTTGCAACTTTCTGTGCATCAATGATGATTTTGAAATAAGAAGTTTAAAAATTCTTAAGACAAAAAAAAGTCATTAACCATAAAAAGAGATTGATACATTGACTCTCATTAAGCATCAGTATGAGAGTTAAAAGTCAAGCTACAAATAGAGAGATCATTGCGATGCATATAAACCCCCATTGTTTCTATATCCAAAATATACAATGAACTTCCATAAATGGGTCATTACTCAATAAAACATAGGCAAAATAACGGAACTGCCACATTATGAAATACGAAATCTAAACAACATCAAACTTATGAAAAGCATAACATGGGTAGTATTCAAGGAGATGCAGAGTAGGAAAACCACGGTAAAATACCACTCTGTGCTTACCGGAATGGCTGAAGTTAAAGAGACTGCTTATAACCAAGCATTGTTAGGAATGTGAAGCAACTGGAACGCTCCTTTCTTACTACAGTCAGTCGTGTTAGATAGCTGGCGGTTATTATTCAGTAAAGTTAAATGCTATTTACCCAATGACTCAGCAATGCCACTACCCAGGATATGTCTAAGAGAAATGAATGCATACGCCTACCAAAAGACATGTAATGAAGCTGTGCTGTGTTCACATAATGAAATAATACAGAGCCATGGGAACAAATAAATCATTGCTACATGAAACATCGGCAAATCTCAGAGAAATTATATTGAGTGAAAGAAGCCAGATATCAAAGAACATATCCTGAATTATTCCATTTTTATAAAATTCAAGTGGTCGTAAAAGTTGCAAAAGCAGTTACTTCTGGGGACCTGGCTAGGGGTAAGAGCTGACCATATAAGGGCATGAGAAAGTCTCCTCTGATACTGAAGATGTCCTGTATTGTGATCAGACTGGTGGCCAGGGAGATATATACATATGCAAAAATTCATCCAGCTATTCACTTGAGATGAGTGTTAAACCTCAATGTAAACTTTTTTCTAAATAGGTATTATGCAATAGTCTTTGAGAAATAAAATCTAGCTCTAACCTTTGGAAATACATATTAAACCATTTTAATTTAATTTTAAATGTGAAATTAAAATCTTTTTAAACATTTGCTAATGAAAGGATGAATCTTTTCAGAAAAGAGCAAAAAACAATTCCTTCAAGCAAAACAGCCACAACTTACTTTTATGCCTCGCCCCAAGTTTTATATTTAGGGCTTTTAACAGTCTGCAGGAACTAAATTCAATTTTATGCTTGAAAGTCTTTCCCCTGCCAGATGCAGGATCTGCCTGTTCACCACTGATAATTTAAAGGAGCTAAATTCAGATATGTTCAAACTGTGTTTCTCTAGAGGTCACCTTTCTTTCTATAGATGGGACAACTAAAATGAACTCTTATTCTGATGCTGCCAGCCCTCAAATATCAAAGTTGAGAACTTAAGGGGTTTAGAGAGGAGACATTTGTGGGGGGAGGGGGGGTCAAAGAAAATGTGGCTTTACCAGGAATTGTGCTAAGTTTCATTTACTCTAGATAAAACATTCATTTTTGAGATCTGCTAGAATCAACATTATATTATGTAACTATCTGGGATGATTTCAAAGATTTCTCAGCATAATTTTAAACAGTATTCATTTTTCAAAGATTTCTGTTTTTTAAATTAAAAAAATTTTGAGTTTTTTTTCCCCATATCAATCATTCCTTAAATACTTCTGAATCTAGAGATACAGTGAACTTTGCCACAGTGGATAACTGTTGCTTTGTCTCCACATTATGTCCATTCTTCTGGGAATATGTTCCTGTTTCGGTGAGCTGCTCCTTCAATCCACCATGAGGTTCTCATCCAATATCTGTCCTAACTCCAGATCATATTTGCTTATTTCAGAGGTAGCATCTGATTATTTATTTATTTATAGTTATTTGGGACTGAGAATGTGAATCAGATTCTTTCTAGTGGTAGAATTAATAAGAAATACAGTTTAGTGGTTACCAGAGGGAAAGGAGGTGGGGGGATATAAACAGGGGTAAAGGGGAATCAAACATATGGTGATGGAAGATGTGACTTTGGGTGGTGAACACACAATGCAATATAAAGGTGATGTATTATTGAATTGTACTCTTGAAACATATCATTTTATTCACCAATGTCATCCCAATAAATTTAATTTTAAAAAATAAAATTTATATTTTTCTACTACATTACATTATGAAGAAAAGGAGAAGAACAAAAAAGAAATACTGCTCAGAAATCATTCGTGGTCATATTTCCCACCAAAGCTGATCCAAAGATGAGTGCATGCCTGGGATCCTGGCACAGCCCTTCCTCTCAGACACAGAATGTTCCATGACTGTTTGCCATATGCTAAGACTTTCTTGATCTGAGAACATATGGGATGGTAAATTGTCAACAGGAGAGCAAGATACAGCAATGCCGAGGTGGCTTCATTTTCCGCGAGATTAGTTTTATCTTACTACAAAGGAAGAGAATGAATGAATGTGATGTTCTTGCACCTCTACTTAAACTTATTGCTTGCTTGCTATTTTGAAATACCACTTCAGAGAACAGACAAAGCTTTAGACGAAAAAAAAAGAAGGAATTCAACATCGCCACCTTCAGTCATCTTGGACATAGAAGTAGAATGCACTTTATTGTGGGAGAGAAGTGCTGACCAAGTTAGTGTCAGTGGTCCTTCATGTGGATGAACTTTTTGTCTTCTTCTAAGCCTAGAAGTCAGTCAGAGTGATCCCTAGATATGTTTACCCTTTGAAAAGATTAAAGAATGGTTGCATCACCAGCAAAGAATGGAGAAAAAATGGAGAGTAACCTAACATTTCTAAAGTTCTAAGACTTCTTCTCATGGCCTTCTTAAAAGAACCTGTTAGTTTATTTGGTTTTCAGCTAAGAGAAAGGGTTCTCCTCTGACCTTTAGCCAAAAATTTTCCTAAAATATTCTGATGCCATCTTCAGGAAGTCTGTGAGTGAATTCAGAATTCTTGGAGACAGGCAATATGAAAGAGAAAGAAAGCAAGTTGAGTACCTGTGAGACATGCATCAGTAAATGTTCATTGCTGAATCCCCAACCTCTGGCTCAGTGTCTAGTGTGCAGTATGGGTGCTTACTAGTTTTTTGTCAAATGAATAAATAAATAGGTTTCATGCTGAAACATAGACCAGTAGTCTAGTTATTCATTTTTCTCTTTTTCTTTATTCCTTAGTTTGCATTTGATGATCTGTACAAAATTTTTAAATGTACAGTGGTTTGAAATGTTTTTCTAAAAATAGTAAGGAAAAAAGTCTGCTTTGCCCATTAAATGAAAAAAGTCTGAATGTGGTCCTTTAGAGCTTATATTAAAATTCTTGCACCCCCCTAATGGCCATCCTAAGAATACTTTAGAATTAGAAATTAATCAAATTGGAAATAGGACCACCTTTTCAAGAAAAATTATAGTCTAGACACTGGACCCAGGTGAGCACAGTCAAAGGATGCTCTTTGGCAGGACTTGTGCATATGTTGTTGACCACCAGAAGTGACAAATTGTCTTTATTTCTGAACAAGCTCTTTGTAAATTTAAAGGCTGAGGTCAAAGTTCTCAACACAAATGGACAGAAGCGATCTCTCACAGCTCAGCGTTGCAAATAGAAAAGTCTAGAATGGCAGAAGACCACACTAAAATGGCTTTGGGATGAGCCAATTTATAATTTGGCTCCTGGGATGGGGAGGTGGGGCACTGTCAGCCCAAACAACCTTTCCAGTGCACCAGAAAAAGATGCTGAGTTGGGCAGGGCAGGAGTGTAGTGGAAATTAGTTGGCCTCTCCCCATCTCAGACTTTACCCTTTTTATTCTCCCTGGGTTTTCGTTTGAAGGTAAAAAAATAACATCATGTCTTTTCTGTAATATACCTCAGACTTCCTGGATAATTATTATGGATGTGAGCAAAGGGTGTCTGGAGGAAGGCCAACTACTAGACAAAATTCCAAGAAGGCTGAATCAGAAATAAAGCAGGCTGAACTCAAGCATATATGTCTATTCCCTTAGGAACCCCATTAAATTAGAGTTGAAGAATAAAAAGGCCACCAGTTGATAAGAAAAAAAAGAACAAGGTTTTAGTTAAACAAAACCAGAGATTACACTAGTTTCTATGAATTTTGAAAGGCTAGAAGTGAAACATTTACCTGGTAATTGACTTATCTAACTAGGTAAAGTTTAAACCTGGTGCTGCAGATAGAGAAGGCAACAAGTAACGAGTGAACTGTCAGCACAGAAACCAAGGAAGATGCAGGAATTAGAGATAGAAGTTACCTATGAAGGGAAGTGGGTGCAGGGGGAGTCTGTGGAGTGAGGTTGAAGAGGATTCACTGATAGTTTGAATGAGCAGCTGGTAGACCCACCCACTGCATGCAGCCCAAGACATCATGGCAGGAGGAAGGAGATTTATTTTCTGGAGAGCTTACACAGCTGAAGATGGGGTGAGATGTTGTAGAGAAGGGTTGAGCCTGCTTCCTGGGTGATGACACTTAATGGACCTCGATCCCTATCTGGTCTGGATTCTCTGATGTCAGACATGCATCTTAGAAAGGAGACTGGAAGACTCCTCTCTGGAGACACTGACCTTTAAATCTTTGTAAGTATATTACTTGAATTCAAATAAAATTAAAGTAAAAAAAGAGGGTGAGGAAACTGATGCATGAACTCACCAGGAAGTTCAGCTCAAGTTATGATTTATAGCGAAGCTCCTGGATAGCCTGCAGTACCATGGCTTAGAAGGTTGTGAGGTGAGCACGTGAGGACAGCTGGCTTATCCTGGGGTCTCCAGAGGTCCTCAGTGAGGACAGTCTTCTAAATGTGTTTGTATGAGAAGTCGAACCCATGCTGGGTGAGTAAGGGTAAGGAGTCTAAGATAGCTCTGATTTGCGGGTACTGGAGAACAGCTCTCTGGTCATGTGAAAAGAAGGAGGGATTGGATATTTACAAGGAAAAGTCTCCAAACATATCCACCTTCCTTTTTGGTGACGTGCAAGGAAATGACTCCTTATGTCTCTCCTGGAGATTTATATTCCACTCTCTTAACAGCATTTAGTGGAGGCAGGATGTAGGAGACCCCTTCAAATGAGTCGTGAATTCTCTTTACCACCTGGCGTGACCATCCCTCACTACTGTGAGCACCGCAGTTAATGGCTTACGTTGGTGAGCTCCCCAGACTGCCCTTGACTGATAGAATTTGTGTCACCAAGAGATTAAATCCCTGCCTCCAGGGATAGAATCTGGACAGACTCTGTGTCTTTCTTCTTTGGAACACTTGGCGTTTTCCCTGGAACTTTTCTATTGAGCCTCCTTAAGCGTACAATTAATTACTTGGAGGAGGTGCTTTAAGAAACCACTTCTTACTCTTTGAGTGCACAGATAACTTTTGCCCTAAGACTTATGAACCTCTTATTTTAGTTTTCTCTTGTTTGGCTTGGTTTTCAGAACTTTCAACTCTCCATGTTGACAATATGCCAAGGCTTTTGCCCCGATTATAGTAGTTTCTGAGTTTAGTTCTTACCCATGCTGCATAAATTTATTTTTAAATTGTGTTAATTAACTAGTAGATTTTCTATAGATTTGAGGTGTCAGTATTCTAAAACCTGTAAGCCCTAATTGAATACTTTGTATGGAATGGGCAACTGTCACATGAATAGTCCATGAAGTTGGCTGTTGAAATCTTTTTCTGTAGCCAAATCATTGCACTTTCTCCTGCAGTAGCCTGGTGCCTTAAGTTATGCTTCTGAGAAGCAGAGTCTGAGGCAGGATTTTGGATGTGTGTGGTTTGGGGGACTGTTCTCAGGAGAAGGGACAAGTGGGAAGCACAAAGGGGCAAGGGAAGTAGCTGAGCAGGGACGTGGTCCCAGGGAAAGTCCAGCTGTAGCCTGATTCTCAGCCAGTTTTAGAGCATATATTTCATCCAGCATTGCCCCACCTTCAGTCAAGAGAATGATTTTTAGCCATATGTCAGTCATTGGCTACCCAGGGGTGGGGATTAACCTCCCAGGCACCTCCAGAAGAGGGCGCTCTTTCACTCCAAGGCAATTACGAGGAGAGGGTCATAAGGAGCAAATGAAAATTGGGGAGTAAGGAGTCCTATGGCGCTAGAGTTTGGGAAGGGAAGAAGAGAGAGATGACGTGGGACCTTGGAAGTCAGGATGCTATGTGAGATGGGCATCATTGGATGGTTGTGAACAGGTGAGGTAAATGCTTGGATGTACATTTCAGAAGGTTCATCTTGGTGTAGTACAGAGGGAGGTATAGATGCGAGAAGCCCACTGAAAGCCTCTAGGAGAGAAATGATAATGGTTTATGCTGGTGTGCTGGGGCGGGGAGTCATGAGAAGAGATTGGATTGACATTTAAAAAACGAAATCAGTATTTTGAAAGAAGCATGTTCTGAAAACCAACCTCATTTGTTATTAAAGAGTATGTGCCAGAACCAGAGTAGTCAAGGTTGACTATAAGAGTTTTGCTTTGAGCAAAAATGGGGGTAGGGGGGCAAGTTTGGCAGAGGAAAGGAGGGAATGTGGAAAGAAGAGCTTAGTTTTGGATGTATCAGGAGTTCTTCCCCTTTTTTTGCTGGGTAGTATTTCATTCTATTCATCACTGATTGATGGACACTTACGAGTAGTTTTCCAGTTTGGAGTTGTTATGAACTAAAGCTTCTGAAAATATTCTTACACAGATTTTTAGTAAATATATGGACAAATTTCTGCTCAGTATATACTTAGGAGTAGAATTCTTGGGTCATAGGGTGATGTCAATAATTATTAATTCTAGCATTTCCATTTAATTCTCGTTTCTATATTCCAGGTCTCTTGTGAGATTCTCTTTTTCTGAACATATTTTTATAAACATTTTAAAGTCCCTCTCTGACAGATCCAATAACTGTCTTATCTGTGAATCTGCTTCTGATGTTTGTTGTTCTCTTGGTTCATTATTTAGGAAAGCTTTGTCATTTGTTGAGCATTACATATTGTGTATTGAATAATAGAAACTCCGAATGATATTTTTGTTCTCTAAAGAGCCTCAACCTCTTCTCTGGTAAACAGTGAGGTGATGGATTACCTAATGCACTCAGGGACTCAGCGCGCGTTCAAGGTTGGGTTGTACAAGTCAGTCGGGGTTATCTCTGGTTCTCCCTGCTTCTAGGGTGTGGCCCTTGGGGTTTCCAGTTGACCTCCAGGGTTGTTTTGACCCTCTCTCCCCAAGGTCAGTCCTACGATCTAATTTTTATTTTCTCAGTACCATGAAAGTGCAGTGTCTTATATTCTTCCCCTGCACTGTTTAAGAATGTGGCAAATGCCTCCAAGGAAAACAAGCAGCATCTGACTCACTTCCAAGTACGGGCTTCTCTCACTGGGATCTTGAAGCTGTTTGTCAGCGCCATGCTTCACTTTTTCCCTCCAGGTCTGTGTGATTGCTAGAATTTCTGCTTGCTTCTCTGGCTGTAAGTAATGGCTTTCTTACCTTCTTTGCCTTCTGCCTGGATAGGTGCCAAGAACTGGCAAATTCTCTGAAGGCAGAGTGGTTCTAGACTGTCTGCTCACCAGTCTGCAATTCCCTTTCTTCAGAATGCCGTTTTCCTCAGTGTTTCTCTGTGTTCTCCAAAAGGATGGAATTCTATATTTTATGTGGCATTTCTAATCCGTTTTGGGGGCACATCTGTCTGTTGCATGCTATCCAGAAATGGACAATCCTTCTCATTTAATTTTAATAACTGTTCATTGTGGAGCACATGTTTTCTTTTAATTTTTTATCCTGCTTTACTATTTTTTAATTTCCATTTATTTGTCAATTTTCATCATTTTTTAAACCCTAATTATTGAAGAAATATGGGACTCAGCCAACAGTGCACCAAGAAGAGAGTACAGAAACATGCATATTTTCATGTTCAAATAAAAGCAAATAAATGTTTATTAACTTAATTTCTTTAACTCATGAAGTTATAATAAACTGAATCTGAAAAAGAGCAGGATTACATTGGGATTAAAGAAAATAATGATTTAAAAAAACAAATATATTAAGAGAATGAGAAAATAAGCCAGAAACTGGGAGAAAATGTTTGCAAAACATTTTATGATAAAATACTGGTATCCAAAATATGCAAGAAACATTTGAAACTCAATGATAAGAAAACAAACAACCCAACTTAAAAATGAGCAAGAGATCTGAGGAGACACAGATGGCAAATAAGCATATGAAAAGATGTTCAACATCATATGTCATCATGGAATTGCAAATTAAAAAAATAGTTAGATACTACTACACAACTATCAGTATAACCCAAATCCAAAACACTGACAACACCAAATGCTGGTGAGGATGTGGAGCAACAGGAACTCTCATTCATTATTGATGAGAATGCAAAATGGATCGGCCACTTTGGAAGACAGCTTGGCAATTCCTTACAAAATTAAGCATACCCTTACCATATGATTCAGCAATTGTACTTCTTGGTATTTACTCAAATGAGCTGAGAATGTATGTCCACAGAAACACTTTGAACATGAATGTTTTTAGCAGATTTATTCATAATTGCCAACACTTGCTAGCAACCAAAATGCCCTTCAGTAGGTGAATGGACAAACAAACTGGTACATCTGGACAAGAGAATATTATTCAGTGGCAAGAAGAAATGAGCTATCAAGCCACAGAAAAACATAGAGGAACTTTAAATGCATATGCTAAGTCAAAGAAGTCAATTGGAAAAGGCTACTATATAGTTCCACCTATATGACATTCTAGAAAAGGCAAAACTATGGACACAGTAAAAAAAATGAATGGTTGCCAGTGGTTCAGCAAGATGGGAGGGATGAATAGGTGGAGGACTGGGGTTTTTAGGGCAGTGAAACTATTCTAGTGATACTGTAACACTGGATATGTGTCATCATACATTTGTCAAAACCCAAAGCCTGTGCAATACAAAAAGTGTAATGTAATGTAAACTATAGACTTTAATTAATATTAATATGTCAATACTGACTCATCAGTTGTATCAAATGTAGCACAATAATGAAAGGTGTTAATAGAGAAAACTAAGTGTGATTGGGGGTGGGTATGGAAACTGTACTTTCCATTAAAATTTTCTGTATGCCTAAAAATGCTCTTAAAAATACAGTCTGTTTTCTTTAACGAAATAGCTAAAATAGGACTGGTAAATTAGCTCATGTATTAGTTTCTTGGGGAAAAAACAATAACACACGGGAATAAAATCTGTTATAGTTAATAGAGAAAGAAAAATAGCTAACACTTATTACACACCAACACTGTTCTAAGCACTACACAACAGCCCTGTGATGTCAGTGCTATTACTATTTTCATTTGACAGTGAAGAAACAGCAGGACAGGTTTGGATAACTCAGCTCAGCTCACATAACTTGCCCAAGGGTTACACAGCAAGTGGTGGGACTGGGTTTCAGCCCAGTTAGGGTTGCTTGGGTGTCTACCCTCTTACTATTAAGATGTACTGCCAGGACGTAGTGAACAATTAATAAGTTACCTACTACTATATAGAAAGCCCTACTAAATATACAGGATTCAAAATGATAACAGTCATATAATAAGAAATGGATTTTGTTAATGACAAAACATTACTACAGTAATAAAGTTGAAAATCTGGGGAAAAAAACTGATATGCTACTGTGTGGCAGCAATTCTAGTCTGGGATCCCTACTCACCCTTCATCTGTATGGATTTCTGGAAACTGCCCTAGTTTTCATTGTGCCACACTCTCTGGCAGTCACCCCGCAACCTCTAGCCCACTGATCTGACAACCACTGATCTACTTTCTGTCACTATAGATTTGTCTATTCTGGAATTTCATATAAATGGAATCCTATAATATCTGGCCTGCTCTGCCTGGCATTTTCACTTAGCATATGTTTTCAAGGTTCATTCATATTCATTCGTGCATCAGCCCTTTATTCCTTTCCGTTGCAGAATGATATTCTATTGTATAGCTATACCACACTTCATTTATCCATTCATCAGCCGATGGACATTGGATTCTTTCCTCTTTGTTACTATTATGAATAATGCTGCTATGAACATCCTTTACAAGTTCTTATGTGGACATATGTTTTCATTTCTCTCGAGTATATACCTACGAGTGGAATTGCTAGGTAATATGATAACTCTTTTTGTTTAACCATTTCAGAAACTGTTTTCTAAAGTTGTCTGAACCATTTCTACCAGTAGTATACGAGGGTTTCAATTTCTCTACATCCTCACTAACACTTGTTGTTATCTGTCTTTTTGATTACAGCCCTTTAAGTGGATGTGAGGTGATGTCCCATTGTGGTTTTGAGTTGCATTTCCCTGATAGTTAATGATATTGAACATCTTTTCATGTGCTTATTGGCCACTTGTGTAGCTTTTTTAGAGAAATGTCTATTCATATGTTTTGCTCATTTTTGAAGTGGGTTATTTGGCTTTTTTATTACTGAGTTGCAAGAGTTCTTTATATGTTCTGGATACAAGTTCCTTATTAAATCTGAGATTTGAAACATGTTTTTTTAAAACATTAAAAGTTTAAGATGATTATAATTGAATCAATTTATAGTCTTTTAGAGCACAAATATCTTGCTTTCCTATCACTGAGCTGTCAAAATGACCCCAAAGCAGATTCTCACACTCAAAACATTCCTTTACTCATTCAACAAATAATCTTATCAAAATTTGCTACATACCAGCCACTGTTCTAAGACACTAGGAAGAATGAAAGCAAATATTGTCTACACATTCTGAAGAAGACACATTAATGAAATAACCACACAGTGGAATATAGTATTACAATTGTGATAGTGCCAAAGCAAGATTAGGGGTGATCCAAGAGAGCTACTTGGAGTCATGATTAAAATCCTTACCAGTTGTACATGGAGTAGATAGGAAGTTCTCCAAAGGAATCAGAAGGAGATTGAGCGAGAAAGATCCTGCATCAGCAGCTTTCACCCATTGGCCTGAGATCTGTTGGAAAACTAACTACAGTCTCTCTTTCCACAGTAACCCTATGGAAAAGTGGCCCCAAATGCTGGGTTCACTTCTCTGCGCTTTATTCTCCCAGATCCTGGACTTATAATTCTTCACTATGTTGTTATTAATTCCCTGATACTTCCAACCAGACTCTTCAAAAATGCTTCCTTCTATTCTACTAGTTCTTAGTGAGAGATAGTTCTCAGAAATATGTAGTCTGATGACCTATATGCTCTGGTCATAGATAAAAATGCCTTCAGGTTCTCCCATCTTTAGTAACCACCGTATTTGTGAAAAAAAAAACCCTCTTTTTTAGAGTTTTTAAACACTTTGACAATGAAAGAGAATGTCGTTCTGATTTTCACATTAAAACCCACACAATCTAAGTAGAATCTGGATTGAATGTCCTAATTTCCCAAAGACAGTGTAGCATTTAATTTGTTAGCTAAAGCCCATTCTTGATGAATCATAGCTAGAGAGTCTGAATCACATACCAGTGGTTTCTCTGTTGATGTAAATAATTTGCAGAGGTAAAGCCGTGACTCTCTGGTAGGTGATCTGATTAATAGTAGGAACTTGCCTGGTTTGTTGGATTTTCACTAGGCACTGAAAACTCAGAAGGAACATGAGTGTTCTCAATTTAAAATATTTAGTCCATCATCTGCTTGGGTGTGAATGCTATTGCTTCCAACCTAAGAAGACCATCATCCTTTACTCAGAGCCTCTTTTTATTCAAAAGTCATGCCTTACTAACTTCTTACAGACTTAATTTAGTTCTGTTTTTTAATACATGCAAAAGAAGAGAGAAGATAGAATCAGGAGATTTAAGAGTGAATACAAGCCTTTGTTCAGTAGCTCATGGTTCAAGTGGGTGAGACTCTGAATCTTTAGACTGTATCTGTGCTAATAAAGTTATCTAAAAAAGAAAAAAGAAATGCCCCTTTGTATGTCTCTACAATCAGAGCCACCCAGTGGCACAGAAGGCCTGCAGGCTCACACAACCATTGGACACTCAATGTGGAGGAGGGGACACCACTAGGCAGGTTTAACTGACAAACCAATCCTCTCAGGCAGATGTCCCCACCAGTTTCTGGCATTTCTGGGCATTTCTAAATGTCCTCAGGTTCAGCTAGGGACCACTCACCCAATACAAATTCTTAGTCCTTGCAGTACACCCTTTATATTTGCTTACAAAGATGCCCATCACTACCTCTTGAGAGGGGAATTACATAGAGTCTTGACTGGAACTCATTAATATATCTACACTAAGCTTCTAGGACTTATGACTTCCACATGTTAAAGGGATGACTTCTCCAGATAGCTCTGCCAGTCATTAGCTTCTGAACCACTGTAGTTCAGAAGTTCTGCTGCTGGTATGGTGGTGTAGCCTTCTAACCATCTAACCCTCCCAGAAGGGCTGAAAACTTCCCAGATTCTGGTAGAAGACATACATTTAAAGATTCAGTAATCTCAGCAGTCTCTAAACAGGATAAAGCAAAAGAAAACCTTGCTTAAGCATCTCTTAGTCAAACTGCTGAAAATTTGAGATAAAAATCTTGAGAGCAACCAAAGAAAAATGTCAAATTACATACAAGAGAATGGTTTGAAATATTCCGTACTTCTTATCTGAAACCACAAAGGCCAAATGGCAGTGGAAGACACTTTTAAAGTGCCAAAAGGGAAACAGATCACTTTTAACCCAGAATTTTATATCCAGCCAAAATATCTTTTGGGAATTGGGGCAAAATAAAGACATTTCCAATAAAAGAAAATTAAGAGAATTTGTCACCAACTGACGTGCTCTACAAGAAATACTAAAGGAAGTTTCTCAGAATGAAGGAGAATGATACTACAGGAAAACAGATTTTAAGGATGTAGGAAGAGTATTAGAAATGATAAATATTTTTGTAAATATAGATATTTTTCTTTTACATTGTTTAAAACATATGACTGTTCAAAGTGAAATTTATAACATTACTTTGTCAGATTTATAATGTATAGAAATGAAACTACATTTGATAACTATAGTATGAAGAATAATGGGGAATAATTGCAAGGTTTTTGTATTTTACATAGTTTATTATAATAGTAATTCTAAGTAGGCTATGAATATATACTATGTTACATAAATAGAATTTACAATTTATAATCAAATCACAAATATTCTTTTTTCAACTTTAGGCAAGAATTTTTCATTATTCTCTTTTAGATTAAAAAAAAAAAAAAACCTCAGGGCCATTAATAAATAAGCCTGAAGTTATGAAGTTAGAAAGAATACAGATCTAAATCCTAATTCTGGGACCACCACGTCCATCTTTTTTCTCATTTAAGCTAGTCTCGGTTCAAGTTTATTATTTTCCTGTGATGTGGTTCCCTCATCAGAGGCTATTGAGGTCTTTTGTGGATTTAATTGTGTCCCCACAACAAATTCATATGTTGTAGCCCTAACTCCTCAGTGCCTCAGAATGTGACCTTATTTGGACATGGGCATGTTGCAGATGTCTTAGTCAAGTTAAAATGAGGTCGTAAATGAATAGGATGGGCCCCAGATTCAATATGACAGATATCCTTATAAAAAGAGAAAATTTGCACACAAACACACACATAAGGAAAATGCCATGCGAAGTCTGAAGTTATACTTCCACAAGCTAAAGAACTCCCGGAAGCTGGGAAAGAAGCCTGGCACCAACCTTCAGGGGGAGTATGACCCTTCTGGTCTCAAAATGCTAGATCTGAAACTTCTAATCTCCAGAACTATGAGACAATAAATTTCTGTTGTTTAAGTTACTCCGTTTGTGGTGCATTGTTATAGCAGACTTAGCAGACTAAAAAAAAAGGTCTGTGAGTGGAATTATTGATCCTCATATATGTCCATCTCATCTTTCCTGTATTACTGTCTATAACCATCATCCCACCACATCCTCTATTTCTGAGTATGTCAGGAAGCCATATAGCCATGATCATTAAATTTATCTGAAAATATAGAGGTTAAATAGGCTTTCAGTGGGAAAACGACAGACTCAAGAAGTTAGATTAAATTTTTATAAGAGAAGCAACAAAAGATGAAGATAATTGGGTACTGGATGATAGACACTATGGTTATGTTGGTAACAAGATTTAACAACCATCTTTCAATGAATAATACCCCACATTCTCCCAACCAATAAGGCAGACTTGCGAGCAATCAAGTGTCCAGAATCCAACCTCTATTTTTCTTGTCCTCTTTTGTGATGCAGCATCACTGCAATGACTGTTTCCTTTAAGTACTTGTTTTTGATAATAAATGTCTGTAAATATTTAGATCTTTTATAGAAAACAAAATGCACACATACCAGAAGCGGTAGGTGTGGAGTTCAAGCCTGGAAATTCAAAAGCTTAGAGACATAAGAGAACATCCCAAATGTTAGTTAGTTGTGGGCACCATTTTGTTTGAGCTGTAAATTTCAAAGGCAGGCTGGCCTTATTCTCAGAACAGCTTTAATAAACCTTTAGTCCATTATAATATGGAGACTTAAATAAGCCCAAATAGCCAATTCCTAATTAGTTTACTTTTAACAGTCAAGAATTTCTTTAGTAGCAGCTGTTTCCTGTGGTTACCATCCCAATAGCTTTGCATTCCAACTGGCTTTTGGTAACCATGTCAGTTTCCACTGACTGCCTGCCACTGCTTCCAAAAATACTTTAGGCTGATGGAGTACCTGTCATCTGTTGGCCTGCATGCTTTTAGAGTAATTCATCCTTAACATCTGTGAGAACAAGAAGTCTTTCCTCTTGATTAATGAGTTGATAAAATGGTGGCATTAAGACTTGCTCATCACTAAACCTAAGCCTTTGGCAGGTTTGGGGGAAAGTCAAAAGCAAACACATTTTAGGTTTAATATTTGTTTCACATCTTCCTTTTTTTCTTTTGACATGCACCACACTCCTTCTCCCAATCTGTCCTATTACCTGTTCTAACCCCACCATTCTATGTGATGTGTTTCACGTAGAGTCTGCTAATGATGCACCTGTGATTATAACAGAAACCATATGGGAGACAGAGTAGAATTTTGGACAGAGCCCTCACCAAGTACTAAGAGATTCGGAATTCTAGTCCCTGCATGAACTTGGAGTGAAGTCTTACAATTGGGCTCCTTGTCCATGTAGCAGAGATTCTATTACCATTTTTCCAAACTGCTATCTCAGGTGCTGCTGAGAGGAGGAAAAGAATGAGGAGCAGGCAGAAACCCAGTTGGCCTCCTCACACACACACACACACACACACACACACACACACACACACACACACACACCTTATGCAGAAAACTCTACATTTTAGTCTTTTTTTTAAAAAAATAGAATTCTGCATGAATTTTTTGGAAATGTTCAATTTGTAAAAAAATGTTTTTCAGTTATGGATCTCGATAATCAAGAGGACCTTGATGCAGGTGTCAGGGTTGCTATGAGCAAGCTCCACTTTGTCTTGTTTGGTGCAGCCTCATTGACTTGTCTTGGATGTTTGTCTTGGATGAAGCAGCCTCATTGACTCTTAAGGTTTCCCATGGAGCCTATCCTGGAAGGAATGAAAATCTCCCCCTCAAATTATTTAGTAATTTCCTGATACCCATAGGGTGGAGGGTGAAAAAGAAGAGTATCTTATGGGGGGAGTGTCAGCATCCCTACATCCCTCTCCACATACATACTCTCCTTACAACTAAGTGACTAAACCCTTTGAGGCAAAGTGAGATATAGCTCCTCAAAAGTCCTGGATTGCTCATTTAAGTAACCACTAGCATCATAAACCCATGCCTTTCCCTCTTCACTTTAGGGATTGTCATGTGAGAGATCTTTCATTCCCCTGCAGACCCACTTTCCACCCCTTCTGCTTTGCTCTTTTCCCAAGTACTCTGACTTCTGTGGATTACCTTAATAGATCCTTTTGTATTCTGGCTTCCAGTTGGGTTTGGCCAATGGAAAATTCCTGGAGATTAGAAGGAGAGAGGACAGAGAAGGCAGAGAGCTGAACAAGAGTCATGTCATACAGGGCCCTGTGGGCCAGGAGAAAGACTTCCACTTTTATTCTAGTATAATGATAATCTGTGCCAGGATTTCAGGCCAAGGAGTTAATGACCTTTTACACACAACAAAGATCACTCTTGTGCTACACTTGGAGAGGAGTGGGGTGCCCATAGCAATGATGACTGGTGGATTGGCAAGCCTCTAAACATTACCCTACTTCACAGCTTCTTCATCACTGATCCAGCCTTTCACAAGAGAGAGTAAAAGTTCCTGGGGAGAAGTGCCTTGAAGACAATGGTCACCTGAGAAATTTGGGAAAGATACTAGCTAGCAAGAGTCAGTCAAACTCAGATTGCAATACCTGCTCCTTTCCTCTCCATCCTGAGATGCTCCTGCCCCATTTCTTAATGTAGCTTAGAAAGCTGTTTAAAAGTTGTTCAAAATAAGGTTTAGGTTTATTATATTCTTCCTGAGTCACATTAAGCCAAGTTACCTCATAAAAAAAAATAACCCAACCTCTAAGAAATATAAGCACTCTTTAAGAAAAGTAGACTGAATGAACTATATCAAAGGAGACCAAATTAAAACACTATTGAGAATAATAATCTGAAGCATATTTAATATAAATGTGTTGCTTAGTAATAAGAGAGTTTCACTGTTTTCACTGGGAATGGAAACTGTAGAAAATATTTGATTTAGAATATGAATTAAAGTCTAGACATGAAAAATCAATGCTCCTGTTTTTACAAACTTCCCTTTTCCACCCACTCTGAATTAGCTGCTGTGTTTATTTTGCCCTCGGGGTGAGAATAGCGAAAATATCAAACAGATTTCTCTTATTTTGCAGAAAAATAAAGTAAAGCCACAAAGAATAAAAGCTTGTTTACAAAACAAGTATCTTACTTAGACAAATATGCTCCGAGGAAATTTTTGCATTGGAGAAGGATTATTCTGACTCCTATATATTCCTTCTCATAAATGTAATATGTCATTTTCTTTATATAAAAAATATATATATTTATTAAATATAACTTAAAAATAGAAAAAGGGGAAGAAAAAATCTATGGTCCTTCCCTACTCCAGGCATAAATGACTACTCCTGAAATTTTGGTTAATTTTTTCTGTCTTCCATAATATGTGAAACTTTTTAAATACAATATTTGTTATGTGTACTATAAATATATAAGTGCTCAGTTTTTTGTCACAAATTATATGTTTTCATGTTTTTACATATTTGGTAAACATTTTAAACAAAACGGTAGACAAAAATAAGGATACCTTATATTAATTTGGCACATTTCATAGTTTTTTAAATCTTATTTTTAAAAATTTTAATTGAGATAAGATTTATATACAGGTAAAGTCACCCTACTTAGACACAATTTTGTGACTTTTGGCAATTCATACTTGACAAATACAAGACAATTACACGTGACCATCACTGTAATCAAACTATAAAACAATCATCACCAAATATTTTCTTCATGCCCTTTTGTAGTCAAATTTTCTCCTTCCACCCATCTCCTTGGAAACTACTGATCTGATCTGTGCTTTGCCCCTATAGTTTTGGCTGTTCCAGAATGTCGTGAAAATGGAATTATACATTCTGTAGCTTTGAGTCTGGCTTCTTTCGCTTAGCCTAATGAATTTCAGATTCATCCTGGTCATTGCACGTATTAATATTCTTTTCCTTTTATTGCCAATTGGTCTTCCAGTGCATGACTGTACCACAGTTTGATTATGATTATTTGTTCCTCAGCTAAAGGATATTTGAAGTTTTTTTTTTTTTTTTCAGTCTGGGGAGTTGATGAATAAAGTTGCTATAGACATTTATGTACAGGTTCTTGTTGTGGGAACAGTTTTCTCGACTCTTGAGTCATATGGCAAGTGACTGTTTAATGTTATAAGAAAATGTAAATCTGTTTTTCAAAGTGGTTATACCACTTTGCAATCCCGCCTGCGAAGTGTGACAGTCGCAGTTGCTCTACTTCTTCACCAACACTTGGTATTGGAACAGGTTGGTTAGGAATAACAAGATGCCCATTTTGGTTGTGAAGCGATTTCAGAAACTGAGACCAACTATTAAAGCAAAAAAGTGCTCCCATTGCTCTTATTGCTCAAGAAATTCCCAGGGGACTCCCCTGCTTGCTCAAGGAAGCCTCCTTATGTCAGCTTTAAACCCATTTATACCCTGTTGGTGTGTGTGTGTGGCATCCTCAGTCTTGACTTCTGAACCAAATGTGGGGTGACTGTTCCATCCTGTTTCTACATAATGGCTACAACAGTTTGTTTTTATTTAAAAATTTTAGCCATTAAGTACTTGAGGTTGAGCATTTTCTCATTCATTAGTTGGACATTTGGTTATTCTTTGGTTTCATTATCATGAAATTTCTGTTCATGTATTTTACCTATTCATATATTAGATTGTCTGACTCTTTTCTTTAGGGGAGGAGAGAGTAATTCTTATTACAGATTCTAGAAGAGTTTTAATAATTTAGTAGAATATATTAGTTGAGACATCCAGACCCAGAATTCTTTATGAAAAGGTATTTAATTGCTCGTTTAATGTCATTAACATCTCTGAGTCTATTCAGAATTTTTATTTCTCTTTGGGTCATTTTCCTTACTTGTTTTGTTCCTAGGAATTAGTTACTTTTACATATATTTTCAAATTTATTGGCATAAAGTTGTTATTATCCTAATGTCTGTAATTATGTACCTCATTTATTCCTAATTTGATTAATTGTGTTCACCCTGTTTCCCCCTCTTTTAGTCCTGACAGGGTTTGTCAATTTTATTCACCTTTTCAAAGAAACTATTTTGGCTTTATGGATTCTCTATATTTTGGGTTTCCTTCTGTTTTATTAATTTATGCCTCTTTATTATCTCCTTTTTCTATTTTGTTTAGATTTCACTTTGTCTTCTAACTTCTTTAATTGTCAGCCTTTCTTATTTTATAAAATATCCATTATAATATATCCATTTGAGGCTGCAAACTCCAATTATTGATTTGTAACGTTTTTATTAATGTTCATTTAAAAATTATATATTTTTTAAATTTCTCTTGATTTTTCTTTGGCCTATCCATTATTCAGAGGTATATTTTGTGACTTCCAAGCATATAAGAATTTTCTAGAGTGTTTATTGTTACAGATTTCTAGTTTAATTGCATTCTATATGATTCTACTCCTTTAAAGTTTTTAGAGCCTGTGATTTTTGTAAATGTTTTGTGTCACTCAAATAGAATAAACATTTCGCTGGCGTTTATGTTGCATTTTATATATGTGTATCAGATCAAGTTTCTTAATTATGTTGTTGAAATCATCTATATACATACTCCTATTTGCTTGTTCTATTAGCTAGTAAGAATTTATTAGAATCTACCACTATGATTATGGACTTGTGTATTTCTTAAGACTGAATTTTTGCTTCATGCATTCTGAGAATATGAGGTTAGATGCATACATTTTTTAAAATGTCATATTTCTCATGGATTTGTTTTTTATTATAAAAAATCTGAATCTAATCTATAATTAGTCGGCATAGAGTCCCTTTACATTTAATATTATTTTGCGCTCATACATATTAATTTAAATAGAACATTTTACTACGTGCTTTCTATTCTCCCACTTTTGTTTTTAACTACTCTTCCTCTTTTTGGATTGATCATTTTAATTCTATTCTACTTCTCGTTAGCTTAGCAGTGGTATATTATTTTTGCTATGATTTAATAGTTACTTTAGAAATTACATGTGCTAATGTCTTAGGATTTAATATAAATAATTATTCTTACCATTTCCAGACACCGTGAGAGCCACAGAAACTTTTAATTCCACTTATCCCACTATGTACTTAAATGCTATTGTTGCCATGCATTTATTTCTGCATTTCAATCCCTCAAACCATTATTAGTCTTGTTTTTAGAGGTAAAATTTAGGTTTATTTACCTTTAAAAATTTTTTAATCTTCTTTCTTGTTTGCAGCTCCAAGATTTCCTTTTTCTCTTCCAAAGAACACCTTTTATTTTATATGTTAGTGTACATTTGCTGATAACAAATTCTCTCCGTTTTTGTTTGCCTAAAAGTATACTAATTTCACCTTCATTTTGAAGACTACTTTTGCTGAATATTGAATTCTTGATTAGCAGTTATTTTCTTTAATCCCCTTGGAGATGTTATTCCATTGTCTTCTAGACAATAAATAATCATTGTTTATCCTAAATGCAAGATGTCAGTAGGGACATAAGAATTTAGAAGTCAAGGGATAAAAGAAGACATGGGCTAAAAATTAAACTTTGGATATAATCAGTTATTTGAACTATCTATCTATCCCTCCATCTATCCATCTATCATCTATGTTGAGAGGTGGGGACAGGGTGCTCATAATTGAGGAAAGCCAGTTTGGTAAGGATAGAAGAGTATATCTTGGCTTAGCACTCCTACTTACTGATAGGGCCTGAGATAATGGGATGAAAGCATGAAGACATGAATGGATAGATGTCCCTGGCAAGCTTAATCCAGAAATGATGTTCTAATGCAGGCATCTCCACATCTACTCCCAGAAAGATGGAGATGATATCCTCTCATCTCCCTAGATGACTCCCTTCTATACTGTTTGTCTTATAATGTGAGGGGACTTTGGAGAGGGAAGAAAGGAGCTGAGCCCAGGGACTAGGGATGGGGTTATGCAAGTGGGCAGAGCAGGGCAGAGCAACCTTTCCTATGTGGGAAGCCAGGCTACTGAGGAAATATGCTACAGTTTTTAAGACATTTCTATTCCACGTTCTGTTCTCTTTAACTGTAACTTTAAATTCTGTGGGCAGGACTATAACCTTAGGTATTTGCTCCCCTAGTCTGGCTTCCTGCCTTCACTTCCCCTTTTCTGTACTCCCCCCACCTCCACACACATTCACTATATCTGGATCATGACATGCTGTTTTGGTTTTTGAATAAAGTCAGGGTCTCTGAGATCTCCAGTTATCACAAGGAATAATAGAAAGTCTTAGCTTTGGGGTAAATACTACTGATGAGAAAACTTGAGATGCTGGATTTCCCTATATTTGTGGATAGGATAAAACCCCTCATGATCCCATAAGCAAGGAGAAATATTTTGGCCACAGTTTAGGGTCTAGGCAACTGCCACCTTTCAAAAATTCTGCCCATTGTGGCCCAAAGCTCTTATGTGAAAAACACACATTCCTCCTATGTCCCCACAGTCCTCTTTGCAGAAACACACAGTCCTGGCAACTATGGGGAGGAGAGGTGATCATTTTGAGTTTAGGCCAAGGCCCAATCCAGGGAAAATGGGCCCTTCTGAGATGATGTCACTCTAGCTAGCCTCTGTCCCTCCATAGTCCTCCACACACTGGAATCTTCTCCAGTTGCATGCAATATTTCAAAAGACCACCCTGATACTGTTTATCTCCTCTGTTTGGCTGTCCTGTCATCATTTGACCCAGCAATCCCATTTCTAGAAATCTTTTCCGAAAATACACTAGCAAAAATTTGAAATAACCTAGTAGGCATAATACTGATAGAAAAATCTTTAAGTGAGGTTAATATTACCACTGACATATTAACTCCAGGCATATTCTAGGTAGTCAAGAAAGAGTAGCTATTACTATTTTGGGGCAGATATGAGAGTGGGAATGTTTCAGAATCTGGCTATTTGGAAATGGAATAAATATGAAAGTATGAAGTTTAAAAACTCCACTGAAATTCTTCCTCCTCCTTTCCCAAAGCCTGGACTGTCCCCCTTGGAACGCCCTTCTGGCACTGCTTAGCCACCACCATTACATTTTAAATAGCTGTATTGATTTTTCCTTCCCCATGACCAGCGAAGTCCTCCAGACTCTGCTGGCAGAGCAAAGCACACGCTCTGCTTCTTTCAAGTGCTCTTCAAATGCAGTGTGCTGCGTCGGCTCTTTCTGCCTGGGTTTGTGGAGAGAGCAACTAGAGGATGCTGCAGGATCTCTGCAGACTACCTGTCCATTTCTGGCCAGTGTGGGCAAATCAGGGTCATGCAAGTCAAGGACAGTTGGAATTGATTCAGGGTCAGGATTTTGGGAGATGTGTAGGCTCTTTGTTTTGTTTATGGTATTAAAAGGAAATCAGATGGAATTCCAGAACTCGGGTTCACCTGTCTTTTCCCTTTGGATGTGCCTTGTGCTTCACACACTTAATCTGGTGGCTGGCTGCTGCATGACCCCTCAGATGTGGAGAAGGTGACAGCATGACCCAGCGACTGATTTTAGTGGTCTGGCCTGATGCCTCCCTCTTTGTGTTTGCTAGAAACATCTGCTCATGATGTCAAAATAGAGGCCACTCTCCAGTGCCCTCATTGCCTCAAAGGGTTCCCCCCACATCCTCTGTGGTCAACTGCCCCTGGGCAGACCAGCAGCAAGTCTTTAATCCCTGAGACAGAGCAGGGTGGACAGGGAATAGGGATTACATGATACATGAAGGTATGAGGAAGGGAAAGCTTCAAATGAGAAAAGGAACTCTTAACTGAATACCTTTCTTCACCTTCCTCCCCAGAAGTGTGGTAATAGGGAAAGGTTATAGAAAGCTCCTTGGAACTATCCAGAACTTTAAATTTCCTTTTATTCATTCATTCATTTATTCACTTGAATTCTTGCTTAATGTTTTATATTATCAAATATAACAGAGCTATCCAGAACAACCCTCTATCATGAAGTAAATACCTATGTACTTTGACATAGGACAAGAAACAGAACATTTCCAGCAGGCCAAGAGCTCCTTCATTCTCTCTTGCAGTTCCTGCCCATCCCTTTTTCTCACAGATAACCACTGCACTGAGCTGTGTGGCCATTTCTTCCTGTTTCTCTGTATACCTACACCACCTAAGCATTCTCCTCAAACACTATTGCTTTATTTGTCTGTCTCTCTATTTTAAAAAATTTTAATAAATATAATCTATGTATCCTTTTGTGTTGATCCTCTTTGGTTCAATATAATGTTTATGAGATTAACCATGTTGCTGATAGATGTTGTTCATTCGATGTCATTGCTCAACCATATTTAGGTAACTGAATATACAATAAGTAACCTGTTTACTGGTGTTGGACATTTGGGTTGTTTCCAACTTTTGTCTGCTGAGAATGCTGTTGTTATGGACATCAGTGCTCATATCTGTTGATTCACATCACATATTTGCGGGGGGTTATACTAAGGGAAGTGATTACGGAAGACCATAAAACTGTATCACAATGACTTGGGGGGACATCAATAAGAGAGAGTCAGACAGAGAAAGGTGAAGAGAGTTCCTATGAAATAGAACAGCATGTGCAAAGACCCAGATATAAGGAGAGGTTGATAGATTTGAAGAACTTCCTTGATTCATGGCGGCAGGAGAAGAAGGTCCAGGTAGATAAGAGGCTGGGTCCTAACTGTGAAATACGTGCCTGCCATACATTTTCATTTAAACTTGATTCTTAAAGTGATAAGGAGCCTATGGTGGGTTCTGAGCTGCAGAATGACACTGCTTGGCATTTATATTTTAGATGGATCATTCTGTTTGTATTGTAGAGCATGGAGTGGGGTGAAAAAGAGCTGAAATTTGGAGCAATTTTGGAAGGTTGTTTTAGTGATTCAGTGGAGATAATGGTGGCTTTCTCATGGGATGTGGGGGAAGGTTAGATATAAGTGGACCGTGTCATGAGGTATTTAAGATGTAGAAATTGACATGCATAAAGGTGTGGGACAGTGAGAGAAAGAACAGAACATATGTAGTTTAGACAAGAGAGTAAAATAGAGCCAGCTCTATTCTTTCTGTTACAAGAGGTAGATTTCACCAGAGATCATTCCAAGCTAAAAATAAATAATGTGCATTATTAGCTTTTTTATAACCATAAGATTGGATAGCTGCCAGATCTGCCTTCCCTAGAGATCATCCTGCTCTCTGAACATATAGCCCACGATTAAGAAGAATTGGTTTTATTTTAAATTCCAAACATACTGAACACTCTGAACACTCACATCATTCAGAGTACTTGATGTCAGCCACCTGCCATCTGGTAAAACATCATCAATGACAATAACACAACAAAAAGTTGGCCACCAGCCTAGTCCTGGGTCAATTAGCTGAAATTCAATTTGTTATCAACAAATAGCTTTTAATTAACTCATCCAATTATCTACTGATCAATCATTGATCTTTTAACTGAATTGCAATTCCCTGTAAACTCTCAGGCAAATCATAAACTGGAGTGAAGCAGCTCCCTGCACCATTTCCCAAGAGGCAGGGCAAGTGCAGGAGAACCCATATAGAATACTGTAAAACACTACATTTTGTACTAAGGAGATGGCTTCCATTGCTATATGAAATAAAGAGGTGGTAGAATGTAAATGCCAAGACAAAGGAAAGGCAGGAATGATGCCGATGCAGACTAAACTTTTTAAAAAATCCTTTAAAATTTAGCAGATTACTCTTTCAGTGAAATGACTTTAGAAAATTAATTTTCAGAGACTTGGCCTTTTTTGTATCGCTTAATCTTTCTGAATCTGTTTTCTCATCTGTAAAACGAAGATAATATGTACATTGTAGGCTTACTGTAAGGGTTACATGAAATAGTAAACAGAAATTAGCAAGCACTGCGCCTAACACACCGAAAGTAATCAACAAATAAGTGATAGCTGATACTACGGATTAATAAATAGTTTTTGAATTGATGATATGAAAACCTAATGATGAAATAAAATCAGTCAAAGAAGAATAATTAGCTATCTCGTGCCAGGGATTTTCCAAAGTTTCTTATTCAATCCCCATGCCTTTGCTGTAAAGCCCATAGTATTGTCCTAGCTTGCAGGTGAAGGATGTGAAATTTAAACAGGTGAAACATGTTCGGTAGCGAAGGACCAGCCCTTTTGATCAAGTGACCAATTCCAGGAAAGTTTAACATGTCAGTTAAGTCAAAGCTTGGATTCAGACAAACCTGGGTCCCTTCTGAGTTCCAGCTCTTATTAAGCTTTCTTACACTGAATAATGTATTACCTTCTGTGAGCCCCAGTTTTCTTATAGATGGGGCTGGTGTAATTATACCCCCCCTTAGTGGTGATGTGAGGCTCAAAGGAGATAACGGGTATGAAACGGTTCCAGGGTCTCAGTTGGGGTGTCCTTTTTCAGCATCCCACACATGCTCAGTCAAGTGTTCCCATTCGGGTGATGAGTTTTTGTTGCCAACAGTGTGTTCTGCCACATCTTCTCTAAGTGGAAGACCATGACTGGCCTTCCCAGTATTTCAAGGAGATGTTCTGAGGTGCATTGCCCCTACCTGATGCCAGGTCTTGGTATAAAAGCAAAAAGATGATCACTTAGGCTTAGAATCACGTTCTGTCCCTGAGTCACAGTAACATGGCCACTCAGTCTCCACTTGGCTGCTGGACCACTATCATTTGCCCTCAGTGAGGTTAGTTTTCTAGATGGTTTGGAGGAGCCATGAAGATCTTTACATCAGTTATTTTTCCTCTTGCTCCCCGCCACCCGCCCCATGGTCCTATGAATTACTCCCATTAGCCCACCAAATGTGTCAGGAATCTTAATTAGAAGATCACAATTCATGTAGTCAGTGTCAATAACACTAAAACAGATGTATGAGCTTGATGAGAAGGCCTCTCTCCTGAAATTAAAATATAATCTTTAAACTCATTAGTAACTTGCTATTATCATTGGTTGAAAAGAAAATGTAAGTTAAGTTACTCTATACTAATTACAGATTTAGAGGAACCTAGTGGACAGTGTCCATTTGTCTGAGAATGAGGAAACATGAATTATTAATCTAGTTTTCTCAACCAAATCTTTGACAAGTCACTTAACTTCTCTTGGCCTTAGTTTTATCTTATGGAAACACTTTTGAGAATACCTGCTCAGCTTAGCTCAAGAAGAATGGGTCTGATGAGATAATAGATTTGAAATAGTTTAGGTAAAAAAAAAAAGAAAAGAAAAGAAAAGAAAAAAGAAAGAGAGAGAGAGAGAGAGAGAGAGAGAGAGAGAAAGAGAAAAGAAAAGAAAGAGAAAGAAAG